>CM059426.1:118547379-118705312 GCA_030390025.1 Squalus acanthias | reverse complement strand
TGATGGATGGATAGACGGGGATGTGAGGAAGTGCATAGACCTGCAAGGTAAGTTGGTGTGAGGAGTGATGTGCTGGAGTAGGCTTGAGAAGGCAGAGTGAGGGAAGTTGGGGTGATACATCAGGATGTAGGTGAATGTGCCTTTGCTCTCACCATTCCTGCCCCGCTGAGGTCAGTGAAGCATTCCTGCATTGTATCCAGGAGTTTGGCACTACGCTTCTGCTGCTGACCTCATGTGCCACCTCCAACCGTGCCTTCTTGGTGTCCCCAGCTGGCTTCTTCCTTCTGTTGCTAGGGAACAGTTTCTCTCCCTGAGTCCTCACAGCCCCCAGCAGCACATCCATGCAGGTGTCGCTGAAGCGGGGCACAGCCTTTGCCCGTCTACCTTCCATTGCAAGTCTTGTGTCTCTCTCGTTCCCAACTCCATGTGCTTTAACTTGCATGTTTGGAGTGTCCCGTTAAATACTGGAATTGAGATCGTGTCATGCAGGTCATCACCATGCCCACTGATGCTAATTGGACGAGAAACCTGGAAATCAGATGTTACTGAAGTGGCTGCATTAACAAACCACTGACAGACGCGTTGCACATATTTACGGGTTTCCCACGCGCTATCGGGCAACCCTCTTCCCAGCGCGTCTGTGCATTAAAATCCAGCCCAGTGAGACCACTTCCTTTATTGCAGGGATCCAGAACAAGGATACATAATCTTATAATTAGAGCTAGGCTATTCACAAAGGGTAGTGGTAATGTGAGTTTCTCTCTCCCAAAAGAGGGTGCTTGGTTAATTGAAATTTTCAAGACTGAGATCAATAGATTTTTGTTTGGTAGGAAATCAAAAAAGTGGAGCAAAGGCGGGTAAATGGAGTTGAGGTACTGCTCAGCTATGATCCAATTGAATGCTGGAACAGGCTTGAGGGGCTGAATGGCCTACTGCTGTTCTATATACTGCACGAGTTGTAGTGCAGATCTGCTTCCTGAACACCATGTGCCCCCTGCCTCCACCTGCCCCCCGTTTGATTGAATATACAATCCCAGAATATGATGCCTTTTTAGAATCATAGAATGATACAGTACAGAAGGAGGCCATTCAGCCCATCGTGCCTGTGTCGGCTCTTTGGTAGAGCTATCCAATTAATCCCACTCCCCTGTTCCTTCCCCATAGCCCTGTACATTTTTTCCCTTTTGAAAGTTACTATTGAATCTGCTTCCATCACTCTTTCAGGCAGTGCATTCCAGATCACAACAGCTCGCTGTGTAAAAGAAACTGTTTCCGTATGTCACCTCTGGTTCTTTTGCCAATCACCTTAAATCTGTGTCCTCTGGTTACCGACCCTTCTGCTGCTGGAAGCAGTTTCTCCTTATTTACTCTATCAAAACCCTTCATGATTTTGAACACCTCTATTAAATCTCCTCTTAATCTTCTCTGCACTAAGGAGAACAACCCCAGCTTCTCCAGTCTCTCCACATAGCTGAAGTCCCTCATCCCTGGTACCATTCTAGTAAATCTCTTTTGCACCCTCTCCAAGGCCTTGACATTTTTCCTAAAGTGTGGTGCCCAGAATTGAACACAATACTCCAGCTGAGGCCTAACCAGTGTTTTATAATGGTTTACCATAACTTCCTTGCTTTTGTACTCTATGCCTCTATTAATAAAGCCAAGGATCCCATATGCTTTTTTAACAGCCTTCTCAACTTGTCCTGCTACATTCAGAGATTTGTGTACATACACCCAGGTCTCTCTGTTGCTGCATCCCCTTTAAAATTGTACCATTTAGTTTATATTGCCTCTCCTCATTCTTCCTACCAAAATGTATCAGTTCACACTTCTCTGCGTTAAATTTCACCTGCCATGTGTCTGCCCATTTTACCAGTCGATCTATGTCCTGCTGAAGTCCCTTGCTATCCTCCTCATTGTTTACAACATTTCTGAGTTTTGTATCATCTGCAAACTTTGAAATTATGTCCTGTATACCCAAGTCCAGGTCATTAATATATATCAAAAAGAGCAGTGGCCCTAATACCGACCCTGGGGAACAGCACTGTATACTTCCCTCCAGTCTGAAAAACAACCATTCACCACTACTCTCTGCTTTCTGTCCCTTAGCCAATTTTGTATCCATGCTGCCATTGTCCCTTTAATCCCATGGGCTTTAATTTTGCTAACATCTATTATTTGGTACTTTATCAAACAACATCAACCGCGCTACCCTCATCAACCCTCTCCATTACTTTATCAAAGAACTCGATCAAGTTAGTCAAACATGATTTGCCTTTAACAAATCCGTGCTGACTTTCAGTTATTAGCCCATACTTTTCCAAATGCCAATTATTTTTGTCCCGGATTATTGACTCTAAAAGTTTCCCCACCTCCGACATTAAGCTGACTGGCCTGTAGTTGCATTGGTTCTTCCCTCTCCCCTTTTTTGAACAGGGGTGTAACATTTGCAATCCTCCAGTCCTCTGGCACCACTTCCACATCTAAGGAAGATTGGAAGATTGTGGCCAGAGGCTCCGCAGTTTCCACCCATACTTCCCTCAGTAACCTAGGATGCATTTTATCCGGACCTGGTGACTTCTCCTTTGAGGACTGCCAACCTTTTAAGTACATCCTCTTTATTTATTTTTATCCTATCCAGTATCGTTACTACCTCCTCCTTTACTGCTACGTTGGTAGCATCCTCGTCTCTAGTGAAGACAGATGCGAAGTACTCATTTCGTACTTCAGCATTGCCCACTGCCTCCACAAGATCTCTTGTTTTAGTCCCTAATCATCCCTTTTACTATTTATGTGTCTATAAAAGACTTTTGGGTTCTCTTTTATATTAGTTGCTAATCTATTCTCATACTCTCTCTTTGCCCCTCTTATTCCCTTTTTTAGATCTCTCTGTACTTTCTGTATTCAGCTTGGTTCTCTACTGCATTATTAACCTTACAATTGTCATAAGCCTCCTTTTTCTGTCTCATTTTAACCTCTATATATTAAGTCTTCCAGGGAGATCTTCCTTTCCCCCTACTCTGCACCCGAACCATCTCCTCTTTGAAGGCCTCCCATTGTTCCATAACTGTTTTGCCTACCAATTTTTGATTCCAATCCACCTGGGCCAGATCCCTTTTAAATTCCCTGAAATTAGCCCTCCTCCAGTTAAGTATTTTTACACTTGATTATATCTTGTCATTTTACATAACTATTCTTAAGCTGATGATATTATGATCACTGTTCCCCAAATTCTCTCCCACTTAAACATGTTCCACTTGCCCCACTTCTTTCCCCAGAACTAAACCCAGCACTGCTTCCTTCCTCGTTGGGCTGCATATACATTGATCAAGAAAGTTCCCTTGTACACATTTCAGGAATTCCTCCCTCTCTTTGCCCTTTCAACTGTTGCTATCCTAGTCTATATTAGGATAATTGAAGTCCCCCATTATCACTACTCTGTAGTCCTTGCATCTTTCTGTAATTTGTCTGCAAATTTGCTCCTCTATCTCCTTCCCACTATTTATTGGCCTATAGTATATACCCAGTAGTGTAATCGCTCCTCTATTGTTACTTAATTCAAACTCATTTTCAATTTGATCTGTGAAGAGAGGGGTTTTTGTTCTGCCTTTCTCTGAGCTCTTGCATGTGGTTGGCCAGCTGTACCTCTTCAATCCCTCTCGCTTTGTGCACCGCACCTGTCTCCATGGACTTAGAATCAACCCAGCAGGCCCTCTGCTTGAAATCACCATTGCCTCCGGGCTTCTTCAGGCATGGGGATCTTGCAACTCGGTCAGCAATTCCTGCAGCTGGCTATGCTGGACAAATAAGGCTGGCCTTGCACTGGGTCGTCTCAATCTCCTCTTCCCTGAGCTGCTTATCTTAACCCCCTCAGTATCTGCATCATTCCCTGTTAAAACACAAAATGGCATAGACAAATAAACTTCCACTTCTGTGAGCCATACGTAACCAAAATATTCCAGCCAATCTTTGGCCACAGATACTTCTGTGATCTCCCATAATGCCCAAGTGTCTGCAGCTTTACAACAACAACAACTGGCATTTATGTAGCGCCTTTAACGTAGTAAAATGTCACAAGGTGCTTCACATAACATTAGTCTTTCACCCGGCTGCCATGTAGCATTGTGAAAATGTAACTAATAACTTGCTACCCTCAGATGTGCGTCCTGTTCCCTGTGACTGGGTGAAGGTAAAAGGCAACCTATTTACATTGGTAGCCACTGCATAACTGGTTCCTGGTTTGCTTTGCCTTGTGATCTGCCTCACCATATTTAAAACATCTGATTACACAAGAAATTCAGTACCATCATTATTTTATTCAAGACTGTTATTGTGTGCATGTACCTAGTGCTTCATGCCACTATGCTTTTCCCCAGTCCCAGTGCATGAGATGTGCAATCTTAAACCTAATCTGTGTTCTCTTAGGTGCTACCTGAGTATCAGGAGTGTGTGAAGTGTCTGGCTGCTGCGTTCCAATAGGAACCCTTTGGGCTTGAGGTGGGGCTTGTCTAATGGCAACTAAGTCCAGAGATGGACTTACTGTAGACTGCAGGCTCTTGTGCTGTTGCATGGGCAGCTTTGCTCGGTGTTATCAGCCACATGTGCCTACATTGGTGTGGGTAGGCCCGAGGGCCTGCATGTGCTTCTACCCTGAGAGACATCAGCATCTCCGTGCGCACTCCTGCCATGCCACTAGTACTGGGCACTTTTCTGCATGGCTACTGATCTGCAGGAAAGTAGACCTAATGGTAGCAATGAGATCAGTGACGCCCTGCTTCATGGTTGTCTGTAATCAGTTGCCAAGCCTGCCAATGCCAGAAGAGACAGCCCTCTCCAATCTGGAACTCCAGACCTCTTGGGCAGCAGTCTGAGCATCCATGGAAGAAGCACAGAAATGCTCCGTGGTGTTCTGTGATGTTGTGAAAGGCGTTTTACATTTTTTTTCCTGGGGTTTCTGAGGTTTCCTCGGTTCTTGCACCCAAGTTACAGTGGATGAGCGGCAGCCCCGTCTCCCATGGAAATTCAACCCCAAGACATACAGTGATATGCATTTCTCAGCATGTGATCGCTCATGGGTGTGATCACATGGGCATGAAGCACGCATTTACATGCTATAGAAACATAGAAACATAGAAGATAGGAGCAGGAGTAGGCCATTCGGCCCCTCCACCTGCTCCGCCATTCAATGCGATCATGGCTGATCATCCAAATTCAGAACCCTGTCCCTGCTTTCTCCCCATATCCCTTGATCCCTTTGTCTTAAGAAATATATCCAACTCCTTCTTGAATATATTTAATGAATTGGCCTCTACTGCCTTCTGTGGTAGAGAATTCCACATGTTCACCACCCTCTGGGTGAAGAAATTCCTCCTAATTTCTGTCCTAAATGGCTTACCCCTTATCCTTAGACTGTGACCCCTGGTTCTGGACTCCCCGACCATCGGGAACATCCTTCCTGCATCTAATCTGTCCAGTCCTGTCAGAATTTTATAAGTTTCAATGAGATCCCCTCTCATTCTTCTAAACTCCAGCGAGTATAAGCCCAATCGACCCAATCTCTCTTCATACGTCATTCCTGCCATCCCAGGTATCAGCCTGGTGAATCTTCGCTGAACTCCTTCCATGGCAAGAACCTCCTTCCTCAGATGAGGCGACCAAAACTGCACACAATACTCAAGATGTGGTCTCACCAAGGCCCTGTACAACTGCAGCAAGACATCCTTGTTCCTGTACTCAAACGCTCTCGCTATGAAGGCCAACATACCATTTGCCTTCTTAACCGCCTGCTGCACCTGCATGCTTACCTTCAGTGACTGGTGCACAAGGACACCCAGGTCTCGTTGCACTTCCCCTTTTCCCAATGTATTGCCATTCAGATAATAATCTGCCTTCCTGTTTTTGACACCAAAGTGGATAACCTCGCATTTATCCACGTTATATTGCATCTGCCATGCTTCTGCCCAATCACCCAACCTGTCCAAATCATACTGGAGTTTCTCGGCATCCTCCTCACAGCACACACGCCCACCCAGCTTTGTGTCGTCTGCAAACTTGGAGATATTACATCTAGTTCCCTTGTCTAGATCATTAATATCTATTGTGAATAGCTGGGGTCCAAGGACCGATCCCTGCGGTACCCCACTAGTCACTGCCTGCCACTCGGAAAAAGACCCGTTTATTCCAACTCTTTGCTTCCTGTCTGCCAACCAGTTCTCTATCCAGGTCAATACCTTGCCCCCAATCCCATGTGCCTTAACTTTACACACTAATCTCTTATGCGGGACCTTATCGAAAGCCTTTTGAAAGTCCACTGGTTCTCCCTTATCTATTTTACCAGTTACATCCTCAAAAAATTCCAGTAGATTAGTCAAGTGTGAGGCTTTTTGTGGGGTGAAAGCATGTAAGGTTGTGAATGGAGAAACACTTGGAAGTGAAGGCTGGGGATGTGAAGGGCATCATGTTACTTCAAGGACATTGGTGGTAGGCAGTCAGTTCAAGTAGTTGAACACAGTGTGAGGGGAGGCTATTATAAGTGCAAAATGTCCTTAGTACAGTGCATTCTTGGAAGCTGTTGCTGGCTCCTCTTAGCTTGCTGATCTGATAAGGTCATGAAACTTTTTCAGTCACTGAGGGAACATATGTAGAGTTTGGCAGTCGCCATGTACTGCTTAGCCACCCTTTTCAGCTGCCCATGAGCTCTCATTTGGGGCCTATGTCGCTCTGTTCCAAACAGTGCCTCCTTCCATTCCCTGACCTCATCCATACTTCTATTGCAGCATCTGAGGATTGGATTGGGTGGTGGGGGGTAGGGGCGGGGGTGGGGAAAGGTGCTCTCTGCCCATTAGCTGTCCTCATTTTTTTACAAAAGAATTTGCTTGCGCAGCAAAAGTGATGATGATGCAACAACAACTTGCATTTATATATTAATGTAGGAAAATGCCCCAAGGTGCTTCACAGAGGCATAATCAGACAAACATGGATGCTGAGCCAAAGAAGGAGATATTAGGAGGAAGTAACTAAAAGTTTGGTCTTAGAGATGGGTTTTAAGAAGGGTCTCAAAGGAGGAGAGAGAGAGGGATGGAGAGGCAGAGTAGATTAGGGAATTCCAGAACATGAGGTTTAGGCAGCTGAAGGCACGGCTGCCAATGGTGGGGTGACAATGCCCAAAAGGCCATAGCCTGCGGAACAAAGAGTTCTGGGGGGTGATGAATGAGTTTGTAGGGTTGCAAGTGGTTACAGAGATAGGGATGGTTGAGGCCATGAAGGAATTTAAACATGAGGATGAATATTTTAATTTGGAGGCGTTGGGGGACTGGGAAACAATGTAGGTCATAAGGACAGGGGTGATGGGTGAGTGGGACTTGGTGCGGGCCAAGATGCGGAGAGCAGAGTTTTGGATGAATTGAAGTTCACAGAGGGTGGAAGATGAGAGGTTGGCCAGGAAAGGTTTGGAATAGACAAGTCTGGAGGAGACAAATGGATAAGGAGTTAAGCAACCGACGGGCTGAGGCAGGGGTGGAGGTGAACGATGTCACAGAGGTGGAAGGAAGCATTCTTTGGGATGAGGGCATCCTGCTATTTCCCATCCCTCAATGGGCATGCTCACAATCAGAGGTGTTTCTAATGCCTGGAGCTCGCCCACAATATTTTAGTGAGGCTGATCCCAGAAATTACAGTGGGGGTCAGCGCTCCTGAAGTCGGGTGGGTGCCATGACCACTCCCCAGTGCTCCTGGTTGGAACCATGCCCGAATAGAAAATCAAGGCCATCGTGTTTGTGTGGGAGCTGGACTGTTCTGTACTGAAATAATTAGAGTGTGAATGGGAACTGCCTGTCTGCATGAAACCTGGCTGCTTGTGCTGAGTTCTGTTATCCGGGTGGAGATGTTTGTCTAGAATGAAGTACTGCTATCTACACTCTGTGTGAGATTTGTCTATTTACTTTGCACTGCCACTATTTGTTTGTGGGATGTTTGTTGGTATTAGACCACTGCTAACTGCGTACAATCTGGCATTGAGCACTGGTGTTGAGCTGTCTGTGTAAGAGCTTCTGTCTGTTTGGCATCAAATTGCTGCTGTTTGTGTCGAAAATGTCTGTTGGCAATGAGGTGCTACCATACGAGTGGGACTTGGTTGTCTGCACTCGGGTACCATTGTTTGTTTAAGACCTGGCTGTCTGGATTTATACATCTTTGTGCAGAACCTGGCTGTCTGTATTGGAGTACTGCTGTCTATGTGGGATCGGATTGCCTGTGCTGGTGTATTATTTTTCCAGCAGATTCCTGGTAATTTTAACCTAACTCTCAGGACCAGAAACCCACAGGATCGGGTGGAATGCCGTTGTTGCACCCCGCCCAATATTGCTCTCCATTGATTTCAACAAAGAGTAAAATTGGGCGGGGTATAAAAGCAGCATTGCACCAAATCCCATCCGTTTCCCAACGGGGGGTTAAGTTAAAATTCCCCCCTCAGTGTTTCATATATGACTTATTTCTTTGATTTCTCTCATTATGTCACCTTTTGTCTCCTGCAGAAATTACTTCTGCCTTTATCAATTTCCTAATCCCCACTAGCACTTTATAATTCATCCTATGGCCCTGAATTTGCGGTCAGAGGCTTCCCGCGGGGAAATGCCTCCCATCTGCAAATAAAATCCGCGCCTATCTGGTGGTCCGGGAGGTACAGAGACTCGCGGTCCTGAGCCGCTCTGGTTACCCGCGGGAAGAGGCCCATGTATCCCGGGGCGCACGCGGTTTGCAAGCGCCCCTGGGATAACGTGGGCCAGCCCAACCAATAAAAGAAGGGAATCCCCATTCATTGTTATGTGGATTCCGTATGTACAGAAACCTTATAAGTATGAATGGGAATACCCCCAAAAAATACCTCTACACTTCAAATAAAAAAAAATCATATATTTAAAATTAATTAAAATTACATTTAATTAAATATTTAAAACAAAAATGTAATCTTTTGAAAAATAAATGTAATCTTTTGAAAAATAAATTTACATGTTTTAAAGGGGCTAAAAATACACTTACCTTATTTCACAGGTTTTTAAATGTATAAATTATTGATAAAAGTTTATTCTGTTTTTTAAAACTCTTACGCTGGTAAAAGCAGGCCTTATACCTGCTTTTACCAGGCGTAAGAATTTCACGGCATTCACTGGGCAGAAGTTGAGCAAATAGCCCAACTCTCCACCCACGGATTCCCTTTTCCTGGGGAAAATTCTTGACAGATCACAAGTTCCGGGTTTTAGCACATGCGCAACGCATGCCTAAACCCGGAACTTGTGTGGCCCTTGCGGGCGCGTACACACCTCGTACGCACCTCGTACGCACCTCGTACGCACCTCGTACGCACCTCGTACGCACCTCGTACACACCTCGTACGCACCTCGTACGCACCTCGTACACACCTCGTACGCACCTCGTACACACCTCGTACACACCTTGTACACACCTCGTACACACCCGTAGTGGCCACAAATAATGGATCTATGTCTTTCCTGTATGTGTAGTCATTGTGTGTTCTCCTTCCTCTGTCCCCTTTCCCTTGTGCTGTTCTTTTTAAATACTGTTCATCTGTGAGATCTTTCAATTCTGAGGAAAGGTTTATACCTAAAATGTCAACTGACTTGTGCTCTCTTGACAGATACTGTTGAGTGTTTCTAGTGTTTTTTGTTTTTGTACTGTACTGGGGCACTGTTGCCTGTGCAGGTACTGGTTGCCTTTGCCATGGTACTGTTAACATAAAAACATGAGAAATAGGAGCAGGGGTAGGCCATATGGCCCCTCAAGCCTACTCTGCCATTCAATAAGGTCATGGGTGAACTCGTACAATAACTCCACTTTCCCGCCCTATCCCCAGATCCCTTGATTCTCTTACTGCCCAAGAATCTATTGATCTCAGTCTTGAATATAGAAAATTCCAAAAGATTCACAACCCTCTGAGTGAGGAAATTTTTCCTCATCTCAGTCCTAAATGGCCGACCCGTTATCCTGGGATTATGGCCTAGAAATTGGTGTTCGCCACGAAAGTTGGAGAATAAATTAATCTGGGGAGGCTGGAGATTGTTGGTGCGGTGCTAACCTTCCGTGCAGCGCCCTCCTGGTGGTGTTAGGGGAGACCTCCGAGGCAAAGTGGTGTTCGATCTTCGCAGTACCTCTGGGAGCGAGGCTCTGGAGCTCGCAAGGAATTGTGGGCAATTAAAAAGGGCTATGAATAAAAGGGGCAATGCACTAAGAACTAATAGAAATTAAAATGCTGTGAAAAAATGCATTTTTCAGCCCTTACTGCTTTTCAAAAAAAAATTTAACATTAAAAAGAAGTCTCAGCTCTTAAAGCTGAATTCCTTTCCAAACCTCAAAAAATGGGAAAACTGCTTCAGCACTAACACAAATGGCTCAGCAAGCCAGGGAAGGGGCACCCAGGGTCTCACACGCAGCACTCCAGCTTTGTGCAAGGAGTTAACACTGCAAGAGAGGTCCTCTACCCACAGGGACCAGGAGGCCCTCCAGAAAGAACGATGTGGGACCAGATCACAGAGTCTGTCACTGCCAGCAGTGTCGCCCCCCACCATCTGGCTCCAGTGCCCAAAGAAGCTTCATGACCTCAGACCACTGGTCAAGGTCAGATAATGTATCTTCAAAAGTCGCCTCCTACCAACTGCACCACTAGCCTCACACACTGCTCAATGCAGGCCCCCCAATCATTCACCTACCAGCAATCTGCACCAATCACGAGGCACATCTCCCATTTCTAGCCTCATCTCACCCCTTTGTAGGAGACGGTACCGGCCATTCTAGGCAGGGGCATGGTTGAGCCCTTGGCCAGCGGCAGGGCTGAAAGCATAAAAGATGCGAGTATCCTCGTACGTTATCCTCCTTTTGGCATGCACCTCAAGCTTTCACGCCCTCCCGTCACCACAATTCCACCTTTGTGCTTTCCTCATTTCACACACCCAAGAAATGCAGCCTGCACAGCCATTGGTTGACCAAGAAGTGGGAGAGGAGAGTGAAGAAGAAGCAACACCATCACTTGATTTGACACTCCCAGCCACCAACTCCTCAAGGTCGACCAGCAAGGCCATTTGCGTGTCCCCCACTGAATGTCAGCAGCCTTCCACCAGCCATGCTGCAGCCACCGGGGTAGCACTGTGTGACATCAGTAGCACAGGCAAAGGCACACAAAAGACAGTCACTAAGGGAATGCATAAAGGTGATGAGTTGATTTCTTGATGTCATATTGCATGGATAGATGTATAAAGTTGGATTGGAAGGTTTGCTTTGTGGTGGCTTTTATTTCAGCATTGTGGCCAAGAGGACGCTGTGATGGTCAGTAACAGAGGGATGGTAAGGTGTGGGACAATTGTTGTAACAACAACAACAACAGCTTGCATTTATATAGTGCCTTTAACATAGTAAAATGTCCCAAGGCGCTTCACAGGAGTGTTATAAGAATTTTTTTTTACACCGAGCCACATAGAAGAAATTAGGGCAGGTGACCAAAAGCTTGGTCAAAAATGTAGGTTTTAAGGAGTTTCTTAAAGGAGGAAAGAGAGATAGAGAGGCGGCGAGGTTTAGGCAGGGAATTCGAGAGCTTAGGGCCGAGGCAACAGAAGGCACGGCCACCAATGGTTGAGCAATTATAATCAGGGATGCTCAAGAGGGCAGAATTAGAGGAGCGCAGATATCGCGGGGGGTTGTGGGGCTGAAGGAGATTACAGAGATAGGGAGGGGCGAGGCCATGGAGGGATTTGAAAACAAGGATGAGAATTTTGAAATCGAGACACTGCTTAACCGGGAGCCAATGTAGGTCAGCAAGCACAGGGGTGATGGGCGAACGGGACTTGGTGCGAGTTAGGACACGGGCAGCCGAGTTTTGGATGACCTCAAGTTTACATAGGGTAGAATGTGTGAGGCCAGCCAGGAGTGCGTTGGAATAGTCAAGTCTAGAGGTAACAAAGGCATGGATGAGGGTTTCAGCACCAGATGAGCTGAGGCAAGGGCGGAGACAGGTGATGTTACGGAGGTGGAAACAGGCAGTCTTAGTTATGCTGCGGATATGTGGTCGGAAGCTCATTTCAGGGTCAAAATTACACCAAGGTTGCGAACAGTGTGATTCAGCCTCAGACAGATGTTAGGGAGAGGGATGGAGTCAATGGCTCGGGAATAGAGTTTGTGGCAGGGAACGAAAACAATGGCTTCAGCCTTCCCAATATTTAATTGGAGAAAATTTCTGCTCATCCAGAACTGGATGTCGTACAAGCAGTCTGACAATTTAGAGACCGTGGAGGGGTCGAGAGAAGTGGTAGTGAGCTAGAGCTGGGTGTCATCAGCGTACATGTGGAAACTGATGCTGTGTTTTCGGATGATGTCGCCAAGGGGCAGCATGTAGATGAGAAATAGGAGGGGGTCAAAGATAGATCCTTGGGGGACGCCAGAGGTAATGATGCGGGAGCGGAAAGAGAAGCCATTGCAGGTGATTCTCTGGCTACAATTAGATAGATAAGAATGGAACCAGGCGAGTGCAGTCCCACCCAGCTGGACGACGGTGGAGAGGCGTTGGAGAAGGATGGAGTGGTCAACCATGTCAAAGGCTGCAGACACGTCAAGAAGGACGAGGAGGGATAGTTTACCTTTGTCACAGTCACAAAGGATGTCATTTGTGACTTTGATGAGAGCTGTTTCGGTACTGTGGCAAGGGCGGAAACCTGATTGGAGGGATTCAAACATGGAGTTGCGGGAAAGATGGGCACGGATTTGGGAGGCAACAACATCTTCAAGGACTTTGGAGAGGAAAGGGAGGTTGGAGATGGGGCGGTAGTTTGCAAGGACGGAGTGGTCAAGGGTCGTTTTTTTGAGGAGGCGGTGATGTCGGCAGATTTGAGGGAGAGTGGGACAGTACCTGAGGAGAGAGAACCATTAACAATGTCAGCTAATATGGGAGCCAGAAAAGGAAGTTGGGTGGTCAGCAATTTGGTGGGAATAGGGTCGAGGGAGCAGGAAGTGGGTCTCATGGACAAGATGAATGCGGAGAGGTCATGAGGGGAGATCGGAGAGAAACTGGAGAAAGATGTGAGTTCATTCTAGGGCAGGAGGTAACCTTAGAGGAAGTTTGGCCCAGTGGGTTAGGGGAAGGAAGGGAAGTTGCAGAGGCAGCTGGACAGATGGTCTCAATCTTAGAGACAAAGAAGTCCATGAGCTCCTCACACTTGTCAGAGGTGAGGGTGGAGGAGACAGGAGAGAGAAGTCAGCAGCCTTCCACCAGCCATGTTGCAGCCACTGGGGTAGCACTGCGTGACATCAGTAGGATAGGCAAAGGCACACACAAGACAATCACTAAGAGAATGCATAAAGGTGATGAGTTGATTTCTTGATGTCATATTGGATGGATAGATGTATAAAGTTGGATTGGAAGATTTGCTTTGTGGTGGCTTTTATTTCAGCATTGTGGCCAAGAGGATGCTGTGATGGTCAGTAACAGAGAGAAGGTAAGGTGTGGGACAAATGTGAAAGGGGAATTGGGGTTGTGGTCATTGGTACTGCTGGTGGATGATTTGATCCCGGATATCCCAGCCAGAAAGGGGCTGTCTGGGTTGCATCCTTCCTTCTGCTTCCTCCTCTTCGGCTTCTTCCTCTTCTGTGTCTTCCTCTACCCTCTGCGAGCGGATGCTGTAAATCTGAAATGACAGCATAAAATGCTGGAATTACTCATTTGGTCAGGCAGCATCTCGACCTGAGACGTGAACTCTGTTTCTCTCTCCACGGATGTTGCCTGACCTGCTGAGTAGTTGCAGCATTTTCTGTCTTCTCAGAGGCCTTCCTTTACCATCTGAGGCCTTTCAAGTAAACTGCAACACTCCCTACACACTTTAAAAACTTTTAACATCTATTGCAGCAAGCCACTACAATAAAATCCAAAAAACCCAGTCCAAAAGCTTAAATCCAAACTGACCTAAAAGATGTGTGTGTCCCTTTAAGAGGTGCTGACATCATCACTGTCAGCCTGCTTGCACGCCTGGCGTGCTTAGGACCCAGCGCTGAATTCAGCACTCGGGTCGAAGTTTGGAGTGATGACGTTAAGTTGGCATTGCATGCCGATTGATGTCACCACGCCACCATTTTTTTTCCAGGGCGCTAACTCTTAACGGCAATGCAAAGGGAGGGAGGAAAATGGCAGCTGCCGCGGTGGCCGCCATTTTTTTGCCATGTCATGGCGCTATGGAGTGGCAGTAAGCACTTGAATTTCTAGCCCAAAGACCCTTCGTACTACACCTTCCAACTGGGAACACAACTTCTCAGCATCTACCCTGTCAAGCCCTCTAAGAATTTTATTTGTTTCAATGACATCAACTCTCATTCTTCTAAACTCCAGAGAATTTAGGCCCACTCTACTCATAGGACAGCCCTCCCATCCCAGGAATAATTCTAGTGAACCTTTGTTGCACCCACTCTAAGGCAAGTATATCCTTCCTTCGGTAACGAGACCAAAACTGTACACAGTACTCCAGGTGTGGTCTCACCACTGCCCTATATTAATACAGCAAGACTTCCTTACTCTTATACTCCAACCCCCTTGAAATAAAGGCTCACATCTGATTTTCCTTCCTAATTGCTTGCTGTACCAGCATGTTAACTTTCTGTGATTCGTGTACAAGAACATCCAAATCCCTTTGAATACCAACATGTACTAATCTCTCACCTTTTAAAAAATATTCTGCTTTTCTATTCTTCTTACCCAAGTGGATGATTTCACATTTCCTCACATTCATTCCATCTGTCACCTTCTTGCCCAATCACTTAACTGGTCTGTATCCCATTGCAGCCTCTTTGCGTCCTCCTCACAGCTTACTTTCCCACTTTGCTTTGTATCATCAGCAAACTTGAATATATTACACTCGATCCCCTCATGTAAGTCATTGATATAGATTGTAAATAGCTGAGGCCCAAGCATTGATCCTTGTTTCACTCCACTAGTTACACCCTGCCATCCCAAAAATGGCCTGTTTATTCCTACTCTCCGTTTTCTGTCCTTTAACCAATCCTCAATCCATGCGTTAATATATTACCCCCGATCCTATGAGTCCTAATCTTGTGTAACAACCTCTTGCATGGCACCTTATCGAATGCCTTCCAAATAAACTACATCCACTGGTTCCCCCTTATCGACCCTGTATCTACCCTGCTAGTTGCACCCTCAAAAAACTCTAATAGATTTGTCAAACACGATTTCCCTTTTATAAAACCATGTTGATTCTGCCTAATCATATTATGATTTTCCAAGTGCCCTGTTACCACATCTCTAATAATAGCATTTTCCTTATTACTGATGTCAGGCTAACTGGTCTACACTTCCCTGTTTTCTCTCTCCCTCCTTTCTTGAATAGCGGGATTACATTTGCTACCTTCCAATCCACGGGGACCATTCTAGAATTTAGGGAATTCTGAAAGATCAAAACTAATGCATTCACTATCTCTGCAGCCACCTCTTTTAAACCCCTAGGATATAGGTCATCAGGTCCAGGGGATTTGTCAGCTTTCAGTCCCATTAATTTCACCAGTACATTTTCTTTACTAATATTAATTACTTTAAGTTCCTCATTCTCATTAGACCCTTGGTTCCCCACAATTTTCGATATGTTCTTTGTGTCTTCTACTGTGAAGACTGATGCAAAATATTTGTTTAATTTCTCTGCCATTTCCTTATTCCCCATTATAATTTCTCCTGTCTCTGCCTCTAAGGGACCCACATTTACTTTTGCTAATCTCTTCCTTTTTACATACTTGTAAAAGATCTTATAATCTGTTTTTATATTTCTTGCTTGTTTACTTTCAGTCTATTTTCTCCCTCTTTATCAATTTTGTGATCATTATTTTTAAAACCCTCCCAATCTTTAGGCTTGCTACTCTTTTCGGCAACATTGTACGCTTCTTTTTTAATGTATTGCCGTCCTTGACTTCTCTAGTTAGCCACGGTTATACCACTTTTCCAGTTGAGTTTTTATTCTGTTGTCTATGTAGGTCCTGGCTGCCTTTAATGGGGTATTGTTGTCTGATTGGGTCCTGGTTATCTTTGCTGGGCTACTGTTGTCATTGTAAGTCCTCATTATCTTTGCTGGGCTACTGTTGTCATTGTAAGTCCTCATTATCTTTGCTGGGTTTCTGTTGCCTTTGCAGGTCCTGATTGCCTTTGATGGGCTACTGTGCAGGACTTGGCTGTTTATAATGGCTCTGTGTTGAAGCCAAGTCATGCTACTTGGGCAGGGCCTGAAGAGCTTTCTTTATTGCAGGTCATTTAAATAAATGGTGCTGTATTAATTTTCTTAAGCATTTTCTGTGTGCTCTGATAATTTCTGGAAATATATTACTGTGCCATTTTATGGCAGATTTTTGAGGTTTTAGTGGTAGGTATATGGTAAGTTTTAGTTTTTATTAAAGTAAATTGTTGATGTTGATGGAAGGAGCCTAAGGGAAGAAAGTGAGATTCTGGGTGGTAGAATCATAGAATGGTTACAGCACAGAAGAAGGCCATTCGGCCCATCGAGCCCATGCCGGATTTCTGCAAGAGCACTTCAGCTAGTCCAAATACGTAGGGAAACACATGACGATAATGACTACTAATGGGGATGTAGCACTGTAATCCCCACATCAGTGTTGTAGTCAGAAACCATGTAATCTGATTCCTTTTATTACATGGTTTACATGACCACAAATCATCTTGGCAAATGTATCATGATAGAAAATACTTGTGCTGTGAAGGTCAGATAGAATGCAGTTTGAGTCAGAGCATTTATGAACATTTCTTAGAATCATAGAATCATAGAATGGTTACAGCACAGAAGGAGGCCATTTGGCCCGTCGAGCGTATGCTGGCTCTCTGCAAGAGCGCTTCAGCTGGTCCCACTCCCCCGCTTTTCCCCGTAGCCCTGCATAATTTTTCCTTCAGGTACTTGTCCAATTCCCTTTTGAAAGCCACGATTGAATCTGCCTCCACCACCCTTTCAGGCAGTGCATTCTAGATCATAACCACTCGCTGCGTAAAAAAGTTTTTCCTCATGTCGCCTTTGGTTCTTCTGCCAATCGCCTTAAATCTGTGTCCTCTGGTTCTCGACCCTTCCGCCAATGGGAACAGTTTCTCTCTATCTACTCTGTCCAGACTCCTCATGATTTTCAACACCTCTATCAAATCTCCTCTCAACCTTCTCTGCTCCAAGGAGAACAACCCCAGCTTCTCCAGTCTATCCACATAACTGAAGTCCCCCATTCTTGTAAATCTTTTCTGTACCCTATCTAAGTCCTTCACATCCTTCCTAAAGTGCGGTGCCCATAATTGGACACAATACTCCAGTTGAGGCGGAACCAGTGTTTTATAAAGGTTCATCACAACTTCCTTGCTTTTGTACTCTATGCTTCTATTTATAAAGCCCAGGATCCCGTATGCTTTTTTAACCGTATACGGTTCCCCACCACCGAGCCTACAGTTGCTGGGTTTATCCTTACACCCTTTTTTGAACAAGAGTGTAACATTTGTAATTCTCCAGTCCTCTGGCACCACCTCCATATCTAAGGAGGATTGGAAGATTACCTCCGCAATTTCCATCTTTACTTCCCTCAGCATCCTAGGATGCAACCCATCTGGTCCTGGTGACTTATCTACTTTAAGTTCAGCCAACCTTTCTAGTACCTCCTCTTCATCAATTTTTATCCCATCCAGTAACTCAACTACCTTTCTTTCACTATGACTTTGGTAGCACCTTCTTCCTTGGTAAAGACAGACGCAAAGTATTCATTTAGTACCTCAGCCATGCCCGCTGCCTTCATGCGTAGATCTCTTTTTTGGTCCCTAATCGGCCCCACCCCTCCTCTTACTACCCGTTTACTATTTATATGCCTATAGAAGACTTTTGGATTCGCTTCTATGTTAGCTGCCAGTCTATTCTCATACTCCTCTTTGCCCTTTGCTGTTTTTTTGCTTTTAGAGGTGTTCCCTTGAGTGTCAATGTTACAATTAAGCAAAGATCACATCCAGACTGGAAAAATCAGTACAAGATAGGGTTTGTATGTTAGCAGTGAGTTGCTGAATGTAATGTTATATTTAACCATAACAAACTTAGTTGCTATTGCTGACCAGACAATTAGGAACCTGAAAGTCAATATAGGGTAAATTTTGTGAGAGTCCTCCTGCAGGGCCTTGCCCAACAGAAGCATACATTGGAGAATCTGGAGAAAAAGAAAGAAAGACTTACATTTCACCACCACCGGACATCTCAAAGCGCTTTACAGCCAATGAAGTATTGTCACTGTTGTAATGTGGGAAACGCGGCAGCCAATTTGCTCACAGCAAGCTCCCACGAACAGCAATGTGATAATGACCAAATAATCTGGTTTTTTTTTGTTATGTGGATTGAGAGATAAATATTGGGCAGGACACCGGGGATAACTCCCTGCTTTTCTTCGAAATAGTGCCTTGGGATCTTTTACGTCCACCTGAGAGAGCAGACGGGGCCTCGGCTTAACGTCTCATCCGAAAGACGGCACCTCCGCCAGTGCAACACTCCCTCAGCACTGCACTGGAGTGTCAGCCTAGCTTTATGTGCACAAGTCTCTGGAGTGTGACTTGAACCCACAACCTTCTGACTCAGAGGTTAGTGTGCGACCAACTGAGCCACAGCTGATACAGGTCAGTGCACCCAATTTTCAGCACTCCCAGTTTTATGGTGATTAATTTTAACAACCAGAAAATTGGTCAGCACCACCAACCGAGGGCACTTCCTCTGAGCTCTCATCAGTGCTCCTGTCGAGTGAGACCTTATGTTGGGAGCATAACCTTGTAAAATTTACCCTCACAGCTTCAAAACAAGGGGCTGGAAATTTGGTTTGGGGAAATTGTGCCCAAAAAGGGCTTGAAATGGCGCTGGTTAGGTTACAGTTTAAGTTTCCACTAAAATTCATTTGCATTATCACAAACGTAAAATCTTCCATAAACCAGCACAATCGGGCAGCATAATGGAATGTAATTATTTCTTTTTTTTCTGTTAAAAGTATTCCTTGATATATTTAAGAGTGGTAACGTGGTGTAGTTTTATTAATATAGCTGAAGATGGGTTTATCAGCAAAAAGAAGCATTTTTACTAAGAGTGTCCAGTCCTCCACCTGTGAGTAACCTGATTTGAAATCACAGAAAATGACTTAAAAAAACTATTCTGAACCATTTAATAGTTTCATTGGTGTACACTAGTCAGTTTATTAATAAATTAAATATTTTTGATATGAAAAACTTTGAAAATGTGCCTAATAGAGCTGATGATGTGTCTAAGAAAATGAACGGAATTTGAAGAGCCTTCTTGAACCAGCGCAATTGGCAATTTTGATCGGGGGCATGGACAGTTTTGTGGGCGGGGCCTGATCTGGATAAATTGAATCTTGAACCAGCGTAAAAGATGACGGAAAACATGAACTTAAGCGGTTTTGGGCGAAACCCATGTTTAAAATTCCCCCAATCTCTTGCGCTTGTTTGGCCGATTCTCCCCAGATTGCGCTGATATTACTAATGTAAACAAGTGGAAACTCTACCCCAAGGTACAGGGCACAAAACATTTCAAAGTAGATTCATTTATTTATGAGAATGTAATGATTTCAGCAGTAACATGGTTAATCGCTCTAAACATTAATGTATTCAGCTAGTTTGCTTTTATTGGTTTGTCAGAAAGTGGGTTTCTGCCAGAAATCGATACTTATTAAGATGATTGCCTGAGGGACTTTAGTAACAACTCTCACATCCAAATGATTTTACACCTAAAAGAGACAAAGAAGAAACAGATTTAATCTCAACAAGATTACTGTCAAGACATGAACATTTTTCCTAATTGTCTACCGTTAACTACAGTTTATTATATTGCCTACTTTTGTTTCAGGAACATTGAAACTTGAACTCAGTGAAGCTGTGCTGTTGTAAATAATAATAATTAAGAAATTATCTAGCTCCACAATGCGTCTGATTGGCATATGGGTCCGTAGATTTGTTTGGCCTGGCAATCTCTAATTTCAGGGACTTTGACTCTGTGTGCGTCTATTGTTGTTTTCCTGGAACAGTTTATTGGGCTGCAAAGGTACTGTTTTGAACATCTAATCTGAGCTGTAACAAACCAGCCATTATATTCTTAATCTTGTTACCATGCAATTATGAAAGAAAGCTCTTTAACTCATTGCAAATAATATTATCTGCAGGAATCATTTTTGCAACTTTTTAACATGAATAAAGTAGAATTAGAGAAATATAGAGCCAAAACCTAATTATGTAATGTACACTATAGTTTAGAAAACCATTTTAAGAAAATCACGTGGCTTTATAAAACAATATATTTTGATGTAGAAATGCCACCGCAGTTCTCGTTGGGTTAAAGGATAAACCACTATAGTGGAGGAAGTGTTTTCAGTGTGATAAACTAAACCTTCTTATGCTGCTAGTAAAAAAGGAAAATCATCACTTTGTCCTCTTATCCTGGACCTGCTGAAGATTCCCTCATATAAAAATGGAAAATGCTGGAAATACTCAGCAGGCCAGGCAGCATCGAAGAACATAAGAACATAAGAAATAGGAGCAGGAGTAGGCCATTCGGTCCCTCGAGCCTGCTCCACCATTCAATAAGATCATGGCTGATCTTCCACCTCAACTCCACTTGCCTGCACTATCCCCATATCCCTTGATTCACTTAATATCCAAAAATCTATCGATCTCTGTCTTGAATATACTCAACGACTGAGCCTCCACAGCCCTCTGGGGTAGAGAATTCCAAAGATTCACAACCCTCTGAGTGAAGAAATTTCTCCTCATCTCAGTCCTAAATGGCAGATCCCTTATTCTGAGACTGTGACCCCTGGTTCTAATCTACTGGAATTTTTTGAGGATGTAACTGGTAGAATAGATAAGGGAGAACCAGTGGATGTGGTGTATTTGGATTTCAGAAGGCTTTCGATAAGGTCCCACATAAGAGATTAGCGTGCAAAGTTAAAGCACACGGGATTGGGGGTAAGGTACTGTCTTGGATAGAAAACTGGTTGGCAGACAGGAAGCAAAGAGTTGGAATAAACAGGTATTTTTCCAAGTGGCAGGCAGTGACTAGTGGGGTACCGCAGGGATCGGTGCTAGGACCCCAGTTATTCACAATATATATTAATGATCTAGACGAGGGAAATAGATGTAATATCTTCAATTTTGCAGATGACACAAAGCTGGGTGGGCGTGTGTGCTGTGAGGAGGATGCAGAGAAACTCCAGTATGATTTGGACAGGTTGGGTGATTGGGCAGATGCATGGCAGATGCAGTATAATGTGGATAAATGCGAGGTTATCCACTTTGGTGGCAAAAACAGGAAGGCAGATTATTATCTGAACGGCAATAGATTGGGAAAAGGGGAAGTGCAACAAGACCTGGGTGTCCTTGTGCACCAGTCGCTGAAGGTAAGCATGCAGGTGCAGCAGGCGGTTAAGAAGGCAAATGGTATGTTGGCCTTCATAGCGAGAGGATTTGAGTACAGGAGCAAGGATGTCTTGCTGCAGTTGTACAGGGCCTTGGTGAGACCACACCTTGAGTATTGTGTGTAGTTTTGGTCGCCTTATCTGAGGAAGGATGTTCTTGCCATGGAGAGAGTGCAGCGAAGATTCACCAGACTGATACCTGGGATGGCAGGAATGACGTATGAAGAGAGATTGGGTCGATTGGACTTGTATTCGCTAGAGTTTAGAAGAATGAGAGGGGATCTCATTGAAACTTATAAAATTCTAGCAGGACTAGACAGATTAGATGCAGGAAGGATGTTCCCGATGGTGGGGGAGCCCAGAACCAGGGGTCACAGTCTAAGGATAAGGGGTAAGCCATTTAGGACTGAGATGAGGAGGAATTTCTTCACCCAGAGAGTGGTGAACTTGTGGAATTCTCTACCACAGAAGACAGTTGAGTCCAATTCATTAAATATATTCAAGAAGGAGTTAGATATATTTCTTAAGGCTAAGGGGATCAAGGGATATGGGGAGAAAGCAGGGACAGGGTACTGAATTTGGATGATCAGCCATGATCGCATTGAATGGCGAAGCAGGCTCGAGGGGCCGAATGGCCTACTCCTGCTCCTATCTTCTATGTTTCTATGTTTCTAGACTCCCCAGCCAGGAGAAACATCCTCCCTGCATCTACCCTGTCAAGCCCTGTAAGAATTTTGTATGCTTCAATGAGATCACCTCTCATTCTTCTAAACTCGAGAGAATATAGGCCTAGTCTACTCAATCTCTCCTCATAGGACAATCCCCCATCCCAGGAATCAGTATGGTGAATCTTTGTTGCACTCCCTCTATGGCAAGTATATCCTTCCTTAGGTAAGGAGACCAAAACTGTACACAATACTCCAGGTGTGGTTTCACCAGGGCCGTTTATAATTGCGGTAAGACGTTTTTACTTATACTCAAATCCTCTTGTAATAAAGGCCAACATTTCATTTGCTTTCCTAATTGCTTGCTGTACCTGCATGTTAACTTTCAGTGATTCGTGTACAAGGACACCCAGGTCCCTCTGAACACCAACATTTCCGAATCTCTCACCATTTAAAAAATACTCTGCTTTTCTATTTTTCCTAGCAAATTGGATAACTTCACATTTCTCCACATTATATTCCATTTGCCATGTTCTTGCCCATTCACTTAGCCTGTCTATATCCCCTTGAAGCCTCTTTGCATCCTCCTCACAACTTACATTCCCACCTAGCTTTGTATCATCAGCAAACTTGGATATATTACATTTGATCCCTCATCCAAATCATTGATATAGATTGTGAATAGTTGAGGCCCAAGCACTGATCCTTGCGGTACCCCACTAGTTGCAGCCTGCCAACCCAAAAATGACCCGTTTATTTCTACTCTCTGTTTTCTGTCCGTTAACCAATATTCAGTACATGCTAGTATATTACCCCCAATCCCATGAGCCCTAATTTTGTTTAATAACCTCTTGTGTGGCACCTTATCGAATGCCTTCTGAAAATCCAAATACACCACATCCACTGGTTCCCCCTTATCTATTCTGTTAGTTACAACCTCAAAAAACTCTAACAGATTTGCCAAACATGATTTCCCTTTCATAAATCCGTGTTGACTCTGCCCAATCCTATTATTATTTTCTAAGTGCCCTGTTACCACATCCTTAATAATAGATTCTAGCATTTTCCCTACTACTTATGTCAGGCTAACAGGTCTGTAGTTTCCTGTTTTCTCTCTCCCTCCTTTCTTAAATAGTGTGGTTACATTTGCTACCTTCCAATCTGTGGGAACCTGTCTAGAATCAATGGAATTTTGGAAGATGACAGCCAATGCATCCACTATCTCTATAGCCACCTCTTTAAAACCCTAGGATGTATGGCCATCAGGTCCAGCGATTTATCGGCTTTCAGTCCCATTAATTTCATCAGTACTTTTTTTTACTAATACTAATTTCTTTTAGTTCCTCATTCTTGCTAGACTCTTGGATCTCCACTATTTCCGGGAGGTTTTTGCAGGTAGTTAACAGGCAGATAAGAGGATTATCCCCATTTTGACCACACAAGTGCGGGCTTCCCGAAGGCTCTGAAACCCGCCAGGGTCACCGATTCGAGTAGTGGGTCTGCGGGGGTCTGCGGGGTGCAAAAGTGCGCTGTGAAGGTAAGTGATGGGTGCAAGTGTGGAGAGGTGAGTATGTGAGGTAAGTGGAAAGTGTTAGAAAAAGTTTACTTACCTTTGTTTCTTCCTGCAGGCTTCAGTCGGTGGGTATGCAGAGAGTCTCACACCTTCGCGGCAGAGATGACAGATGGCCGTTGCATTCTCCAATGCAACAACCATCTAATTTCTGCAAAAGAAAGAGGTTTGATGAGGTCTTGAATTCAAGAACTCATTAAACTACAGAGAATGTCACTGTTTGACAGTTTCAGAGAGCTGTCAAATTATGACAATTCATCTGTCAAAAATTTTTGACAGATGAAACGTCATACATTGACATTCTCTGCAACCGGCTTTCCTTTAATTGGCCTGCTAAGCCCACTGGGCAGGCTTAACAAGGTCAATCAAGGGAAAATAGCATGGGTTGGCCAGAAGTTGATGGAAGCAGGACTGAAACCCGACAAGTGGGAGTCCCGCCGCCAAAAGCTCCCCATTGGCAAAATCCAGCCCAAAGTATTTGTTTAATTTCTCTGCCATTTTCTTATTCCCCATTATAATTTCTCCTGTCTCAGCCTGTAAGGGACCCACATTTACTTTCACTAATCTTTTCCTTTTTGCATACCTATAGAAGCTTTTACAGTCTGTTTTTATGTCTCTCGCTAGTTTACACTCATTCTATTTTCCCTTTCTTTATCAATTTCTTGGTCCTCCTTTGCTGAATTCTAAAATCCTTCCAATCCTCAGGCTTACTACTCTTCTTGGCAACATTATAAGCATCTTCCTTTAATTTAATACTATCTTTAATTTCTCTTGTTAGCCATGATTGGACTATTTTTCCCATGGTGTTTTTATTCCTTAAGGGAATGTATATTCGTTGTGAATTATGAATTATTTCTTTAAATGTTTGCCATTGCTTTTCTACTGTCATATCTTTTAATCTAGTTTCGCAACCTACCTTAGCCAACTTGCCTCTGTGGAGAGAGAAACAGAGTTAACGTTTCAGTCTGGTGACCTTTTGTCAGAACTGGAAAATGTTAGAGGTGTAACAGGTTTTAAGTATGATGTGGAGATGCTGGTGTTGGACTGGGGTGGACAAAAGTGAGACGTCGCACAACACCAGGTTATAGTCCAACAGTTTTATTTGAAATCACAAGCTTTCGGAGCTGCTGCTCCTTCGTCAAGTGAAGTGAAGGAATACAGATCGGCAAAGCATATATAGACAGAGAACAATGCCTGTGTAGCGTACAATGTCAGACGACTATAGTTAATCTTTCTGACTGCCTTTTATCACACCTCGGCAGAGAGACAGGTGATAAAAGGCAGTCAGAAAGATTAGCGATAGTCGTCTTACATTGTACGCTGCACAGGCATTGTTCTCTGTCTATATATGCTTTGCCGATCTGTATTCCTTCACTTCACCTGACGAAGGAGCAGCAGCTCCGAAAGCTTGTGATTTCAAATAAAACTGTTGGACTATAACCTGGTGTTGTGCGACTTCTCAGGTTTTAAGTAAGTATAGAGAAAGGGAAAGGGTGAGGAAGGGAGGAAAGAACAAAAGGGAAGGTCTGTGACAGAGTGGAAGGCAGGAGAGATTAAACAAACAGCAGATTTGTTACTAGCACCTGCTATCCGAAAAATGGGAGCACTGGTTATGATCTGAAATTGTTGATCTCGGTGTTGAGTCTGGAAGGTTGTAAAAATTCCCTCATGTTGTGTTGGCCCCTAAATTTCACCTCCAGAGAGTCCAAAGCCGGACTCAGAATATACATCTCACAAGATCAATTTCTGCCCTTGTTAATTAAAACATTCAGTTTGTGGACAGGTTATGCATTAAATGAGGATATTCTGTAATTTGACTAATAATTTCCATGGGTACAGGATTCGAAGAGATGGTGACTCATTGCTGCCGCATCTTAAATGCTACCATGCATGAATATAAATGACTAAAACGTGGAAATTCACAGGAAGTCATGGATGGGTTTTATGTATACATTTTCCCAAATTAAATAAAGATTAACACACTTTGACAGTTTGTTTTCAATGAGTGATAGAATGAGTTATTGAGTGATTGAATGAATATTGCTATCCAAAGACATAGCTACCAGACTGAATTTTATTTCATTTCTGAGCATGGCAATAATATTTCATTAGTGATGTAAATGCATTTTACAATGCAAATCATTTGCCTTCATTTGCACTCTCACCACTGTGAATCTCTTATTGTAGTGTGCAGTGAAGGTAAGGGTAGAAACAGAAGGAAGACATTATTAGGTGACAGTTGCTGAATTTTATTGCCATTAAGGCAGAGTGACTACTGCAACAGTTACACCAAAGAGTATTGGGAGCACATCTTCAAATAACAAATAAAATATTAACAATGAAAAAAATAGCTAACATGAAGCTAATGTGAACACCCTCAAAGCCTCCTTGAAAAAGTGTAACATCCCCACCGGCACCTGGGAATCCCTGGCCCAAGACCGCACAAAGTGGAGGAGAATCATCCGGGAAGGCGCCGAACACCTCGAGTCTCTTCGCCGGGAGCAAACGGAAGCCAAGCGCAGGCAGCGCAAGGAGCGCACGTCAACCCAAGCACCCCACCCACCTGCCCCTTCAACCACCGTCTGCCCCACCTGTGACAGAGACTGTAGGTCCCGCATTGGACTCATCAGTCACCTGCGAACTCATTTTTAATGTGGAAGCAAGTCATCCTCGGTTCCGAGGGACTGCCTAAGAGAAGAGAGAGAGAGAGAGAGAATGTGAAAAGCACTACTTAAATAAAAAACAGTGGAAAAGGTCATACAATTATGCTGGCATTAATGGGTTTCCCAATGGGAATCTCCTATCTGGGGTTCTGCGAAGAAGCACCTTAAATAACATTTTGTAATTAAATAGTTTCAAAAAAAATACAGAAATATCTGAAAACAGGAAAAAAATATTTTAAAAATATAACATGCATAGCACAGTGATAAACATCACGTGAACTCAAATCCACTGGACCATGAATAGAAGACATAATTTCCATTCAGAAATTCTCTTTGCAGTAAGTTCCTAAATTTTGTCATGCTATTGTGCGCTTGCAGCAGAAACTAACCACTTCTTCAAAAGAATGAAAGGAAATCCAAAGGAAATTACCTCATGCTTCTCTTGTGTGCTGCTGAGCAACTCATGTGGTTCTGAAGTATTAATAAAAAGGTTTTAGAAAACGTGATGTTTCAAAGTATCGATTTGCTACACACCTCTCCTTTGACAGATAATGAGATTGAATTTTGCTATTTATCAGTTAATCAAGGTACTAACTCTCACCTGGGACCTCTTTATTTGTGCACAAACACAACACTCAAGGACTAAAGTTTCCTCTGTAGCGTGACCCATTCATTAGAGTCAAATGGCCCAACATGTTTAATTTTATATATTATGCTGCCCTTTTTACTCCCTTTTTGGAGGAGTAGAAATCGTCAGAGTAGCAGTGAACATGGATGATTTGTTCATTGGTATCTTGCATCAATATTCCACCACTTTGTACTCACCGCTTTGTTTTTGCTAAAATAATCAAAGACAGGAATGTCAAGCACAAGGGGGTGGTGAAGGCATGATATTGCTTGACCGTCCCAGCAGACTCTCACTGTAACCCCAGTGGAAATCCTACGGAACAGCCTCAAACTACTGGGACCTGGCTACGATGGCCCGGAATTTGCAGTTGTAATGACGGCAAAACTGTCAGCATTCGCCATCATTACAACTGTGAAACTGACAGCAACTTCTAGCATCCGCACATGTGCAGTTAAACACAGAAATCCAGAGGTTACTGTCAGTCATTCCCTGCTTCTCCTCAGGCTGCACTGTTGAACACCCTGGAGCTGGCAATCAATTAAAATCACTGAACTGATGAAAACGTCCCCTTTTATGCTGAAATATCGCCGTTAAAAACCCCCGAAAAAGTTAAGACTTGTTGGATGAGGTGTAACTGGGTTTTTAACGGTGTACTGACTCATAATTACTGCTGGACAACCGTTCTGGTCTTGAAAAACTACGTTTATATTTGTGGAATGTCAAATTGTTCCATTATGATAAAAATTCAATGGTTTTTAATATATTATAAAAAGAAATGTTAAAGTTTGTTTATGATATGTCAGTTTCTACCTTAATCCCATGTGTATGTCCCAATCTTTATTTCGCTCTCTGTAAAATGATTCAAAAGTGAAGGAAAATCAGTGCATTTTACTTCCTGGTTTGCTGTCTGAGAGAATTCTTCAATGTGATTGGCTGCTTAGCCAGCTTGATGACACCACTGTTGCTGGATGCAGGAGAGCCCCTAGACTTGGTGGCAGAATCAAACTAATGTCGGGAAAGGTGAAATCCACGCCACAGAGATCGCTAGTTCTTTGTGGGCAGCTTTCTTCGAGGTCAACGGCAAGTGTCTTCTCTTCACCGCTGACCACAAAATGCAGGTCGATATATTGACTTCAGTTGATTTTAAAACTTCTAAAAATAAAATTACAAATATAACATAATTTACGAATGAAAAGTGAAGGCTTATTTCTCATGCATTTAGCAACTTCAAAAAATTAGCCGAGAAATTAATTATTCAGGATATTAGAGCATGAATGCTTAAGATGTGTGTAGGGCATTCCTTTGTTCGCTATTTCAGTGGAGACATGAACCTGTTTATTTTAAATGGGTTAAAGTCTCCACTAAGTTACTATTGTTTGACCATTTGGAAAAGAGTCCCCACACATCAAACTTACCACACAACTAACCTGCATGATGTATGTTCATTTATTCACACACCGATAACCACTTAGTTGTCACTTGTCTACAGGTTCTTCAAACTTCCAACATATTAGTACGACTTCCCTGTAGGACAAAGTTATCCACGTTATTGGAAGGAGATGTAAACATGGTAAGGGAGTGCTCAGGAGCAGGGACATAGCTAGAGCAGGCATAACTAAGACTGCTGCCTGTCAGGGCAGTGTAGCATTGGACACCTCCAACCACCAGCTCAAATGACAGCAGATGTATCAGAAGGTGAACAGAACCAAGCAGCCACCACAATAGCAGACGTGGTGAAAACTGCTGCAGGGCTATCTTGTGACCCAACACAAGGAACAAGAAGATCACGTCAGTCCGAAGAGCTTCTCACTGACGCCGACCAGACAGCCACATCACTTACTCTTGCCACTGGGGGAGCATAAAGTTAGGTCTGGAGCACCCAAAACATACAGGTGCTGAAATTGTTTGGCCTGGCAGACTGCTGCCATAATTCTAATCTTGTTTGGGGGTGGAGCCTCTGCCCTCTTCAATCAAGGCCACTGATGCAGAGGGTGTGGGGCTGAAGGTGGGGATTCCTTATGCTGGGACTTCCCTTGGCCTCACAGAGACCCAGTTCCCAGCTTGGGAGGCTGATATGTCAAGGGGAAAAGTGTGTATCGTTCTCCTGAAGGGTAGAAGTGGGTCCCATCGGGGGGGAGGGGTGTTCAGGCCAAGATCGTGGCCTAGACCCCTAAAGATAGGGGACAACGGTATGCTCCACGGAATAGGAAAGTCTTGCCAAACTTTCCAGCCCGTGGGTTCACAATGGGCATATGAGATGTGCCCCTAGTGACGCAGGTGCCCGCTGGGGGAATATAGATTAGGTGTCCTCCTCTTGATGCTACATACAGGATCGATGATGAAGGGCACCAGCAGGTGCGATCCCAGCATAAATTCTGGGATTATGGCTTATGGAAATTCGCCACAAAAGTTAACATAAGGGGGATATGTCAAATGCTTTGGAATTAGAAAAAAGGAAAAAAATAAGAATAGAACATTTGATGCAGTTAAGAGAGAACAAGCAAAAGAAATTTCAATTTTTTTTAAATATAAAAATTAAACATTCATTTGCACTTTTTGTGCTGCATCCAGTTGTTAGATTGTAATGTTTTTCTTTATTTAATTCTTTAAAGTTAGAATTCTGTGGAAAGTTCTAAAGCATAAATGCAGACGATGTGAAATTACGAAGTCAACATGAAATATTATCCAGAGTACAATGGATGAAGAAGCAAAGCCATTACTTCAGGTGAACTATTACAAATGAGAATTCTCCACAACACAGCAGCACATGGTCCAGAACAGAAATAATTGACAGCCATCTCTTTCCTTTCATCAACTCACTCCATCGGGAACACGTGGGAGAAAGTACTGTGGTCAGTCAGTGTGAAGAACTGCTGTTTTCAAATTGTGCTCTGAGAAAGCCTCCTGCTACAATGGACTCTTTCACTCAATGAGAATACAGTTCTTCTTCCCACAGGCCTTTCATAATGACCCGTATTCCTTTCCTTATTCAGGCTGAAACTCCATTCCCACAAGTTATAGCAAGCATGAGTGCACCACAAGCCAGTCTAAAATCGGGGATGTGTCCCTATATGGAGGACTTTCACCCTCCCCCCACCCTCATTTATAGATTAATTCTTCAGCCTGTGCTTGTACCCTAAAGGGAATTTTGATATTTTACATCAGCTGAGTTTCAGTGGGGTTAGCTGCTTTACACACAAGAATTTTCACTAATTCTGCTTTCTTTTTGACTTATGTAAACACGTTTCAGCTTTTCAACTATTTCTGTGAAATCACTCCTTTCACATTAACAGTTTGCTTAAACAATGGCAGAAAAATTAAGAATAGGAGTTGAAGATAAAGGGCCCAAAACTAAGCAGGCTGTGATCCGGACAGCTACACTGGGATCACGTCCTCCATTGCTGACCGTGCTGGAGTTTGTGGGGTCAGTGAGAGGGCACCTAGTTTGCATGGGGCCAGCGGGCATCAGAACCACTTCAGAGAGCATTGCTGGCACCCGTCTGCTCCATGCAACCAGAATATCTAACACCTGCCTGCCAATGTGGAGGGGGGGAGGGGGGTTGCCCAGTGCACATCCCTAGACTCCATTGATTACCTTATCAGTTTCCTATGTAAGGAGGCCAATCTGGATTTTTTTCCAATCTTTAGAGGGGCCAAGCTGCTTACCTGGTCTAGCCCCCGCCAGCTGAGAATCTGCAGGCCTCATCTGTCTCAGGCTACCAGCCTCCAGTCCTACACCAGGTCCCAACTGTGTTGGAAAAGCGGGAAATTCTGCCGAAGGGGACAGCCCCTGACTTAATTGGCCTTGTAAGGGATGGGGGAGAGATTGCCTCTTATAAGGCTGATGGTAAAATCCTGAAACTGCCGGGGGACCCAGTTCAGACAGGTCCCTATTGTTTTCGAGTGGGTTCCATTAGACTCCCGCCGGAGTTACAGCGGAACTCTGGCAGAACCTCCTAGGAAATTCGAGACCAATGTCTCAAATATCAACTTTGCCCCTCTGCCAAAATATTACTCCACAAAACCATACGGTCTTCCCTGTTATGCCATTCAGATCAATATTGACACTTCTGCATAAAAATATATGTAATTAGACTAGTTTCTAGAAGTAAAAAACATAGGGGGAGAAATTCACTATCGCCCTGTTTGGGGCGTTGATTTTTAAAAGTTTGAAAAGTAACCGCCAGGCGCTAACGATTTCATACATTTGAAAAATTTGCCGTTTGTGCTCCAAGAAGGAAGTGGAACACTAAATCAAATGCTCCACTTCCTTCTTGGAGCACAATCGGCAGCAGGCAGGGCGGAGACTTCAGCAGCGCTGCACACTGGGCCATGTTCAAAGGCTCCTTCCTTCCTTTAAAGGGAAGGGCCATCGCTGCAGGTTCTGCAATATAAAAAGTACCTACCTGGACCACCAAGGCAGCCACGATCCCAGGCGATCAGCCCGCGAAAAAAACTGGAAAAAGAAAGGTAAGTTTGTTTTTTACTTACCTCAGCCACCTCGCCTTTAATCATCGCCCCTGAAGTGGCCGGCTGCCCGATGCACGCCTCCTGCAGCTGTTGGTGTTTCCGACCGGCGCTGCTGCAGGGGGCAGAAGTCAATTTAGGGTCCGGGGCACTACTGGGGCGATGCGCATGGCGATGACGTCATGATCTCTGGGCAAAGGAGATCGGGGTGCAACGTCGTAGCGCCGCCGCAAAGCTCCCGCCGAATATGGCCGGAGTCGATGTCAGCACCACACCCGGTTGCAAAGCCATTTGCGCCCCATTAGCACCCCACGAGACGCTAACGGGAGGCGCAAAGTCACCCAATTTTGCCCCCATAATCTTTCAAAATCTCAACATTTCCTTCGTACGCCAACCACATCTCCACCAATTGAAATTAAAAAATCTAAAGCTAAATTATCACCGAGTTTCATATTTCAATAGAATCCTTCTCTCTAATATATAACCAACACGTCAAGTTCAATAGGATTGTGAAAGACGTTATTGCCAGACTATGAAGTATAATCACTGATATAAAATTGGTCTATGAAAAATATAGTTGTTGTAGAGAAGACAACAGTAATGAGAGGTTCTATGTTTGCTGATCATATGTAAACTTATAGCTGCGATAGGATGAATAGCTTATTAAAATGTTATAGTTCTTTTGACTTTGCAATGGTGGGTGGCCACAACATTCCCACGGTACATGCACCTGTAGGCGGCACTGTAAGGCTCACATTATGTGGCCCATTAAATACAGTGGGGCTGAATTAATGTTACATGACAGTCTCATTGTACTCTCTTACCTCCCTCTAGTCACTTGGATTTACTGTGCGCTTGGAAGTTTTTTATCGAATCCCATACTGAAACTCATTTCCCCCCTGCAGAAAATCAGCAGCCACCCCCACTGAGACAAAACTTGGAGCGGAGGGGAGGGCGAGAAAGAGGAGATTATTTTCTTTGGAGCAAAGTTCCGGCACACCCTGGCTTCTACTCGCCCCTCTGTATCTGCCCCGATTGTGACCCATTTTCAAGGGATGGGCTCATTAAATATGTCCATCAGGCTCCCGACAGGATTCTTGCTGACGAAAAGGAGCCCACCAAAGGAGGACACACTGGCAGTACAGCAGCGAGAATGCTGCTCCAGCACCAGGAGATCCAGAGACTGACTTTAAAGGGGCAGAAGCGCCCTGAAGATTGGAAACCAAGACACACTGAAGACCTTGGCCAAGACTGGGGCCTTCAACAAACAAGTCATTAGGGACAGAACAGAGGAATAGGAGGGCAATACAAAGCTTTCTTCCTCCAAGGCGGGTGGGGGAGGGGGGCACCTCAAGCCAGTTACTGCTACTTGCCAGGGTCCACCACTACCTTGCCCATGGTGGCCCTTGGAAATGCTGATAACACAGGCAGAATGAAGGACAATCCAACGGGACCCAGGACCTATCTGCCACCATTTGCATGTGGTGGGAAGGGAAGGATCTTTGCAGTGGCCGTCCCCTCCTGCCCCATCGAGAGTAAAACCTCCTCTGGTGCCATTCCCCCACCCCACACTGAGCCAGAAACCTACCCCCTTTACTGAGAAGAACACGCGCCCCACCCCCGGCCGCCCCTGCTCCCCGCAATCACTCCAGGCCCAGTGCAACCTAGCCCTTCTCCATACTCCATTGTGTAAAAAGTCAGTTGAGGTGGTGATGGATCGAACACTAGAGCCCAGTCTTTAGTTGCTTACACCTTTTATATGTTGATTTCAGTGATTGACGGCTGGCGCCATCACCAATAAAAAAGGAACCAAGTGCCTCCTTTTAAAGGGGGACAACCAATAAACCAAGAATTAAACTGAATTTAAATGAAACTTAACAAATCAAATCAGAATTTTGTTTCTGGGGGTGATGAAGCACTCCAGGGTCTCCGGTGCCCACCAGTTGCGGAAGGCCTCAAGCGTACCAGCGGACACCGCATGCTCCATCTCCAGGGACAACTGGGCGTGAATATAACCGCGGAAGAGAGGCAGGCAGTCAGGCCAAACGATCTCCTCGATCGCCTGCTGCCTGGACCCGTTAATGGCCACCTTGGCCAGGCCCAGGAGCAGTCCAACAAGGAGCTCCTCCGATCTGCCCGCTGCCCAAGGATCAGGAGTTTGGGACTGAAATGCAAACAAAAACTGAGGAACAGCCCCTTCAAAAATTGGAAGAGGGACTGCAACCTGTCACACTGTGTATACATGGAACACGGACTCCTCCAGGCTGCAGAAATTGCAGGCGGCCTGGGAGTCCGTGAACCTACTTAAAAATTTGTTGCACGGGACTGCTCCATGCAACACCCCCCAGTAGAATAGGGGAGGACTCCCACATAGAAAGCCCTCCACTGGGGACCCCCGCCTCCTCCGGATGGCAAGATGGTGTCCAAACGGCAGACGAGGAAGACGAAGTGGAGAGTGTGCAGGAGCAGTCCGTACAGGAAACCCCTCCGTGGAGAGTGGAAAAGCACAGAAGGCCTCTTCAAGAGACGGCTCAGGCTTTGAGGCACAGGCTCCCCTGGGAAGTTGGACAGCAGGATCTATATCACCCTCCCGAGGGATGTGCGACTCCCGCCGATTGTGCGAGTTTGTGGTGGGTGTGGCGGGGGGGGGGGGGGTCGCAGGACCCACGACGGGCGCCGTCCCCTCTTGTACAGATAGACATGGACCCTCCTCCGCTTCCAAGGTGCGGTGCCTCCGTCTCTTCCTCCTGGAGGGGTGCAAAGGGAGGGAGACCTCTATGTTGGCAGAGGCCTCCACCTCCACATCCTCCTTCTGTTTCTGGCTCCCTACCCTGAGCCCGACCGCGGGATGCAAGTTTTCCACAGAAGCGGGCATGATCGTGGGCTTAGGCACGGGATCGCTCGTGGGCATGGAACCGCTCGCAGGCACGGGATCGCGGATGAGTGCGGGTATGGGACTGTACACGCTCTCCGGGGGACTCAGCTCATGGTGTTTAGTATTCCTCCACGCCTTCCTTCCACACGGACGCTCTTGCCCCACCCCGCCAAAGGCCGCGATGACATTGGCCTCCGACGTCGACCGCACATTTGGTATTACTTCCACGGGGATGGGGTCAGAGGCAATGCCAGCCTTGGCCGCCTTAGTTGATTTAGTGGCTTGGAGGTAGGGCAGTTTATACGCTATCAGCCTGCTTAGCAGCTTTGGGTGGACAGCACAGTCATCTCTTGGCTGCAGATGGTAAGCCAGGTGTACAAAGAAAAGGTTTTTAAAAATCTACAAATAAAAGGGGGAAATTAAATACCCCATAAACATAAAGGAAACTGTTCCAGCTTTTTCCGCAATGTTTTAGGTAAAAGGGTAGAAAAGTAAAATACCACTATCTATAAGTTTTATATTCAGTTCTGATCTTGTGCTTTCAACTAAATGAAAGCATACGTACAGCATATTGCAAAAATAGTGATTACAGTTGAAGTCTAACAGGTAAATTATTAATCAGAGGGATGTAGAAGTGACTTAGGATCTGGGGCTTCAGCCATAATTACAAATTCAAGGTAATTCCAATAAACTGAGGGGCAATAATTTATTATAGCTTAGAAACAGCTGTCAATATTTGGTCGGACTTGCATGAATGAATACACCTATTGATGTGTGACTGCCTGCCAAAAACAGCAGAATCTTGATCGACACAAGACACATACACATGAGACACATACACATTATTTAAAAAAAAATTCATCTTATTTTCTGCAATTTTGTTTTTTATTACCCACAGTCTTTGGATCTTCAACAGCACTGTAGACACTGTGTACACTATCATTGTGCTACACATACGAGAGGATTAGTAAATGATCTTCTACCAGGGCTTTGCCAATGTCTCTTTTAAGAGAGCTGGTAGGAAATGCTCCAGGATGACTTGCCCCCTGACTTCCCTTTGCTCCTTCTGGATAAGGTCTTGGAATCCATTCAGCACCTTCTTTTGCAGCAAGGCTATGATTGAGAACGCTATGTGGGGGAATCTTTGTGCAAATTAATGTCCTACCATCCACAGGATGCACAGATTTTTCCACTCAGCCGCTATACTTTTCAAAATCAGTCTGTTGGTATATCTCATATGCTACAAGCCTGCTGATCCCTCTGGGAGGGTCTTAGATCACTCGTACTGCCCTCAACTCCTGGGTGTTTCAGGTGGGCCTCCGCTCTATTTTTGCAATATGCTGTACGTATGCTTTCATTTAGTTGATAGCACAAGATCAGAACTGAATTTAAAACTTATAGATAGTGGTATTTTACTTTTCTATCCTTTTACCTAAAACATTGCGGAAAAAGCTGGAACAGTTTCCTTTATGTTTATGGGGTATTTAATTTCCCCCTTTTATTCGTACAATTTTTTAAAACCTTTTCTTTGTACACCTGGCTTACCATCTGCAGCCAAGAGATGACTGTGCACCCAAGAGTTGAGTGCAGTTGGGAGGCTTTTCATGCAGTGCTGGGAGTCAGGGACAGCACAGGTGACCTGAAATCCTCTCTGGAGAATTGATAGCTTTAGTAGATATGCTTTCCTTACCTAGTGAAATAACTTATTACATTTCTTGCTGATAATTGGATACAGTTGAAGATATAAATTATGTACAAGAATGAAGCATTGGAGACTTTTTCTTCGGAAGTCATTAAGCATGCAATATTGCCAGAGCATTCTTGCCCAAGCACTGTTAAACAAATCATCAATGTTGCAATGTGGCAGTTAAGAACAGTAGCATTTGGCAACTTTGAACATAATCATATTGGAACATAAAACAACAACTAAAATAATAGAACAATAAATCACCAGTGCCAGTAAGTCTGAAATCTCAATGCAGATGTTATTACTGAAAGTACATAGTGCTTTGTGATATCAGTGGCAGTCTGTTCTCTTGCCCGTTGATGTTAGTTATTGAACATTCCTGGCTGATGTCAATTAGTGGACAATAGGGAAAGCCAGTTTCTTAGATGTGATTTTTCTTAGCCAATCATATTTAATTCCAATAGTGCATATATATTGGACATATTTAATGGTGACAGAGATCACTTGCCCATTGTCACATTTGGAGAATGATTCTTAGGACAGTGCTCATAGAATACTGGATGAATCACATTATATCAACTGCACGCCTCTTTGTTCTTGGGATGTGGGTGACACCACATTTATTGCCCATCCCTGGCTGCCCCGAGAAGCTTCTTGGTCCTTGTGCACCCATGATGCTAACCACTATGCCACCGTGTTGCTATAGATGGCGGAGGGGTCAGAAGGTGAATTGCTGGTCACAGAGTATCCAGCCTCTGCCTGGCGCTTGTAGCCATAGTGTTTCTTTGGCTGATCCAATAAAGCTTCTGGTTAATGATGACCTCCAAGATGCTGATGGTGAGAGATGCAGTGATGGTGCTATTGAAGGTCAGGGGAAGTTGGCCTGGCTTTCTATTTTACGAGACGGTCATTATCTGGCACTTAGGTGGTGAGAATGTTACCTGTTACTTGTTAGCCCAAGCCAGGATATTGCCGAACTCCTGCTGTAGACTGGCAATTTCCCCTTGAGCCCTACTGACCTCAGTTTTGCTGGAGCTCCTTGGTGCCATACTCGGGCAAATGCTGCCATGACCGCCAGGAAAGTTCTCCTTTGGTATTAAGCTTTTGTCTCCATATGTACATCAAGGCTGTGATGATACTTGGAGCTAGGCACTTATGGAATAATCTGAACTGAGTGTCATTGAGCAGGTTATTGGCAAGTAGGTGTTACTTGATGACTCTGTTAGGGCAACACGGTGGCATAGTGGTTAGCACTGGTGCCTCACAGCGCCAGAGACCCGGGTTCGAATCTGACCTCGGGTGACTGTCTGTGTGGAGTTTGCACATTCTCCCCGTGTCTGCGTGGGTTTCCTCCGGGTGCTCCGGTTTCCTCCCACAGTCCAAAAATGTGTGGGTTAGGTTGATTTGGCTATGATAAATTGACCCTTAGTGTTGGGGGGGATTAAATATGTGGGGTTATGGGGATAGGATGGGATATGTTAGGGGGAATTAAATACATGGGGTTATGGGGGTAGGGTGGGATATGTGTACTGTGGGGATTAAAGCAGGGACAGGGTACTGGATTTGGATGATCAGCCATGATCGTATTGAATGGCGGAGCAGGCTCGACGGGCCGAATGGCCTACTCCTGCTCCTAGATTCTATGTTTCTATGACTTCTTGCAACACTTTGATTGAGAGAAGTCTGATAGGGCAATGATTGGTTGGGTAAGATTTATCCTTTTTTTTGTAAATTCTATGGCCCATAATTTGGGGTCAGCAGCAAAGCAAAGGGGCATTTGCCGCTGGCTCCAAAGTAAGCTTCCCACAAAGATCTCTCAATCTCTGTGGTGAGAAGTTCGGCTTTTCTGATGCATAATTGAAATCAATGCAAGTTAATGGGGAATCCCTAACGCGAACTGCTGTGACGTCAATAAGCTGTCTAAGCAGCCAATCAAAATGCAGAATTCTCACAGACAGTGAACAAGGAAGTGGGTAAGCTCCTTTGATTCCAAGGGCTAGAAATTGGCCTCCTTAGTGCCTCCCATTATCACTTCCAGGGGGCGATAACAGGGTGCTAACAACTTACCGCCCAGGCACGGCGAGATGAACCCCTCCCGCGAAATTCGGTGTGAGGTTTGTGGCGGCGGTAAGACTTCGCGCCACAATCTCCTTCGCCCGGAGATCGTGACCTCATTGCCGTGCGCGTCACCCCAGTAGCGACCTGGACCCGTACTTCGGTTCCGCCCCCTGCAGTATTGCCGGGCGATGACACCGACAGCTGCAGGAGGCATTGATCGGGAGGCCGGGCGCTTCGGGGGTGAAAGTTAAAAGGGAGGTTGCCGAGGTAAGTACATAAATCTCTGCAATGGTTTGGCTCATTTTTTTTCCCTTGTCCTGGGTAGCGATCGATCTGCCCGGCACTCTGCTGGAGTGCATTGGGGCTGATCGAACCGAATCGCGGCCGCCGTCAGGGACCAGCTGACTGGTCCCGATGCCTGCAGCGATGGCCCTTCCCTTTAAGGGAGGGAAGGAGCTTCGGACCGCAGCAGCGCTGCACGGAACATTGTGCAGCGCTGCACCACTACCACCCCGCCTGCGCCCTTTAGCGCTCCAGGAAGGAAGTGGTGCGCTAAATCAAGCGCTCCACTTCCTTCCTGGAGTGCTAAACCCAATTTTGTGAAAGCTGGGAATCATTAGCGCCTGGAACTAAGTTTCCCAGCTTTCAAAGGTAACCGCCCCCAAACGGGGCGATAATGAATTTCTCCCCCTAACTTTTTAAAAATGTTAGGGAGAGCAAAACAAAGACTGGGGTTCTCACATGGGTAAAAGGCAAACCTGAAATAAAGATGAACAAAAGTTAAAAAAAAAATGTTTTTAAAGTTTCTTAAAAATTTTAGTTTTTATTAAAATGGATAAATTTGACACTCCACAAAATTTAAATTAGTTTTTCAGGGCCATAACATTTGTTTAGAAGTCAATAAGCTGTTAAAACCCCAGTTACACCTAATCCAAAAGGGTCTAACTTTTAATGGGGTATTTAATAGCAGGATTACTGCAGAAGAGCCGAAGTTTTCATCAATTTCCCTGATTTGACAGGTTACACTGATTGCTGGCTGTGGCGGGCAGGGGGTGGGGGGGAGGTGGTGGAGTCCACAGTGCAGCCAGTGTCAGCGCAGTGAATGACTGACCGCAACGTCAGGATTTCCGCGTTAGGATACGCATGCGCTACATCCTGAAGTTGCGGTCAGTTTCAAAGGGATAATGACAGCGAACGCTGTTCATTCACTGTTACTACCCACCCCAAATTCCGGGCCACTGAATGTTCACCTCAACATTGAGCTTTGCCGGCTGGGGGCACATTTTAGGAATTTAGGCACGCACACCCCACATCTGGACCACAGGGAGCATACATTGGGAATTCAGCCACACACTGCTCACGATTAACCCAACTATTTATTTTCATGACAGCAAGCCATTGAGGTGCACATGCCTAAATTCCTGATACGTATTCCAGCAGGTGAGGCTTCCTGCTGTGACCGTGATTGCATAAAATTGGGCTTTATGTATCTCGCTTCATTGGGTGCAATGTTGATATTGCAATTTTTGATCTGTAATTCGTCATTATTTGGAGCTCCAAAGAACGCATTCAACAATTTTCTGCAAATTTGTCACAGCTAGGATTGTATTTTGCTTCTTTCTTGGAATAGGCTCCATAAGAAATCTAGTTTAGTAAATCCAAGTTTCATGACAATAGAGTAATGCATGTATAACTAGTTTGAAATATTTTAGACATTTGTTTTTGAGTAACACCCTCAAGCATTGAAGAGCAAAATGTGAAGATATAAAGAGTGACTTTCTTGGATCTGTGCACAGGCACAGCAAATATTGGAAAATCAGGTGGGCGGAGCACAGTTCTGCAAAGGAACCCATTCAGTTTTGAGGTGCAAACCAGTGCTCCCTGAGAAACAGGAAGACACGGAGCCAAAAAAAACCCAATCAGGCTGAACCATTTTGCAGTTAGCTGGAGCCATATGGCAGGCATTTGTAGATAAGACCTTTATCCAAGTGCCCCATCTGCTAAATACATTAAGGGGGAAAAATTCAGCTGCTTGCGCCTCCCGTTAGCGCCTTAAATGGGCGCTAATGGGGCGTAAAGCAGCTAACGCCCGGGCGCAGCGCCGCCCACGCCTCCCGAAAAATTTAGTGGGAGGTTAGCGGCGGCGGCAGCCGGTAGCGCCCTGTGGCGCTGCGCCGCCGGCGATGACGTCATCGCCGTGCGCAGCGCCCCGCTCGCGCCCCGGCCGTGATCTTCAGTCGCGCCCCCTGATTTACCGCCAGACGCTATGTCCGACGGGTTCAGGGGGGCGTATGTGCGGCCGGGGCGGCGATATTTAAAGGGGAGGTGGCAGGCGGCCATTTTTGTTGCTGGCCGCCTGCCAGCACCTGCCCCCGTTGCTGTCCCCGGCCCCCGTGAAGCCCCCCCACCGTGAAGTGCGGGCTGCGCTCCAAGAGCCCGGCACTTCTCTTGAGTGCCGGGCTCTTTTGCCGGCACTCCCGATCCCTGGGAGCCCAGCTGGGCCCCGGTTCGCGCTGCGCAAGGCCCCTCCCCTTTAAGAAGGGGAGGAAGGCCTGCAATACCGCGGCGCGACGTGCCGCAGCGCGTGGCGCTGCGGCACGTAGCGCCAGGATATTCACTCGCAGCGCCCCAAGAGGGATGCGGGGTGCTTCCAGTTGCGCCCCGCTTCCCTCTTGGGGCGCAACCACTGAAGTTCCGGCGCGGGGCCGCTAATTTTTTCGGGGCGCTAAAAGTCGCGCCCCGGCGAGGTTAGCGCCCCAAATGGAGCAATACTGAATTTTTAGCCCTAACAGTCCTGTTGTATATGCAGTCTGAGCTTGCATTCATACTTTCAAGCATTTCTTCATCCTCTGTGTAACAGAACAACAATGAATCTCTGTTGCAATGCCCATTTTCTAAATTATAATTGCAACAACAATAATCCTAGGCAAAACTCTTGGCCAAAAACTACAAAAGTCAACTGGCAAAAATAGCCACAGGAAAAAGCACCGATTAATAATGTGCAGAGAAATTGCACTTTTAAGTATTATTATTGTAAAATAGTGGATCCCACTTTAAATGAGGACCCTCTCGGGAAATGAAATGGACACATAACCGATGTAAGTAGGAGAACAATTGGGAAATAGCGACCACAAAGTAGTTAAGGTTCAATATCAGAATAAAAACAGAGAATACAGAGTTAAAGATAAGGGTGCTGCATTGCAAAAGGACAAAGTTCAGTGAGATAAAAGGGGTCCTGGCCCAAATTAACTCAGTTGGACAGAAAAGTTCAGACATACGATATAAGAGGAAGTGTAGCAGCATAGACCAATGATTGTTTGATGGACAGGAAACAAAGTATTAGGTGTTGCTTGGATTGGAGAAAGATTGGAAGTGGTGTACTCAGGGGTTCAAGTACATAGAGGGTTACATTGGGTCATATAGCGCCCATTTTTCAGGCGCTATGAGGCTTCCTAAAGCCCCAAAATGGTGGGCAGGAGCGTGCACACACTTCCGGCTGGAATTGCGCAGCACGCCATATTGGGTAAGGACAAACAAGAAGCATACTTTACCCATGCCTGAAACAGACGTTAGGCCGTTTGCATATGCTGCCTCAGGGAAAACCAATCTTAAGCATTGCATAAATTAAAAAAAGGGAAGTAAAAAAGGTACTTACCACAATCACCATCCCAATAGCTGCCACTAAGATTCCCGACCTCCAGGCCCTGGCCCCAACCTCTGATGATCCTACTACCCCCATGCCTGACCTTCAGCACCCCCCCAATCTTCCTCTCAGACCCCCGCGATCCTGGCGCCAAGGCCCGCGATACGCCCGTCCCCATAGCCCGCGATACTTCACTTACCTGAATGTTTCCTGTGTAACTGTTAACGCCATGCCTTTATAAGTCTTTTAAACTATGTTGCTTTTCTGAGCTGTAACCCCTTCGAATTTCTTTCTTGCTTGCTGCTATTGGTGCCTTGCTAATGGCTGTGCAAAGATTCCTTTTGGGTACTTGATATCTGTTCTTGTTCCTAAGTTAGGTCCTTATCTTGTCTGCTGGTCTTCCTGGAATCTTTACAATGCCTTTTTTCCCCTCCTTCCAAAAAATGCTTGCTACAGTGTGTAAAAAGAATCTGCAATTAGGATGCACTGGAGCCTGCTATAACAATGCAGCCTCATTTCTTGCGATGATGAAGGTATTGCTGATATTCACATAGAATTGATTTACAAACATACCAGACCATGTTTCACCATGTTTCAACTGAGCCCAGCCTCCGATGATCAGCCCCCACCCATCCCCCCAACCCCTGGCAACAACTCCCAGGCCCCTCGGTCATATCATCCGAAAACAGAACGTTGGATTTCACATGTACGCTGACGACACCCAGCTCTATCTCACCACCACCTCTCTTGACCCCTCCCCGGTCTCTAAATTGTCAGACTGCTTGTTTGATATCCAGTACTGGATGAGCAGTAATTTTCACTAACTAAATATTGGGAAGACCGAAGCCACTGTCTTCATTACCCACCACAAACTCCGTTCCCTTGCCACCGACTCCATCCCTCTCCCTGGCAACTGTCTGAGGCTGAACCAGACTGTTCGCAACCTTGGTGTTGTAATTGACCTCGAGATGAACTTCCGACCAAATATCCGTGTCATCACTAAGACTGCCTACTTCCACCTCCGTAACATCGCCCGACTCCGCCCCTGCCTCAGCTGATCTGCTGCTGAAACCCTCATCCATGCCTTTGTTACCTCTAGACCTGACTATTCCAACGCACTTTTGGCCAGTCTCCCATCTTCCACCATAAACTTGAGCTCATCCAAAACTCTGCTGCCCATTTCCAAACTTGCACCAAGTCCCGTTCACCCATCACCCTGTGCTCACTGATCTACATTGGTTCCCGGTCTGGCAACATCTTAATTTTAAAATTCTCATCCTTGTTTTCAAATCGCTCCATGGCCTTGCCCCTTGCTATCTCTGTAACCTACTCCAGCCCTACAACCCTCTGAGATATCTGCGCTCCTCCAATTCTGGCCTTTTGCGCATCCCTGATTTTAATCGCTCCACCATTGGTGGCCATGCCTTCAGCTGTCTAGGCCATAAGCTCTGGAATACCCTCCCTAAACCTCTCCGCTTCTGCACCTCTCTTTCCTCCTTTAAGACACTCCTTAAAACCTACCTCTTTGACTAAGCTTTTGGTCACCTGCCCCCATTAGCTCCTTATGTGGCTCGGTATCAAATTTTGTTTGATAACGCTTCTATGAAGCGCCTTGGGACGTTTTACTATGTTAAAAGCGCTATATAAATACAAGTTGTTGCTGTTGTTGAAACAGCATCTATCTATGTCATTTATTTTAGGAAATTTGTTGATTTGTTTAGGAAGGCGATCCTTCACTTACCCGAGGGCCACTACAGTGCTAGCACCAGCTCAGCCTTCGTTCTGTCCAACCGGGGGGGGTCTCCTCCTGCAACACTGGCCTTAAGGTAATGAAATCCAAGACCCAATGTCCAGAACTCCTCGGGCCTCTCCATTCTGGTGCAGGATATTGACCCATGCAGGGGGGATAAATTTCTTGGCCAACTTTCCTTGAAAGTGCAAGTGAAGGTATGCACATAAGCAGCAAATAGGCCAAAAGAAATAGAGTACAAGAGGAATAATGAATTTATGCAAAATATTTGTTATACAACAGTTAAGTACTGTGTGCAGTTATGAGCACCTGGTTGTCGAAAGGACATTAAAGCCATAGAGCCTGTCTTGTGTAGAGTCATCAGGATGATGCCAGGGATGGGAAACTACTGTTGTGAGAAGGTACTTGTGATACTGGGACTATTTCTGCTGGAGCAGAGAAGGATAACAGGAGATTTAATAGAGGCTTTTAAAATTATTCCGGATTTTTAATATGGTGAATAGAGAAAGACTATTTTGGAGATGTGGAATCATCAAATTAAAATTATCATGAAGAGAAATTTCAAAGTTTATTGGAACATTGAATGGTTTGTCACAGGGAGGAGATGAGGCAAAGACCATTGCTTCTTTTCAGGGATAATTAGAGTAATATGTGAAGCAGAGAAAGATGCAGGGCTATGCTGGTGACCGCGGGCAGTGGGGTTAGCTTTGGATTGATCTAACAAAGAGCTGGCATAGTTACGATGGGCCGAAAATGGACTCCTTCTATGTTGTAAATTTCTGTTGTTCTATAACTTCTGTTAGCACAGAAAAAGCCTGTCTCCAAGGCCCATTTTAAACCAGAAAATTTAAGGAACAATCATTCCCAGCAAGCATCATATATTAAGCCTGTGGTGATAACCATTTCATTTAAATTGATTATAATATTATGATGAAGCTCATACAATATCATAATGCTTGTGGAGAGAGTTGCAAAGGCCTGGCAAGGCCCTTACTATGGAAGATTATGATTCGTGCTGGATGGACAGATTTCCCTTCCCCCCACCCCCTCCCGATGTTTGTGTTCCACCTGGTGCCAACAGCAGTAACAACCACAAAATTTCCCCTTAAGTACCCAAAATTGGAAACTGTTTCACTTCCTGCTACTGACATCCCCAACATGAACACAAAGCAATCAGGAGAAAATATAAAGAAATTAAAAGGTGAGCTGTAGTTACATTTCATTGACCATGATACACAAAGATAAAAATATCCCGGTCAACCTATGAGCAATACAAGAGATTGATGCACTTAAATGGTAGAAAGAGAATGCTCGCTTGCAAAGTGATGGGCACAAAGTGATTTACACGCCATGGTTGATGTAATGTAAAACCTCACCAACACTTGGACCATTTTTGTAATGGTAATAATTACACAGCAGAAGTATCTTCTTGTACATAATGCTCATTTGTAAAGAATAAGAAATAGATCTTTCCTGGCATTCTGTCGATTAGCAAAGGGAACAATTGACATTTATTGGCATGCATTTAAATCTTCAGAGAATTCTACGCCTTAATGAACATAATTTAATTAAAAATGCACTCTCAGCCTTTGAGCATTTTAACTTTATTTCACTTTCCCTGATTTAACACCATGATTAGGTAAAATAATCAATACGAACCTGTTTTACATTTTATAAAGTGTTTATCAAGCTATTTAGTATTGCAACCGGACACCCATCTCACAATGCATTACTGCCGATTGTAGCTACAAGTCAGTTCAATACTGCTAGTGGGCTAATCTGTGTTACCTTGTAAATCATAATTAGCAGAACATATAAATAGCCTTAAATATTACTAGGACATTAACTTCAAAATTCTATTTGTTCTACCACTTTATCTGTCTTTAATAATTAAATCAAAAATTAGTCCACCAATATCGTTCTAAAATCAGCTGATAACCATATTATTGAGCGGTACTGTTTTGGCTGTCATTTCCTTTTGGTTCTTAACAATATACGTGATAGTTTTGATGTCTAGATTCCCAGCTTTTTGATGAGTTGCAATCCACATTTCAACCGGAAAATTACTGTTTGTGATATTTGTGTACAAACACGCAATATAATTGGGGAGGGCTAACAAGGCAAGGGAATACACAATAAATGGCATGATACTGAGATGTGTAGAGGAACAGAGGGACCTTGGAGGGCATGTTCACAGATCCCTGAAGGTAGCAGGACAGGTAGATAAGGTGGTTAAGAAGGCATACAGGATACTTTCCTTTATTAGCCGAGGCATAGAATATAAGAACAGGAAGGTTATGCTTGAACTGTATAAAACACTAGTTAGCCACAGGTAGAGTACTACGTACAGTTCTGGTCACCACATTACAGGAAAGATGTGATTACACTAGAGAGGGTACAGAGGAGATTTATGAGGATGTTGCCAGGACTGGAGAATTTAGCTATGAGGCAAGACTGGATAGGCTGGGGTTGTTTTCTTTGGAACAGAGGAGGCTGAGGGGAGACTTGATTGAGGTGTATACAATTATGAGGGGCCTATGCGCAAAGTGGCTGCCACGCTTCCCACATTACAACAGTGACTACACTCCAAAATGCTTCATTGGCTGTAAAGTGCTTTGAGACATCCGCTGGTCATGAAAGGCGCTATAGAAATGCAAGTCTTTCTTTCTTTCTTCTTTGAGATAGAGTGGATAGGAAGGACCTATTTCCCCTAGCAGAGTGGTTAATAACTAGGGGGCATAGATTTAAAGTAATTGGTAGAAGAATTAGAAGGGATTTGAGGAGAACTTTTTTTCACCCAGAGGGTGATGGGGGGAGAAATGCTCATCACATTTAAAAAGTACTTGGATAAGCACCTGAAGTGCCGTAAACTGCAAGGCTACGACCAAGAGCTGGAAAGTGGGATTAGGCTGGCTAGCTCTTTTTCGGCCGGGACAGACACAATGGTTCGAAAGGCCTCCCTCAGTGCCGTAAATTTCGATGATTCCATGATAATTGTGTGACATTCCTTTGTTTACTATTGTAGTATTTATTTTGATGCATTCATGGTTTGTATGCTAACATCACAACAATTTCTATGCTCTGATTTCTAATCTGTGAAAAACAATTAAAAATATAGGAGGAAAAATTCGGTATCGACTATTTTGGAGCGCTAACATCGCCTGGGCGCTAACTTTAGCACCCGGCGGTAATTAGCGTCGGTGACCACGAAATTGAGTTTTAACGCCCCAAGAGGGAAGTGGAGCGTTAATCAAGCACTCCACTTCCTTCTTAGGGCGCTGACGTCAGAGAGCGGGGCGGAGACTTCAGCAGCGCCGCACACTGGGCCGTGCAGCGCTGCCACGTTCGATGGCTCCTTCCCTCCCTTAAAGGAAAGGGCCATCGCTGCAGGCTCTGCAATTTAAAAAGTACCTACCTGGACCACCAAGGCAGCCGCGATCCCGCCGGATCAACCCGGCACTCAAGCAAATTGCTGGGCTGATCGATCGCGGGCCGGAACCCGCAAAAAAAACTAGAACAGGAAAGGTAAGATTTTTTTTTACTTATCTCGGCCACCTCGCCTTTAATCATTGCCCCGAAGCGGCCGTCCTCCCGATGCATGCCTCCTGCAGCTGTCGGTGTTTTCGACGGACGCTGCTGCAGGGGACGGAAGTCAATTTCGGGCCCGGAGCGCTACTGGGACGATGCGCACGGCAGTGATGTCATTATCTCCGGGCGAAGGAGATCAGAGCACAACGCCATACTGCCGCCGCAAAACTCCCACCGAATATGGCGGGAGTCGATGTCAGCGCCGCGCCCGGTCACAAAGCTATTTGTGCCCCGTTAGCGCCCCCAGGGGTCGCTAACAGGAAGAGCAAAGAAACCCAATTTCACCCCCATATTTTTGATAAGCAAGATAAATTAAGTAAACTTTAATCTAATTACATTTGTCACCTTTCATCTCTTTAGTGCCACGTAGAGTTAAGTGAAGCAGATCAAGTTTGAATTTGAGTCTGCTTTGAATCAAGCTGGTCGGAACCCAATATCAAATCAACCCTTTATTGATCTAATCCCCATCCATCACTATTGCAGCAGGAAACATTACCAAACACTAAACTGTCTACCACTAACTTTAAAATGTCAAGAAACCTAAACACACACTACAGGTTCTAATTCTTATCAAATCATAGAATGATACAGTACCGAAGGAGGCTATTCGGCCCATCGTGCCTGTGTCGGCTCTTTGAAAGAATGATCCAATTAGTCCCACTCCCCTATTCTTTCCCATCAGCCTGCAATTTTCTCCCCTTCAAGTGTTTATCCAATTCCCTTTTGAAGGTTACTATTGAATCTGCTTCCACCAACCTTTCAGGCAGTGCATTCCAGATCGTAATAACTTGTTGCATAAAATTAATTTTCCTCATCTCACCTCTGGCTCTTTTGCCAATTAACTTAAATCTGTGCCCTCCGGTGACCTACCCTTCTACCACTGGAAACAATTTCTCCCTATCTACTCTATCAAAACAGTTCATGATTTTGAATGCCTCCATTAAATCTCCCTTTAATCTTCTCTGCTCTAAGGAGAACAAACTCAGCTTCTCTAGTCTCTCTGTAACTCATTCATCCCTGGTAGCATTCTAGTAAATCTCCTCTGCACCCTCTCCAAGGCCTTGACATCCTTCCTAAAATATGGTACTCAGACTTGGACACAATGCTCCAGCTGAGGTCTAACCAGTGATTTATAAAGGTTTAGCATAACTTCCTTGATTTTGTACTCTAAAGGCTGAATTTTAATGAGGAAGGTGGGTTGGAGTGGGGTGGGGCTCCAAGGTGGGCGGGAAACCCAGGAGAACGGGTTTCCCGCAGGCCCCGCCAGCGTTAACGGCAGGGCCAGATTTGCATGCGAGGCCTCTGTTTCCCACCCACAGCCAGCATTAGGCCGCACAGAGGAGGGAGGGAGGGGGGGATCGGGTGGCTCCGGAGGATCTTGTGGGGGTGGGGGAGGGGGGGGGGAGAGAGATGATCAGGCTGGAGGATCGGGGTGGGGGGAGGGAAGCTCGTGGCCGACCTCCGGAGGATCGGGGTGGGGGTGGTGGGGGGAGTGAGGATCAGGGCCAGAGGATCGGGAGTGGGGGAGGGAAGATCATGGCTGGCCTCAGGATCATCGGTGGGGACGGGGGTGGGGGGACGGGGGCCGTCCGGGAAGGCAACCGGTGGCCTTGTGGGGGGTCTTCAATCGCGGTTGGGGGGGGGGTTGCTAGGCAGGGCCCCTGGATCCAGGAGGTAAGTGTAAAGGCATTTACCTCCTGGATTCAGCAGTCCCCACATTGCTGATGTACGAGATGTGTAAAACCCGACCAGCTGCAGTTAAACACAAAATGGAGGTTAATGAAGAGGCCTCCAGCCTCATTATAATATTTAAATTAGCATTCCGCCTCCTGGCAGCGATTTGGCTGTCCGCCCCCATTCCAGCTCTTGTTCCGCCTCCGTTAAAAGTGGAAGTGGGCAGGTTGGAGGCAGGTTCAGGTCTGGATTCCAATTTTTAACACTTTAACTCCACCCCCGCTCCTAACCCACCCTTTTTTTTAGGTTAAAATTGCCCCAAAGCCTCTATTTATAAAGCCATGGATCCTGTATGCTTTTTTAACAGTGTTATCAACTTGTCCTGCCACCTTCAAAGATTTCTGTACGTAAACATCCAGGTCTCTCTGTTCCTGCACCTGCTTTAAAATTGTACCATTTAGTTTATATTTCCTCTCCTCATTCCTCCTTCCAAAATGCATGACATCACACTACTCTGAATTAAGTTTCATCTACCATGTGTCTGCCCATTTCACCAGTCTGTCTATGTGCTCCTGAAGTCTGCCTCTTTCCTTCTCACTGTTTACTACTTTTCCAAGCTTCGTCTCATGCACAAACTTTGAAAGTATGTCCTGTATGCCCAAGTCCAGGTCATTCATTTATAAATCAAAAAGAGCACGGGCCCTAAATCGACTCCCTGGGGGATACCACTGTATACTTACCTCTAGTTTGAAAACAACCGTTCACCATTACTTTCTGCTTTCTATCCCCTAGCCAATTTTGTATCCACGCTGCCCTTGCCATTTTAATCCCATGTGCTTCAATTTTGCTAACACGTCTATTATGTGGTACTTTATCAAATGTCTTTTGAAAGTCCAGATACACATCAACCGCACTAGCCTCACCAAAGAAAGTTACTTCATCAAAGAACTCAATCAAGTTAGTCAAACCCGATTTGCCTTTAACAAATCTGTGCTGGCTGTTATTGATTAACCCATGTTTTCCAAGTGACAATTAATTTTGTCCCAGCTGGAATTTGCGGTGGGTAATAACTACGAACTAACAGTGTTCGCCGTTATTACTCCTCTGAAACTGATCGCAACTTCAGGATTTAGCACTGCGCATATAAACACAGAAATCCTGAAGTTGTGGTCAGTCATTCAATGTACCGACACTGGCTGCGCTGTGCCCCCCAGCCCCCCATAGCCTCATAGTGAAACTGATGAAAATTTGGGCTTTTCCGTGGTAATATCGCTGTTAAATACTCCATTAAATGTTAAGTTTGTTGGATTTGGTGTAACTGGGGTTTTAACAGCATATTGACTGCTAAACAAATGTTATAGCCCTGAAAAACTAATTTTTATATTTGTGGAGTGTCAAATTTCTCCATTATGATAAAAATTACAATTTTTAAAAAACGTAATTTTTTTTTGAATGTGTGTTCATGATATTTCAAGATCTACCTTCTCCCCATGTGAGAGTTCCAATCTTTGCTTTGCTCTCTGTAACATTTTTAAAAAGTCTGGATAAAAGCAGCTTCTTATTTCCTGGTTTCCTGTCTGTGAGAATTCTACAATGTGATTGGCAGCTTGTTGACATCATAGCAGCATCGCTCTAGGGATTCCCACTACAGAGTGCTGAACGTCAAAAAAGGCAAAATTATCATCACAGAGATCCTGAGATCTTTGTGGAAAGCTTTCTTCGGGGCCTGCAGCGAGTGCCTTTGCTTCGCCTCTGACTGCAAACTCCGGGCCATTGTCTCTAAATGTTTCCCCACTTCTGCACCCACTTCTGGTTCTGATAGAAAGTATCTATTCCTGAAGATTTGCTTTTTTTTCTGCTGGAACTTCCTTAGCTTGATGCTTGAAATTCCTAGATCAGCACAGGTAGTACATTACTTTAATGCTTCTTTTAATTTGGATTCTACCTTCAAGTATTTTGCATCTAATGAATCTGTGTTGTCCATATCAGGGTAATCCCATTTTCAGAGCAGTCTTGTTGAGGCCAGAAATAAAAACAAAAAATTTTTGGAATTATGCAGCAGCTCTGTCAGCATCTGAAAAAAGACAGGTTAACATTTTGGGTAGAGACTCTTCATCTGGAAGAGAAAGTTAGTGCGACCAAAATACATAACTACTCCACTGAAGCTCAGCGTAAGCTCGAGGAACAGCACCTCATCTTTCGATTAGGCACATTACAGCCTTCTGGACTCAACATAGAGTTCAACAATTTCAGATCATAACCTCGGCCCCTATCATATATATATTTTTTATCCACACTTTTTGTTTGTGCCTTCTGTTCTTCTCTCCCACATGGCAGCTGTCTTTCATTCTGCCAGTGCAATTTACACTTCATCTAGAGCCATCCTTTGTTTCTTAACCTGTCCCATTACCACCTCCTTTTGCCTTGAATATCTCTTAATGTCTCTCAATCTCTCCTGCCTTCTATCCTATCACAGACCTTCCCTTTTGTTCTTTCATCCCCTCCCCCCTTACCCAGCCCCTACACTTGCTTAAAAATCTGTTCCATTTCCTGCTTTTTTCCAGTTCTGACAAATGGTAATCGACCTGAAACGTTAACTCTGTTTCTCTCTTCACAGATGCTGCCTGACCTGCTGAGTATCTCCAGCATTTTCTGTTTTTATTTCAGATTTCCAGCATCCGCAGTATTTTCTTTTTGTACTACTCCATGAATGTTGTTAAAACAGTCAAGGATGACATTTTTAAAAAAGATCTAGGGATTTTAGTAGGCTTCATGTTCAACATGTCCAACTATTGCAGAGCATTAGCAGCAAACCAAATGCAAGTCGGAGGAAGTCATACTCAAACTGCATCGTGCTATAGTCAGACTGCGCATTGAACTAGATTGTCCTCCAATTTACCACCCCATTTCAGGCAGTTTTAGGTGACCAGAAGAGGGAAACAGGACAGTGATGCGTGCCGCCACATCCATGCCCCAACAACACCCAAAAAGGTTTTGCATTGGAAATTATGTGAGCAGCCGAAAGTGCCTAGCCCAAATACTGCCCGCCCTATGTACATTGGATTCACCTGCCACATTTTCTGCTGGCTTCACCTTTGGCCCGCAGATCACTAAGTACACGAGTATGTAAGAGGCTTTCAGCACTCCTTAGGTGGTTGCTGTCATTTAAAAGGAAACTGCATAGGATCTTTAAATCATTCCAAGTTACTTCTTAGTAATTGTTTGTGATTTTCTTTGTTTATTGCCATTGATGCAGTGCACAAGTAAGGAGGGGCAAGTGGTAGAGACAGAGGAGGAGCAGGAACCTGCTGGCACACAGATCCCATCTATGATGCTGTTTACTCTTGCAGACCCTGCCACTCGTAAAAGTGCTGCAGACTATTGAACTGAGGCCTCATTTGCATGAGGAAAGTGTGAAACGTTTTGCCCCTTGTAAACAAGGCATCTGTGCACAGTTGATTGACTGATTTGGCATATGTGACTGGTGGTATTTTGGATGGATCCAGTGAAATAAAAGGTTACCCTTGAGCACATGATCTAGGCTAAAACTTCAGTGCAGTCCTGAAGGAGTGCTGCATTGTTTGGAGAGCTTGTGGTAGAAATTCGTTTGCATTTCACCAAGGTTTTATGCACAAAATCAACGGTCCACTTAACCAATTTTGCAGTGAGACGTCCTGCGTTGGAAGTGCGCTCAAAAGGTGGCAGCCGGCATATTGGTTAAGGCACTCCTTAGGCGTTCTTAGCGGCTGCCTGAAATGATCGATGGCCTTATTAAACTATTTAAATAAGGGCCCAATGCTTTTGGGAAATTGGTGCCTGGGAGCATTTGACTGGCACATTCTTTAATTCGCAAGGAGAGTGTTGGTGGTGTAGGATGCTTTGAGGACGTGCATGTCAAGATAAAATAATGGTGCTGGTGTGTGAAAGGTGACAGAGGTGCGAGGAGGTCATGGCAGTAATAGTGAGGAGAGTAGGAGGTACAGATTGTGGCATTAGGAGCAAAGAGAGGTGTAGTAAAATGTGCTGCAGTGAATGGAGGAAAGTGCTGGTAATAGGGGGAGAGAAGGTGATGCTCCTGGCACTGACGCACTCTGCCACCTGTGCCCATTTCTGCCAAGCAGCTTGGCAGTGCAACCTAAAAATAAGTAAACGTTTTGGAATCATGAAATAGACTGTTAATTGGGAGCGTAGGACTCCACACTCATATCTGTAACCTGTGCTTCTGACCAGCAAGGCTCTGTGCTGGGAGCAAAAGCCTACAAAGCGTACCCTGCAGTCTTTAGTAATGCAAACACTTAGAGAGTCACCAAAATGAAAATCTTTAAATGACAAAGTGAAACCAATTTAATTTTGCGCATTAGATTACAGCTGTTTTCAGCATTCACCTGACCTCTGTGAAATGAGATTTTGCTTGTCTTTAAAATAGCTGAACATGTTCCATGTCAAAACAACATCACAGTAGTCAAGGCCAAGCTGCTATTGAATAAATGAGCTAAGCACTTAAAATTTCAGGTTTGAATTCTACGCAGGATGTGAATGAAAGCATAAAAACTAATTCAGTGTGCTGCAGCCAACATCTTTACCTCTTAAGCACATGTTTTATGTTATAAGGGGAAAAGATTAATGATTTCTGCGGTATACAACAACTGCATTCAGTATCACCATGATCCTGCTGCAATGCAAAAATTCTGCTTGACCTGAATATAGCTGAATGTATTTTATGCAAAATATCATCACAACAATTATGCCTATTCAAGATCAATAACAAATGATTCACATCTCCCCATTAACAAACTTAGTTTTTGAACAATTCAGTTCCAGTGGGTAAAGTCCTATTAGTCAAGATATAATCAGTGTGTTTGTTATAACTGATAATATACGACAGAATAACCCTTAAGACATGAATAAGTTATTAGTCCCCAAGCTCAATTAGTGTTCAGATAGAAGGGTGATTTTGAGCTTTGGAATTTAACATCTTTATTGAAGTGCAAAAATATATAATGATTAACTCCCCCACACAGAACTTACAACACAAAAACAGGCCATTAGGCCCAACTGGTCTTCACATGAGCCTCCTCCCACCATACTTCATATAACCCTATCTGCACGTCCTTCTATTTCTTTTTCCCTCATATAGCTTCTCTTTAAATGCATCTATGCTATTTGCCTCAAACCCTTCACTTGGTAGCAAGTTCCACATTCTAGCCACTCCCTGGGTAAAGAAGTTTCTCCTGAAATCTTGCTCAGATTTATTAGTGACTACCTTATATTTATGGCCCCTAAAAACATAGAAGAGTTTTTGAAGCTTACAATTGCTCTCAGGACAAATTGTATAAATAAAGATTGTGACAAGCTGAAGCAGGGCCAGGACTCGGTGGTCAATTAGACACACAGGGCGCGAAATTCGGTTGCGCCCCGTTTGGGGGCGGTAACCAAGTTAAAGTCGGACATTTAGCGGCCGGCGCGGAGGTGCCGCACCGGCCACTAAATTTGGCTTACCGCCCCGCACAGGACGTGAAGCGCAATCTCGGGCACGCCACTTCCTGGTGGGGCGGTAACCGAGGCGATGTCGGGGTGCTGTCGCGTTTCAACGCCCCTCCCCTTCAGTTAAAGGGGAGGGCTGCTGTGCACTCTGCAGGGCATCCGATAGCCTATACTAGGCCACCAGGGCGGCGTGGTGGCACGGCCGCAACCCAGCACCGAGACGCAGTGCCAGGCTGCGCGATGGCGGCCAGGACCACGCCACAGCCCACCACGGAGGGTCATCCTGGAGGTCTGCCAAAAAAAAATTGCGGCACGGATCACGGCCGCACCTCCCCTTTAAATACTGCCCTGTGAGCGGAGGCTGGAGCTGACACCATCTGTGGCAGCCTCGAGGGGCACAGCTGAATTTCTGCTGTGGGGCGGTAAGGGGCCACGGTGGGACACTAAGGGGTCACGGCGCACGGCGATGGAGTCATCGCCGACGGCGCAACGGCCCAGGGTGCTACCGGCAGGGGCGCAGCGCTATCGGCTAGCGTCTCAGCAACACCCCACCGAATTTCTCGGGAGGCCCCCCCACCCCAGGCAATAAGCCCTTTGCGCCCCGAAAAGAGGGCGGCTGCCGCTCTTTCACCAGCTGGTGGCGGGTCCTGCTCAATGGAAATGCAGCTGGCAGACTCTGGCTTCAATTTGTTTATGCCTTTGGTTGCAGAGGCAAGAAAATCATTGGTCTTACCATCTGTCGGCTTACTGGCAGTCACACAGATCTAGTCCAGACTTTGAGATCAGCATATTCTTCTTGTGGCTGAGTATCCTGACTTATCACTTGGCAGTCAACATTTGTTGGGAGGCCAGCATGTTGCCAAAGACATCTAAGATCTGAAGGCAACCGACCTGTGTTCTGAAATTTCACAGCAACATCAAAGGATGCAATTGAATAGCAAAGAATGTGCCAAGCTATTTGCAACTACATGATCAATTCATGAACGTAATGCCAGTGCCAAATAATTGGTACACCTCAGAAAGAAAGGAGAGGGCACCAGTGTAAAAGGAGCTTGCACCATTTTTGAAGCCCTGGGTCTGACATATTCCAATCACCTATAAAGAGCAATCTAGTCAAGAAATCATTCTGGGAGGCTATTCAAAGATGTTACCTACAATCTTGAAGGTCATCCAGCATTCAGTACCATACAGCTTCAAAGGAATGTACATAGATCCACAAGCTAAGGTCTAGACCCATTAAAGAATATTTTACCTAGCTAAACATAACCTGACTTCCACAATAAGCAGGTCATGGTCAATTATCACAACTACGCGCTGGGCCCCATTTGTTTCTTGGTCTGTAGACCATTTGTCGACTTAGTAATCATGGAACCTCAGGTGCGGACCATTGACCATTCACTGGCAATGACAAAGGGACACAATCCATTCCTTGGAAAGGATAACTCTGATTTTAGGCTTTTTAACCATGCCAGGAGATAATATTACACATTCTAAAAGACTGGCCAAAGAAGGAATTATCTTTGAGGTAGATAGAAAATATTGGCTGGAGTCTTGCCCAGATTATCACATATACTACCCACACTCGTGGCCATAAGTGCGATGAGCACATAAGTTTCCATTCCCTCTAAAATCTCAAACGGAACTTTTCAAAGTCCCGATGTTTGCAGACAGCGACAAATTTGTGCTAAGAGTCCCATCAGGTTCCTCTCAAGTTTCCTTATCTTTCACCCAGTTGTACCTACTCAGAAGAAGCCTCGTATTGTTATCCAACCCAGTGTCTGCCAAGAGCTTGTCCCTTTGGGAATAGATTTGTATTAAAACTTTCTATTACTTGAGAAGTGTTGTTTTCACTTACAGTTTGATCCTATCCTTGCTAGCTAGTCCATTTTTCCATTCTTCATAGGCCAGATTTTCCAGTCAGTTGTGTTGGTTTTACAGTTGCAGAATAAATGGAGGGGGAAATCGGAAAATTGGGACAACAGCTTTTGGCATGTTTCTTGTCCAATTGCTCCTGCCAACAATTTTCCAGCTGGTTGGATTTTGTGTGCTGGAGGGCTTTTGCATATTTCATGCCATAGCCTATTTAAGACCGTAAAGTTCATGCAAACATATTTAAATGCAATGTCTCCACCGCATCTGGTCTGACTAGTGCCTCCAATATGTCTTCCTTTTTCCTCAACCGAGGATTCCCCTCTACCATGGTTGACATCGCCCTCAACCGTGTCCATTGCATTTCCCGCACTTCTGCTCTCCCCCCTTCCCCTCCCTCCCAGAACCACGATAGGGTTCCCCTTGTCCTCACCTTTCACCCCACCAGCCTCCACATTCAACGGATCATTCCCCGCCATTTCCGCCACCTCCAGCGTGATCCCACTACCAAACACATCTTCCCCCTCCCCTTTCAGCATTCCGAAAGGACCGCTCCCTCTGCGACACCCTAGTCCACTCCTCTATCACTCCCAACACCCCTTCCCCTTCCCACGACACCTTCCCGTACAAGCGCAAGAGATACAACACCTGCCCTTTTAACTCCTCCCTTCCCACTGTCCAGGGCCCCAAACACTCATTCCAGGTGAAACAGTGATTTACTTGTACTTCTTGCAATTTAGTATACTGTATTCGCTGCTCATGATGCGGTCTCCTCTACATTGGGGAGACCAAACGCAGATTGGGTGACCGCTTTGCAGAACACCTCCATTCAGTCCGTAAGCGTGACCCCGAGCTTCCGGTTGCCTGTCACTTTAATTCTCCGCTCCACTCCCACTCTGACCTCTCCGTCCTCAGCCTCGGCCTCTTACACTGTTCCAACAAAGCTCAACGTAAGCTCGAGGAACAGCACCTCATCTTTTGATTAGGCACTTTACAGTCTTCTGGACTCAACATCGAGTTCAAAAATTTCAGACTATAACCTCGGCCCCTATATTTTTTCTTTTTTCCCTATTTTTTCTCTCACATGACAGCTGTTGATGATTCTGCCATTGCCATTTACAGCTCATCTTGAGTCATCTTTTGTTTCTTAACTTGTCCCATTACCATCTCCTTTTGCCTTGCACCATCATCCCTTTTGTCTTTTAATCTCTCCTGCCTTCCAGCAGAACACAGACCTTCCCTTTGTTCTTTCCTTCCCCACCTCCCTGCCCCTGCCCCACACTTGCTTAAAAATCTGTTACTTCTCTAACTTTTTCCAGTTCTGATGAAGGGTCATTGACCTGAAACGTTAACTCTGTTTCTCTGTCCATGATGCTGCCTGACCTGCTGAGTTGTTCCAGCATTTTCTGTTAATTCATACTTAAATGAATACCTGGTGTAATGTCCCAGCTTTTCCACAGGATTGTATTGTTTGTCTTCAAAGCTCAATTTGAAGCAGTTAAGGGATTCCTCATTTATGATGGAGTTCTTAAAGGGGAACAGGCTTTGGATATGTTTGTGTTCCAATTTTTACAGCACAGGGTAAATACACCAATTCCACACTTCCAGCAGGGAACCATGCTCAAAGTGATTGCCGGTCAGAACATTGGTGCTGCAGTGTTGTAGCCCTATCTCTGACCCACGCTCTCTTGGAGTATAGTTCCCCACTGGGAGCACTGAATTTATCCTTCAATTTAAAGTGTGTCTTGTTTTTATTGTAGTTTCTTTTAATGTTTCTGAACTTTCTTTGTATTTTTGGAATAATTTTTGGGGGATAATTTTTATTTACCTATTGTGCTCTACATTAAAAAAAATAAGTCCCTAAAAGCAAATTTCATTATTATCTGCTAACTCACTGGAAAGGGACTGCAATTGAGGTATTTACAGGACTTCAGAAGGACAGGAACAGATGAAAAGATGAAAACACACAGATGTAAGATAATTGTCAAAAAAAACAGGGGAGATGAGGAGATTTTTTTTTAACGCAGCAAGTTGTGATGGTTTGGAATGCACTGCCTGAACAGTTTTGAGTAAATAAGGAGAAACTGTTTTCGTCTGGTAGAAGGGTCGGTAACCATAGGAAACAGATTTAAGTTCATTGGCAAAAGAGCCAGAGGTGAGATGAGGAGAATTAATTTTGTACAACAAGTTAGTATGATCTGGAATGCAGTGGCTGAAAGGATGGTGGAAGCAGATTCAATGGCAACTTCCAAAAGGGAATTGGATATATAGGGGGAGAAATTCAGTATCGCCCCATTTGGGGCACAATTATCGGCCGGGCGCAAAGATTAGCGCCTGGCATTAATTGTCGCCTCCGACTGCAAACTTGACTTTTATCGACCCTGGAGGTGATTGGAGCGCTAAATCAGGCGCTTCACACCTGTCTTAAAGCGCAAAGGCCGAGGAGCGAGGCGCTACCTCAGAGCGCTGGCGAAGCTCATGTGATGTCAGTCAGCAATGGAACACACACACAATGGCGCCGGCCAGTTCTTAAAGGGGAGGGTTGATCTTGCTTTCCATCCACATACTGCTCATTGCAGCCTTGAATCTCGGCCTGGAGAGACCTGTACATCAAATCTGCTGGAAAGAACAATGGAGAGTCCCAGGGAAAGAGCTCAGAGTGCAGCCCCCACACTCTCTTCTAAATCGATACAAGGAAGGGCAAATCAAAATGAACCTGCAAAGTGCTGCTCAGTACCCAAAACTCCTTTGCACAGCGTTGAATCTCTTCAGAAGTCTCTCTTTCTCTCTCTCAGAATGCGTGGTTCAAAAATGTCACCAACAATAAAAGGCAGGAAGCGGTCGCCTTTAAATAGCGCTCCCCCAGTCCCTTCCTGACTGCAAAACGCTCCCCTCAACCTGTCATTGCTAGCGGCAGGCGGTAAGGCAGGGGGCGCCACTCAATATCCGGTCCGGGGCGCTACCGGGGCGTTGCGCACTGGACTGACGTCACGATCTGCCGGCGCAGGAGATCGTGGCAGTAGTGTTTAGCACCGCCGCAAAATGTCCAGTTAATTTCGCGAGCGGCGCAAACATCGCCGTGCCCAGGCGCGAGTTGCTTTGCTCCCCATTAGCGCCCTCTTAAGGCGCTAATAGGAGGTGCAACCAACTGAATTTTTCCCCCATAGAGTCATAGGGCAGAATTTTCATTGACCCGTGGAGGTGGGTTTGAAGGCGTGTGGGGTGGGAAAATAGTAGATTTGGGGGTCCCGAACCCATCCCGTCCCCAACCTGCTTCCATGCCAGTTTCACAGGAGGCGGGTACCCGACCTGTGCTGAGACCCGCCTCCCCGAGGCGGGAAGGGGATTAGTGCCAATAAACTGCCTGTTAACAGGTAGTTAACAGGCAGTTTTTTGACTAATCCCTATTTTTAGCCCTGAAGTGTGGGCTTTTCGACAGGTCCGAACCACGCCGATTTAACGAGGCGGACCGTCGGTCTGGAGGGCTTGGAGGGGTCGAGATGTCCGGTGTGCAGGTGAGTGATGGGTGCATGAGTGCAGAGGTAAGTGTGTTTGGTGTGTGTAAAGTGTTTTAAGAACTTGTACTTACCTTAACTTTGTCCTGCAGGCTTCCTTCCTTCAGTTCTCAGGAGTCCCTCAGCTCACCGGCACAGAAAGCAGAATGGCCGCGGAGCTGTCAAAAGCTGCAGTCTCTGCTTTCTGTGCTGGATTGATTTCTAACTGAGTCTAAGTACAGGGACTCACGTTAGAAATCATATTGTCAGTGTTTGACAGCTTCACAGAGCTGTCAAATACTGAAATTTCATCTGTCAAAAGCTCTTGACAGATGAAATTTCAATGGCTGACATCACCTGTATCCAAGGGACCCTTGATTGGCCTGCTAAGCCCGCTGGGCGGGCTTAACAAGGTCAATCAAGGGAAAATACAGTGGGTTGGCCACAAGTCGATGGAGGCGGGACTACAACCCAAAAAGTGGGAGTCCCGCTTCCATCATGTCCCCATTGACAAAATCCAGCCCATAGAGTCCTAGAGTTATACAGCACAGAAAGAGACCCTTCGGCCCATCGTGTCTGCGCCGGCCATCAAGCCCTGTCTATTCTAATCCCATTTTCCAGCACTTGGTCCATAGCCTTGTATGCTATGGCGTTTCAAGTGCTCATCTAAATGTTTCTTGAATGTTGTGAGGGTTCCTGCCTCTACCACCCTTTCAGGCAGTGAGTTCCAGATTCCAACCACCCTCTGGGTGAAAAAGTTTTTCCTCAAATCCCCTTTTAACCTCTTGCCCCTTATCTTGAAACTATGCCCTCTGGTTATTGACCCCTCCACTAAGGGGAAAAGTTCCTTTCTATCTACCCTATCTATGCCCCTCATAATTTTGTACACCTCATATTTGAAAAGGAATACATTGCAGGGTTATGGGGAAAGAGCAGGGGAGTTGGACTAATCGGATAACTCTTTTAAACAGCTGGAACAGGCACGATGGACCAAATGGCCTCCTTCTCTGCTGTAAGATTCTATGGGGGAGAAATTCATTATAGCCCCATTTGGGGCGCTAACTTTTAAAAGTTGAAAAAATTAGCACCAGGCATTAATGTTTTTCAACTTTTAGAAAATTGAGATTTGCGCTCCAGGAAGGAAGTGGAGCGCTAAATCAAGAGCTCCACTTCCTTCCTGGAGTGCAACAGGCAGCAGGCGGGGCGGTTGGTGAGCAGCATTGCACAATGGGCCATGCAGCGCTGCCGCGTTGGAAGGCTCCTTCCCTCCCTTAAAGGGAAGGGCCATCGCTGCAGGCTCTGCAAGAGGCAAACTTACCTGGTCCCCGACGGCAGCCGCGATCCGGCCCGATTAGCCCAATGCTGATCGATCACTGGAGAAGAAAAATGAAAAAAAAAGACCATCTGAGAATTTTTTCGACTTACCTCAGCCACCTCGCCTTTAAGTATCGCCCCTGAAGCGCCCGGCCTCTCGATGAACGCCTCCTGCAGCTGCTGGTGTTTTTGCCTGGCGATGCTGCAGGGGGTGGATCTGAAGTTCGGGTCAGGGCCGCTACCTGGGTGATGCGCACGGCAATGATGTCACGATCTCCGGGCGAAGGAGATCGGGGTGCAACGCCATACCGCCGCCGCAAACCTCCCGCCGAATATAGCGGGAGTCGATCTTCTCACCGCACCCGGTCGCTTAGTGATTAGCGCCCCGTTATCGTCCCCTGGAGACAATAACTGGAGGTACAAAGGTGCCCAATTTCTCCCCCTATGACTCTGATTCTGAAAAGAGAAGGTATGCGAAGAGGAGTTTTTCCGATATCAACTTTCACAGGAGCTCAGGGTGCCACAAGGCGTCTAGATGCAAACTGCAACTTCCACAAATAAAGGTAAAGTTGATGATGGAGTAGGTTTGGATGCATCTTAAATACAGTATTCCATGGTTTAATGGTACAAATAGAAAGAAGGCATGCCTGTGAGATTACCAGGCAACAGAGCTGCACTGTCTGTAGCTGCCATTATGCCGTCAACCATATCAGCAGGCATTGGCACACCTGCCTATCAATGACTGAGGACGGCAGCCAACAGAGGTTCTGAGCTTTGCCATCTGCTGCAAAATTGGCAGGGTCACAGGGAAGTCCCCTGTTCTATGTGTGAACGGCAGGTTCTCATGCCACTAAGGGCCCATCAAGGGTACCAAACTTGCCAAACAGGTCATAAATTGCCAGCAAACTTGCAGGTTTGCCCCCTCACCACCACAGAAGAAATGTTGCAGTGTAAGGGGGCTGCAGTTAAATAAACAAAAATTTGAACCTTGATTTTTTGGGAGTCTCGGCCACAATCCCTGCCGAGACCCTCATCCACCATTCGGCAGCTTGGAATACCTGATATTATCAGGCGTACTGCCAATTGATATTTTCTCCACTGATGTTAAGTGTCCCAACCCCCTTTTACACCCCTGGCCTTGTAAGGAGCAGGTGGAAGCTCCACCTCCTACTAGGCTGAGCGGGAATTCCCTCACAGACCTGGAAACCTTAAACCTCCGCCCTTTCACCGCACTCCCACCAGAGTTACAGCGGGAGCCTGCCAGTAGAGTGGTAGAGCTTCAGATTTTCAGCCGCTAGATAATTAGAATGCGTACATGTTGAAGTGACTATGCACGACCATTATGGGGGCTTTGCTGCCTTAAGTATATTTAAGATCAGTTTGGGTAGAGACTCTCAGGCCGCAAATCCACAGCCCTTCCTTTGCACTCCTGTCCTATGTCCAGCGGGAGTAATGCTGAAGAGCAGGGAATTAGGCCAGGAGTTGGATGTGGTGGTTCCTGGCCTCTCCTGCAAGATTCCACAAGTCCTTGTTTGGGGCAGAATCTCCATCTACACCAAACTCGGTCACCTATATCAAAGGTGGTGTAGCCGGGGGAATGTGACTCAGGAGTTTCCTTGTCTCTGGCCGGGTGGAAGAGCAGCAGTGAAAGGAGGTATACCGGCCACTGCAGGGGTACAAGTGGGGTGCACATGTGGGTCCAAGCCTGAGTCTTAGCCTGGACCTTCAATTAATTTTTTTTATTGGAAGTATGAGAAAAGGGCCCTGTAAATTACCTGAAGGGTGCCTTCATGATTCCTATGGGAAATGCCTGGTAAACTGCAAGAAAGGTGCTCAAAATGGAGTTTTAGCTTGAAGATGGCCATACAAGATGGAGTTCAGCTGTTGAATGGAATGCTGGGAAATGGCTGTACAGCAAAGCTATTGAAGCCATGGAAATTCCCAGCTAATCAGGCCATAAAGCTTCCAAGTTATATACACCATGAAGGCTTGTGTATAGAAATGAGACATTCCTTGCTGGTGTCATAAAGCAAATGAAAAAAATCAAAACCCAGGAAAAAACTTAGTGAAACATCCAATTTTCAAAATTATGTAGGACATCTTGATGGATAAGCTGGAAACGAGACATAGGCCGTGATTTCAATAAAGGAGGCGGGTTAAGAACATAAGAACATAAGAAATAGGAGCAGGAGTAGGCCAATCGGCCCCTCGAGCCTGCTCCGCCATTCAATAAGATCATGGCTGACCTGATCCTAACCTCAAATCTAAAGAACACAAGAAGTAGGAGCAGGACCCGGCCACTCAGCCCCTGGGCCCGCTCCGCCACCCACAGGGCCCTGACCGATCCGAACTCAGCCTCATGTCCAATTTCCTGCCCGATCACCGTAACCCCTAATTCCCTTTACTTCTAGGAAACTATCTATTTCTGTTTTAAATTTATTTAATGATATAGCTTCCATAGCTTCCTGGGGCAGCAAATTCCACCCTCTGAGTGAAGAAGTTTCTCCTCATCTCAGTTTTGAAAGAGCAGCCCCTTATTCTAAGATTATGCCCCCTAGTTCTAGTTTCACCCATCCTTGGGAACATCCTTACCGCATCCACCCGATCAAGCCCCTTCACAATCTTATATGTTTCAATAAGATCGCCTCTCATTCTTCAGAACTCCAATGAGTAGAGTCCCAATCTACTCAACCTCTCCTCATATGTCCACCCCCTCATCCCCGGAATTAACCGAGTGAACCTTCTTTGTACTGCCTCGAGAGCAAGTATGTCTTTTCTTAAGTATGGACACCAAAACTGCATGCAGTATTCCAGGTGCGGTCTCACCAATACCTTATATAACTGCAGCAATACCTCCCTGTTTTTATATTCTATCCCCCTAGCAATAAAAGCCAACAATCCGCTGGCCTTCTTGATCACCTGCTGCACCTGCATACTAACTTTTTGATTTTCTTGCACTAGGACCCCCAGATCCCTTTGTACTGCAGTACTTTCCAGTTTCTCGCCATTAAGATAATAACTTGCTCTCTGATTTTTCCTGCCAAAGTGCATAACCTCACATTTCCCAATATTGTATTGCATCTGCCAAATCTCTGCCCACTCAGCCAGCCTGTCTATATCCCCTTGTAGGTTTTTTATGTCCTCCTCACTTTCTACTTTCCCTCCCATCTTTGTATCATCTGCAATCTTTGATATGTTACACTCGGTCCCCTCCTCCAAATCGTTAATATAGATTGTAAAGAGTTGGGGACCCAGCACCGACCCCTGCGGAACACCACTGGCTACTGGTTGCCAGTCCGAGAATGAACCATTTATCCCAACTCTCTGCTTCCTGTTAGATAACCAATCCTCCACCCATGCCAGAATATTACCCCCAATCCAGTGATTTTTTATCTTGAGCAATAATCTTTTATGTGGCACCTTGTCGAATGCCTTCTGGAAGTCTAAATACACTACGCCCACTGGTTCCCCTTTATCCACCCTGTAATATGTCCTCAAAGAGCTCAAGCAAATTTGTCAGACATGACTTCCCCTTCATAAAGCCATGCTGACTTTGTCCTATTAAATTATGTTTATCTAAATGTTCCGTTACTGTCTCCTTAATAATAGACTCCAAAATTTTACCCACCACAGATGTTAGGCTAACTGGTCTATAATTTCCAGCCTTCTGCCTACTACCCTTTTTAAATAAGGGTGTTACATTAGCAGTTTTCCAATCTGCCGGGACCTTTGCTGAGTCCAGGGAATTTTGGAAAATTATTACCAAAGCATCCACAATCCCTACTGCCACTTCCCTCAAGACCCTAGGATGTAAGCCATCAGGTCCAGGGGATTTATCCGCCTTGAGTCCCATTATTTTACTGAGTACCAATTCCTTAGTGATTTTAATCGTATTTAGCTCCTCCCCCCCTAGAGCCCCCTGTTTGTCCAGTGTTGTGATATTCTTAGTGTCCTCTACTGTAAAGACTGAAACAAAATATTTGTTCAGCATTTTTACCATCTGTATGTTTCCCACCATTAATTTCCCGGTCTCATCCTCTAAGGGACCTACGTTTGCCTTAGCCACCCTTTTTCTTTTTATATAACTATAGAAACTCTTGCTATCTGTTTTTATATTTTTTGCTAATTTATTTTCATAATCTATCTTCCCTTTCTTAATCAATCCTTCAGTTACTTTTTGCTGTCTTTTGAAGACTTCCCAATCTTCTATCCTCCCACTATGTTTGGCTACCATATATGTCCTTGTTTTTAGTCGGATACTATCCTTAATTTCTTTATTTAGCCACGGATGGCTGTAATTTCTTTTACACCCTTTTTTCCTCAGTGGAATATATATTTTTTGAAAGTTGTAAAATAACTCCTTAAATGAACACCACTGCTCATGTACCGTCTTACCCTTTAATCTATTTTCCCAGTCCACTTTAATCAATTCCGCTCTCATACCATCATAGTCTCCTTTATTCAAGCTCAGTACGCTTGTTTGATAACCAACCTTCTCACCCTCTAATTGGATATGGAATTCAACCATGTTATGGTCACTCATTCCAAGGGGATCCTTAACTAGGACATTATTAATTAATCCTGACTCATTACACAGGACCAGGTCCAAGGTTGCTTGCCCCCTTGTAGGATCAGTTACATACTGACGGCAGGTCCGCTGCTCAGCGTCTTTCGGACCCGCTCTTGGTACCTGCCGCCCCGCAGTTAAGATTTTAGCTTGATTGGCCTCGTTACGGCCAACGTGCGGGTCCCTCCAGGCAATTGCTTGCAGAGTGTCAGGTTGTCGCCTCTGATGATGCGTTGTTTCAGGAAAGATTTAAAGGGGCCATGTCCTCTTTGCAGAAACATTAGTTTTTTTGTGTTAAAAGTGCTAGCTTCTGCAGAAATGGCAGCCCCAAAAACTAAGGTTGCACCCAGGTTCAATGAGGGCTCCCTCCATGCTCATGTGGAGGGAGTTAAAGGATGTCAGGAGGTCCTCTTCCCTGGAAACGGAAGGAGGAGGCCTCCTCAGCAAAGCAAGGCCGCTTGGCTGCAAGTTGCTGAGGAGGTGAGTTCGAGGTCTGTGTGCAGACGCACATGGGTTCAGTGTGGAAAAAGGTTTAATGATCTGCTGAGATCACCTAAAGTGTGGCCTCTGTGTTCTGGGAAATGGAAGTTCAAGAGTGAGGGCTCAGGGAGAATTCCATGTAGAATGTTAGTGGTGACACTGAGCGCTTTAGTAGACAGATGATGCCTGGGGTTTTGAGAATGTTGGACTTGTATTCATCTCCATGTGCCAGCCACCTGTGGTTGAAGCATAAGCTTACGTGAATCTTGCATGGATGAGTGCATCCCTTGCCTGACGGCCAGCAATGTGGTCGCCTGCTGCTGGATTGGCCACATCCGGCCCCGCAAGTCATCGCTCCCCGTCCTCCTCCTCATCCTCCTCCTCATCCTCCTCCTCGTTCTCCTCCTCGTTCTCCTCCTCGTCCTCTTCCTCTTCCTCTTCCTTGTCCAATTCCTCTTCTGAGGAGGAGGCTGTGTGTTGAGCCACTTGTTCATCCGGCAGCACTAAGCCGCGCTGCTGTGCGATGTTGTGCAGGGCACAGCAGACTACGACGATTCTGGACACCCTGCCTGATGCATACTGCAAGGCTGCACCAGATCTGTCTAGGCATCGGAAGCGCATTTTGAGCAAGCCAATGGTTTGCTTGATGATGCTTCTGGTGGAGATGTGACTCACATTGTACCGCTCCTCAGCTTCGTTTGATGGCCTCCTCATCGGTGTCATGAGCCACTTTTTCAGGGGATAGCCCTTGTCTCCAAGAGGCCATCCGGAAAGTTGGTTTGGCGGATGGAAGAGCTGAGGCACAGTAGACTGGCGCAGGATGAAGGAGTCATGGCAACTGCTAGGGTACTTAGCACAAACATGCATGATGATCTTCCTGTGGTTACACACCAGCTGGACGTTCAGGGAGTGGAAGCCCTTGCGTTTGACAAATAGAGCTGGGTTGAGATAGAGGGCCCTCATGGCTACATGTGTGCAGTCTATGATGCCCTGCACCATTGGCAAGCCTGCCATATTGGCAAAGCCAACCGCAAGCGCAGTCACACTTGGGCATTCCGTGGAGAAGTGGATGTAATTGTGGGCCTTTGCAAAGAGGGCATTGGTGACCTGCGTGATGCAGGTGTGTGAGGCTGACTGGGAGATGCCGGTGATGTCTGCAGCTGATCCCTGGAAGGAGCCCGAAGCAAAGAAGTTGAGTGCGGTGGTGACTTTGACAGACACTGGTAAGGAGTGTCCACACGCTCCGCTAGGCTCCAGGTGTTGGTGCAGCATTGCGCAGATGTCAGCGATTACCTCTCTCGAAAGTCTCAGCCTCCTTTGGCACTGCTACTCAGTCATGCTGTGGAAGCTGATTCTCTGCCTGTAAACACTGTGTTGGAGGTATCTCCTGCGGCGAGGTGCTCCCCTGCGCTGAGGCCCTCCGCCCTGTGCATCATCAGGTGGGTGAGGAGGAGGTTGGCACTCTTGGTGCTGGTGCTGCTGTTGTGGCTGGTTGTGCTGCTGCCGGGGCTGCTCTTCCTCCGAATCTGATGACCAGGATGAGAGGATGTAAATGGTTCCCATCCTGTTGCTATAGATTTCAGTTGAGGCAAGAAGCTTGCAAGCGCACACTCAAAGTGGCCTGAAATTATTCCAATCAGGTCACACTGCAGATGGGTGTCAGCTTGAACAGTCACAAGGTCAGTAGATATGCAAAATCTTATCCCAAACCCCCAACAACAAAATTGTTGCATTTGAATGTCAGCCATGTTACAGGAGTGCTTTTAAAGTGCTGCACCAATGACTACAAATCATGTCCTTGAGAAACTCGTCTCCTTACAGCTGACGTGTTTCTGACAAGACGGGAAACAGGAGCCAGAAGCATGAAAATGGGAAACCACTATCAAAATAGATTAGCAAGGCAGTTAACAGGCTGTTAACTGCCTAACTATCTGTTCCACCGTTTCCCGTCGTGTCAATTTGGGAGTGGCTGGCCCGACACTCACGGAAATCGCGTGGGGGTGGGATGGAGGCGGCTTGGGTGTCTGAAGCCATTTTTTCGATTTTCGCTTCCGACCCGCCTCCAAACCCACCTCCTCAGGCCTATTAAAATCGAGCCCATAAAGTATCAAAATCCATGAGAATCCACACTACACCTACTTAAAGATATCCCCAGGACTCTGGGATGTTTGTTAAAGAAGTTTTGACATCAAATTGAACTCTTCCTTTTTGGCAAGTGTTTCATTTAGGCTGCTTAAAGGGATGTAAAAACTTTTCTTTGAAGTTCAAGTATAAAAAAGAATTGGCACATCCCTCTGCAGATGTCTTTAGATTCGGAGCTGAATCTTAAATCCTAAAAATGGGTGGGTTGGGGTTATGTCAGAGGTTAAAATGCAAAATATCTGGAGCAGGAACCAAACCCGCCTATTTCCAGTTTTAATGGAGGCGGGTTGAGGGCGGGCAACCAATCCGCTCGCGGGAAGCAGGTTGGGGATTTAATTGTTAAAATGAGGTCGCCTGCCTTCATTCTAGCAGTCATTCTGTTTTTAACCACAGGTGGTCGGGTTTCCCAAGAGGTGAGAAGGGCTCAATCCATGAGGCAAGTGCCTTTACAGCACAGCTTGTGGGCCAAGGAGGAGCAGGAGTGTTTCCTCCAGGCCCAACAAGCTACCCCGCAAACCCCTTCCCCTCCACGATCTGTCTGCTCCCCCCACCCCCACCCCCGACCATCATTGTAACCCCCTGACCACCACCGGACCCCCCGACCACCAACATACATCCACCACCCACACGATAGGAACCCCCGCAGCGATCCTGACCCCCCTCACACCTACCTGCTCTTGTAGGCTTCGGCCCTGCGAATCAATCTTGCCCCCCCGCCCCACCCCGAATGGCCTCCAGCCTGTCAATCAGGCTGGCTATGGGCGGGAACCCCACAGAAAAAAATTAAAAGGAGCTCTGCAGTTAAATTCTGCAGGACATTCGGAAAACCCGTTCTTCCGGGTATCCAGACCTCACAATATCCCCCCCCACACCCCCGCACAGAACTTGCCTCCAAACTAAAATCCAGGCCTTATTCTAATCAGTCCTTTTTTGTCTCTTATAGAGATAGTACTGAAAGTAGAATCTTTCTAAGACTCTTTTAGCTTCTCCTTTTTAGTTAGAAGGAGAGTCTTTTTGTGTTCTCTCGTCTCCTTCTGTAAGTAACTTTTAGCTAGCAGATGTAAAAAGGGTACTTTATAGGTACAAAGTATATCAAGACAGAGAGTAAGATTGTAAAGCAGTACTACCCCGTTGCAGGCAGATAAGTGTGTCATTTAACTGTACATGTCTGAGATCATGAAAGGTGAGCAGCGACCCAGCTAACTCATATCATCAGTCGTGTGTAACGTGGGTTCAGCTGGAACTGAAGATCCAAGAGGAACAGATAATCCCACTGCTGCAGGGGCTCATTGACTCGACGCTCCAGAAGCTAACGCCTGCATCTTAGGGAAGGCAGGAGATGGACCGAGATATGCCGCTCATGAGGAAAAGGTTATATAAGCTCTGGAACATTGCTAATCACACACAACGGTAGCATAGTGGTTATGTTACTGGACTAGTAATCCAGAGGCCTGGACTAATGATCTGGAGACATGAGTACAAATCCAATTTAAATTCAATTAATTAAATAAATCTGTATTAAAAAGCTAGTATCAGTAATGGTGGCCATGAAACTACCGGATTGTCGTAAAACCCCATCTGGTTCATTAATGTACTTTGGGGAAGGAAATCTGCCGTCCTTACCTGGTCTGGCTGATGTGTGACTCCAGACCCACAGCAATGTGGTTGCCCTCTGAAATGGATAGCAAGCCATTCAGTTGTAACAAACTGCTACGAGAAACAACAATAATAAGAATAAAACCGGACGGACCATCCAGCATCGACCTCGGCACTGGCTTTGGACACGACAACAGCAGACCCAGCCCAGGCGACCCTGCAAAGTCATCCTCACCAACATCTGGGGACTTGTGCCAAAATTGGGAGAGCTGTCCCACAGACGAGACAAGCAACAGCCTGACATAGTCATATTCACAGAATCATACCTTTCAGCCAATGTCCCAGATTCCTCCATCACCATCCCTGGGTATGTCCTGTCCCACAGGCAGGACAGACCCACTAGAAGTGGCAGCACAGTGGTATACAGTCGGGAGGGAATGGCCCTGGGAGTCCTCAACATTGATTCCGGACCCCACGAAGTCTCATGGCTTCAGGTCAAGCATGGGCAAGGAAACCTCCTTGTAATTACCTCCCTCAGCTGATGAATCAGTACTCTTCCATGTTGAACACCACTTGGAAGAAGCACTGAGGGTATCAAGGGCACAGAATGTACTCTGGGTGGGGGACTTCAATGTCCATCACCAAGAGTGGCTCGGTAGCACCACTACTGACCGAGCTGGCTGAGTCTTGAAGGACATAGCTGCCAGACTGGGCCTGCGACAGGTGGTGAGAAAACCAACATGAGGGATAAACCTACTTGACCTCGTCCTCACCAATCTACCTGTCTCAGATGCATCTGTCCATGAGAACATTGGTAGCAGTGACCACCGCACAGTCATTGTGGAGAAGCAATCCCATCTTCACACTGAGGACACCCTCCATCGTGTTGTGTAGCACTACCACCTGTGCTAAATGGAATAGATTCAGAACAGATCTAGCAGCTCAAAACTGGGCATCCATGAGGAGCTGTGGGCCATCAGCAGCAGCAGAATTGTATTCCACCACAATCTGTAACCTCATAGGCCGGCATATCCCTCTCTCTACCATTACCATCAAGCCAGTGGACCATCCCTGGTTCAATGAGGAGTGCAGAAGAGCATGCCAGGAGGAGCACCAGGCATACTTAAAAATGAGGTGCCAACCTGGGGAAGCTGCAACACAGGACTACATGCATGCTAAACAGCGGAAGCAGCATGCTCTAGACAGAGCTAAGCGATCCCACAATCAACGGATCAGATAAAAGCTTTGCAGTCCTGCCACATCTAGTCGTGAATGATGGTGGACAATTGAACAACTAACGGGAGGAGGAGGCTCCATGAATATCCCCATCCTCAATGATGGCGGAGCCCAGCACGTGAGAGCAAAAGACAAAGCTGATGCGTTTGCAGCCATCTTCAGCCAGAAATGCGGAGTGGATGATTCATTTTGGCCTCCTCTTGAGGTCCTCACCATCACAGACGCCAGTCTTCAGCCAATTCAATTCACTTCACGTGATATCAAGAAATGGCTGAGTGCACTAGATAGTGCAAAGGATATGGGCTCTGACAACATCCCGGCTGTTGTGCTGAAGACTTGTGCTCCAGAACTAGCCGCGCCTCTAGCCAAGCTGTTCCAGTACAGCTACAACACTGTCATTTATCCGACAATGTGGAAAACTGCCCAGGTATGACCTGTCCACAAAAAGCAGGACAAATCCAACCCGGCCAATTACTGACCCATCAGTCTTCTCTAAATCATCAGCAAAGTGATGGAAGGTGTCGTCGACAGTGCTATCAAGCAGCACTTACTCACCAATAACCTGCTCACCGATGCTCAGTTTGGGTTCCGCCAGGTCCACTCGGCTCCAGACCTCATTACAGCCTTGGCCCAATCATGGGCAAAAGAGCTGAATTCCAAAGGTGAGGTGAGAGTGACTGCCCTTGACATCAAGGCAGCATTTGACTGAGTGTAGCATCAAGGAGCCCCAATAAAATTGAAGTCAATGGGAGTCAGGGGGAAAGGTCTCCACTAGTTGGAGTCATACCTAGCACAAAGGAAGATGGTTGTGGTGATTGGAGGTCAATCATCAGAGCCTCAGGACATCGCTGCAGGAGTTCCTCAGGGCAGTGTCCTAGGCCCAACCATCTTCAGCTGTTTCATCAATGACCTTCCCTCCATCATAGGTTCAGTAGTGGGGATGTTCATTGATGACTGCACAGTATTCAGTTCCATTCGCAACACCTCAGAAAATGAAGCAGTCCATGCTCGCATGCAGCAAGACCTGGACGACATTCAGGCTTGGGCTGATGAGTGGCAAGTTACATTCGTGCCACACAAGTGTCAGACAATGACTATTTCCTACTAGCAAAAGTCTAACAACCTACCTTTGACATTCAACAGCATTACCATCGCCAAATCCCCCACCATCAACATCCTGGGGGGTCACCATTGACCAGAAACTTAACTAGACCAGCCACATAAATACTGTGGCAACAAGAGCAGGTCAGAGGCTGGGTATTCTGCAGCAAGTGTCTCACCTCCTGACTACCCAAAGCCTTTCCACCATCTACAAGGCACAAGTCAGGAGTGTGATGGAATACTCTCCACTTGCCTGGATGAGTGCAGCTCCAACAACACTCAAGAAGCTCTACACCATCCAGGACAAAGCAACTTGATTGGTACCCTATGTGCAATATTCTTCTTCTTAAGCAGGTCCTTGGAACTGAGGATGACTTGCTTCCACACTAAAAATGAGTTCTCAGGTGACTGATGAGTCCAATGCAGGACCTACAGTCTATGTCACAGGTGGGGCAGACGGTGGTTGAAGGGGCGGGTGGGTGGGGTGCTTGGGTTGACCTGCGCCCCTTCCGCTGTTTGCGCTTGGCTTCCGCTTGCTCCCAGCGAAGAGACTCGAGGTGTTCGTCACCTTCCCGAAGGCTTCTCCTCCACTTTGTGCGGTCTTGGGCCAGGGATCCCCAGGTGTCGGTGGGGATGTTGCACTTTTTTTGGAGGCTTTGAGGGTGTCCTTGAAGTGTTTCCTCTGCCCACCTGGGGCTCTCTTGCCGTGTCAGAGCTCAGAGTAGAGCGCTTGTTTTGGGAGTCTCGTATCGGGCATGTGGACGATGTGGCCCGTCCATCGGAGCTGATCGAGCTTGGTCAAAGCTTCGATGCTGGGGATGTTGGCCTGAGCGAGAACATTGACGTTGGAGCACCTATCCAGCCAATGGATTTGCAGGATCTTGCAGAGGCAGCGTTGGTGGTAGCGCTCCAGTGCTTTGAGGTGCCTGCTGTACATGGTCCATGTCTCTGAAGCATACAGGAGGGCGGGTATCACTACTGCTCTGTAGACCATGAGCTTGGTGCCGGGTTTGAGGTCCTGGTCTTGAAACACTCTCTTCCTCAGGCGACCGAAGGCTGCACTGGCACACTGACGTCGGCATCGACGTCTGCCCTTGTTGACAGTAGGCTCCCGAGGTATGGAAAGTGGTCCACGTTGTCCAAGGCCTCATCATGGATTTTGATAATCGCAGAGCATTACAGTGTGGCGGGGGCAGGTTGGTAGAGGACCTTTGTCTTACGGATGTTTAGTGTAAGGCCCATGCTCTTGTACGCTTCGGTGAAGGTGGTGATGATGGTTTGCAGTTCGACCTCCAAGTGTGCGCAGACGCAAGCGTCGGCTGCATACTGTAATTCGATGACAGAGGATGGGATGACCTTGGATCTGGACTGGAGGCGACGGAGGTTGAACAGTTTCTCGTTTGTTTTGTAGATTAGTTCCACTCCAGCGGGGAGCTTACTGAGGGTGAGATGGAGCATTGTAGCCAGGAAGATCGAGAAGAGCATTGATGCAACGGCACAGCCTTGTTTGACCCCGGTCCGTACGTGAATTGGGTCTGTAGTGGATCCGTTAGTCAGGATCACGGCTTGCATGTCGTCGTGAAGCAGGCGGAGGATGGTGACAAACTTTTGAGGGCAGCCGAATTTGAGGAGGAGACTCCATAATCCCTCACAGTTGACAGCGTCGAAGGCCTTCGTGAGGTCAAAGAAAGCCATGTACAGCGGTTGGTGCTGTTCCCTGCATTTCTCTTGTAGTTGATGCGCGGTGAAGATCATGTCGAAATCCGCATTGCGACTCTGGGAGGAGCTCTTCAGCCACTGGGAGAAAGCGATTGAGGAGGATTCTTGCAATGAATTCTGCTCAAGGTACTTACCTCATGAATTCTACAACATTCACTCCATCCACCACCGGCGTACCGTGGCTGCAGTGTGTACCATCTACAAGATGTACTGCAGCAACTTGCCAAGGCTTCTTCGGCAACACCTCCCAAACCCACAACCTCTACCACCACAAGGGCAGCAGGTGCATGGGAACAGCATCACCTGCAAGTTCCTCTCCAAGTTGCACACTATCCTGACTTAGGAATATATCGCTGCTCCTTCATCGTCACTGGATCAAAATCCTGGAACTCCCTACCTAACAGCACTGTGGGAGTACCTTGACAGATATTACAGGTGCCCTAAGTATCCAGTGCCGTTGATTTTTTTAAAATATTTGTTTATTGGATGTGGGCGTCACTGGCAAGGCCAGCATTTATTGCCCATCCCTAATTGCCCTCGAGAAGGTGGTGGTGAGCCACCTTCTTGAACCGCTGCAGTCCATGTGGTGAAGTTACTCCCACAGTGCTGTTAGGTAGGGAGTGCCAGGATTTTGACCCAGCGACGATGAAGGATCGGCGATATGCTTCTAAGTCAGGATGCTGTGTGACTTGGAGGGGAACTTGGAGGTGGTGGTGTTCCCATGCGCCTGCTGCCCTTGTCTTTCTAGGTGGAAGAGGTCGCGGGTTTTGGAGGTGCTGCCGAAGAAGCCTTGGCGAGTTGCTGCAGTGCATCTTGTAGATTGTACACACTGCAGCCACGGTACGACGGTGGTGGAGGGAGTGAATGTGGTGGATGGGGTACCAATCAAGTGGGATGCTTTGTCCTGGATGGTGTCGAGCTTCTTGAGTGTTGTTGGAGCTGCACTCATCCAGGCAAGTGGAGAGTATTCCATGACACTCCTTACTTGTGCCTTGTAGATGGTGGAAAGGCTTTGGGTAGTCAGGAGGTGAGACACTCGCCGCAGAATACCTAGCCTCTGACCTGCTCTTGTTGCCACAGTATTTACGTGGCTGGTTCAGTTAAGTTTCTGGTCAATGGTGACCGTCAAGATGTTGATGGTGGGGGTTTCGGCGATGGTAATGCCATTGAATGTCAAGGGGAGGTGGTTAGACTCTTGCTTGTTGGTGATAGTCATTGCCTGGCACTTCTGTGGTGCAAATGTTACCTGCCGCTTATCAGGCCAAGCCTGAACATCGTCCAGGTCTTGTTGCATGCGGGCATGGTCTGCTTCATTATCTGAGGAGTTGTGAATGACGCTGAACACTGTGCAGTCATCAGCGAACAACCCCATTTCTGAACTTATGTTGGAGAGAAGGCCATTGATGAAGCAGCTGAAGATGGTTGGGCCTAGGATACTGCCCTGAGGAACTCCTGCAACGATGTCCTGGGGCTGTGATGATTGACCTTCAACCACCACAACCATCTTCCTTTGTGCTAGGTATGACTGCAGCCAGTGGAGTATTTTCCCCATGATTCCCATGACTTCACTTTTACTAGGGCTCCTTGATGCCACACTCCGTCAAATGCTGCCTTGATGTCAAGGGCAGTCACTCTCACCTCACCTCTGGAATTCAGCGCCTTTGTCCATGTTTGGACCAAGGCTGTAATGAGGTCGGGAGCCGAGTGGTCTTGGCGGAACCCAAACTGGGCATCAGTGAGCAGGTTATTGGTGAGTAAGTGCTGCTTGATAGCACTGTCGATGATACCTTCCATCACTTTGCTGATGATTGAGAGTAGACTGATGGGGCGGTAATTGGCCAGATTGGATTTGTCCTGCTTTTTGTGGACATTACATACCTGGGCAGTTTTCCACATTGTCGGATAGATGCCAGTGTTGTAGCTGTACTGGAACAGCTTGGCTAGAGGCGCGGCTAGTTCTGGAGCACAAGTCTTCAGCACAATAGCCGGGATGTTTTGGGGGCCCATAGCCTTTGCTGTATCTAGTGCACTCAGACGTTTCTTGATATCACTTGGAGTGAATCGAATTGGCTGAAGACTGGCTTCTGTGATGGTGGGGACCTCAGGAGGAGGCCGATATGGATCATCCACTCGGCACTTTTGGCTGAAGTTGGTTGCAAACGCTTCAGCCTTGTCTTTTGCGCTGACGTGCTGGGCTCCACCATCATTGAGGATGGGGATATTCATGGAGCCTCCTCCTCCCGTTAGTTGTTTAATGGTCCACCACCATTCACGACTGGATGTGGCAGGACTGCAGAGCTTTGATCTGATCTGTTGATTGTGGGATCGCTTAGCCCTGTCTATAGCATGCTGCTTCCGCTTTTTAGCATGCATGTAGTCCTGTGTTGCAGCTTCCCCAGGTTGGCACCTCATTTTTAAGTACGCCTGGTGCTGCTCCTGGCATGCTCTTTTACACTCGTTATTGAAAGAGAGTTGGTCCCCTAGCTTGATGGTAATGGTAGAGTGAGGGATATGCTGGGCCATGAGGTTACAGATTGTGGTGTAATACAATTCTGCTGCTGCTGATGGCCCACAACGCCTCATGGATGCCCAGTTTTGAGCTGCTAGATCTGTTCTGAATCTATCCCATTTAGCACGGTGGTAGGGCCACACAACACGATGGAGGGTGTCCTCAGTGAGAAGACGGGACTTCGTCTCCACAATGACTGTGCGTTGGTCACTGCTACCAATACTGTCATGGACAGATGCATCTGCGACAGGTAGGTTGGTGAGGATGAGGTCAAGTAGGTTTTTCCCTCGTATTGGTTCTCTCACCACCTGGAGCAGGCCCAGACTGGCAGTTATGTCCTTCAGGACTCAGCCAGCTCAGTCAGTAGTGGTGCTATAGAGCCACTCTTGGTGATGGACATTGAAGTCCCCCACCCAGAGTACATTCTGTGCCCTTGCTACTCTCAGTGCTTCTTCCAAGTGGTGTTCAACATGGAGGAGTACTGATTCATCAGCTGAGGGAGGGCGGTAGGTGGTATTCCTTCCCCATGCTTGACCTAGAGCCATGAGACTTCATGGGGTCCGTAGTCAATGTTGAGGACTCCCAGGGCCACTCCTTCCGGTGGGACAGGACATACCCAGGGATGGTGATGGAGGAGTTTGGGGCATTGGCTGAAAGGTATGATTCTATGAGTATGACTATATCAGGCTGTTGCTTGACTAGTCTGTGGGACAGCTCTCCCAATTTTGGCACAAGTCCCCAGATGTTGGTGAGGAGGACTTTGCAGGTTTGACTGGGCTGGGTGTGCCGATGCTGTGTCTGTAGCCGGTGCCGAGGTCGAATGGTTTCATTCTTATTATTGTGTTTCGTAGTGGTTTGTTGCAACTGAGTGGCTTGCTCGGCCATTTCAGAGGGCAGTTAAGAGTCAACCAGATTGCTGGAGGTCTGGAGTCACATATAGGCCAGACCAGTGTAGAATTCGCAAAATTATCACGATTTTATAAATAAGAAGGAGACATATAGTTTCGTACAAACAGCTTTATTTCAGCAGAATGCTGTCAGGTTTTCAAAGTGGACAGAAACAGCCCTGTAAAATGGCCGCCACGCCTCGTGGCAGAACGTTCTAGACTTTCAATGAGCAGACAAGATGGCGTTCCAATAAACATTTATGCGAGATCGTACAAGACTCAGCACATTTGAGATAATTGACAAGACATAATGGGTTTGCATTTTATACATAAATACTGGAATCGGTCTCCCAGGTGCGAATAAGGGCTATTGTACCGAGCGATCAAGAACCCATCCAAAGACATTAATATGCAAAATCCCCACGACTCTACGATGAGAGAGCCGTTTGCGGGTAGTTACAGAAAACATTTGGAAGCCCCAAAACCCCTTCAGGGAGAATACTGACCGGTTCCACAATGGGAGAAGTATTAACGGGTACTCAGACAGTTACAAGTATCACCGAAACCCATTAAACGGAGATCACCCTATACAAGAAGTTTGAGCGCCAAAACCCTGACAAAAGAAAAGACATTAAGATTGGGCGGGAAAAGAGGAATTACAGCACTATAACTGTAAGGTACAACCGTCCATCTGCCTCTTGACTCTGCCTCTTGACTCTGCCTCTTGACTCTTGCCTCTTGACTCCTTGCCACTTGCCTCGTGCCTCTGCCTCTTGCAGCTCTTGCTGTTTGACTTACTGAAAGACTATTGAACTTTCTGATCCGCCAGGATCAACCTCGTGGCTTGCCGCGAAGATCTGTGAAGAACTGGGCTGTGAGGCCTTGAAACGGGCACACCATCCCGAGAAGTCGGTAAACGGTGTTGGAACCGAAGGCCCGAGATGAGATGAGATGAGATGAGATGAGATGAGAAGAGAAGAAGACGACAATACGTATCGCCACGGTCAGTAAGCCCCGACCGTGCCTGCAAGTCGAATAAACACTTTTTCCTTGCCCAGGAAGACCATTCTTCGAATTTTATCGCATCGGTGTGAGGGCACAGGAAGACTCTTTTTTGAGTAGTGTCGGAACTCCGAGGACAACACAGATCTTCATGACAGCAGACGGTCCAGCCTGCTAGCCGGAGCAGAGACGAGTAAACAAGTGGGGTACAGAGACCCCTGATCAACACGTGGGTGGTCAGGTGCTGCGGGAAAAACATCTGAGCAGAGTTTCGGAATTCTCCGAGTTATCACGAGTGGTGAGCATGAGTCTCGATCCTACAAATCTAGTTTAGGACAGGTATTGATAGGGGAGGGTTTAAGTTTGAAGGATAATTGTAATGTGTGCCCCCTTTTACGATGTGTCGTGCGCTCCTCGTTTCCCTAAAATTAGTTACATAACTGCGTGTAAGATTGTACTGTCATTAATCTGTGCTTATGACATGTATTTCGTAATCTTGAATAATATGCAATAAAGATTTTCCATTTCGCACTATTCAACCGGGTCTACCTGAGTTTTCTCTGCATTATTGCTCTCGCACCTAAGTCCAGTGTCAGAACCGTAAGGGCGAGTGGGTCGAACCACTCACAGGTGTCTAGTGTTACCAGGCTGGCTGGAGACCAGAACAGGCAACAAGGCCTAACCTCGCACTAGCACCCAGGCTAAGCACAGAGCCACAGGTCTCACCCCTTACACCAGGTAAGGACGGCAGATTTCCTTCCCTAAAGGACATGAGTGAACCAGATGGGCTTTTACGACCATTACTGATACTAGTAATTATTCCAGATTTATTTAATTAACTGAATTTAAATTCCCCAGCTGCCGTGGTGGGATTTCAACTCACGTCTCTGGATCATTAGTCCAGGCCTCTGGATTACTAGCCCAGTGACATAACCACTATGCTACTGTACCGTTTCAGGAAACTTGCTGTTTGTTTTGTTTGCAAAACTAGTTTAGATTTTTTTCCCGCTTTCATGCTCCTGTAGACATAATCAATTTAAGTGATACATGCATCTTCTACCTTCAGATGTGCAATCAGTATTTAGCATTAAATACAGGTTTGAAAAACTCCTGCAGATTCAGTTTATGATGTCTAAGTGCTAAAATGAATTCCTATTTGTTTGCCTGGGGTTACTTCATTCTGTTGAATATTGCATTGAGAACGTTGCAATTCTTCTCACAGTACATGGAGACAACACTTTAATTGTACCTATGTATCTGCCAAATTGAAGTGGGCTAAAGTGGAAAGCATATTTGGCCTTGCATTAGAAACTGATTGAACAAAAGATCATTTTAAGGTGGTGAAAGTGAAAGCATGTTGTATCTTGTCCATACTTTACTGAAAATAATGTAAAAGATTGAATATAATTGAGTTTTAGAATATAAAATAAAGATTCATTTTGATTGTTGATTTATCAAAAGAAAAAGTAACAACACTTATGGTATGCTAATGACTCAAATGCTGCATATGGCTAGTATTCCTATTTTACAGAGAGTTGCAAAGGAGCCTGTACTGGCCAGAGTGTTTTTACTGAGTTTGGAAAATTGTGCTTTAAGTCAGGGTACTGGAGTGCTAAGTAGTTCTACATCGTAAAACAAAAATATATGCCAGAAAATATTTAATCTTATTCTTCGAACTTGCCCTCCAGTCTTTTTGCCTTTAACCTTCTCCTGCAATACCCGAGATACAGTTCCATGGGCAGAGGCAGCAGTTCTATGGTACGATAGCAAAATACTGCGGATGCTGGAAATCCGAAATAACAACAGAAAACGCTGGAAAAACTCAGCAGGCCAGGCAGCATCCGTGGAGAGAGAAACAGAGTTAACGTTTCAGGTCGAAGACCTTTCGTCAGAACTGGAAAAAGCAGGAAATGAAATAGATTTAAAGCAAGGATAAAGCTGGGAAAAGGGGGAGGGGATGAAAGAACAAAAGGAGAGATTAAGAGACATTGAGAGACATACCTCATTGCTAGGGCAGGAGTGCCCAACATGTGGTTCATGGGCACAGGCAATCCAGCTCTCAAAGCTCAGGCAACTCAGTCCTATTTTTGTTGATGTTTCTTATTCGCTGGTTTGCCCTTGTTCAGTTTTGTAGGCCTAAAAGTTGCCTCATTGATGGATAAATTCTAAATCAGAACACCAAGATCTGTGTGCATCAGCGACTTGAGGTATATGTAAGTCAATGGGCACATGGATTTAAATGTCATATCAAGAGGCTCCATGGTATGCACCTATGCGGCCCACAAAGACATAAGCTTGGACACCCCTGCTGTAAGGGGCCATTCTTTGTGTGTGAGCTTGGACAGTTCTGATGAGATTTAAAATTGTCACTAAGAGACTGAGGAAAGATTTAGAATAACTTTTTGTAATTTTTTTCCCACAGAGTGTTGTTGGAGCACAAAATACTTTGCCATCGGGAGTAGTTGAGGCAGAGACAATTGACTCTTTTAAAGGAAGAGTAGATGAATATTTGTAGCCAAGAGAGGGACAGGGCTATAGGGAGAGCACAAGACAGTGGAATTAGGTTTGGATTGCCTTCACAAACAGCCAGCACTGACATGATGAGCCTAATAGTTTCCTTCCTTGATGTAATTTTATAGTTCTATAAGACATGCAACTAAAGTGGCCATCACAATCAATACCAACCCCCTATCGTCACCCTATCTGACAAAAGGTTGCTGGATAGTGATTTGAAGTGAGAACCCTGCCTGATATTTTTCCTTTCCTAGCGTGAAGTTTCTGAGGTCACTGTAGCACCCTTGCAGGAATCCTGGTAGATATCCCCCGTTGGTAATTCAGCACGAAAGTATGCAATGCATTTACTCATAACAGAGCAGAGCATCGCAAGGATAAGCCAGGAGAAAGCACTTGAAAACAACGCGAGGGAATCTGAGCGGTGACAGTACTGAAACCAATGGAGTGAATCATAGAATCATAGAATGGTTACAGCACAGAAGGAGGCCATTCGGCCCCTTGAGTCCGTGCCGGCTCTCTGCAAGAGCACTTCAGCTAGAAGAAATTGAAAAAAAGTGACGTCATAGCTACCACAGAGGAAGGCGCGATGGAGCCCAAAGAATAAAAGCTAAGGATTCAATTATTTATTCTCACTTTAATATTTAACTATATAGTAGATTATGGGGCTACTTAATTTTTTTTTTAAAGCAGCAAGGGCAAAAAACAAACAATCAGCTTTAAATAAGTAAATAGACATAATAGGCTAAATGTACTAAACTCAGCAATAGAAGTAACTAATAGAAGTCAAATTAAATCCATCTGATAGTTCAAATTTACTATTAAAGATGAATCAGCAGTAGAGATAAATAAATAACTGCTGTAAAATAAATAAGTAAATATAGAGACAGACAGTGTGTCGGGACTGCAGAATGTGGGAATCTGTGGACAGTGGGACTGTTCTGGATGACCTCACCTGCGGGAAATGTCTACATCTTGAGTCACTCCGGTTCAGAGTTAGAGACACTCTTGCACATAAGGGAGGCGGTGGAATATCTGGATAGTTTACAGCAGAACACAGTCACACCACATAGAGAGATATAGGTACAGGAAGAGGAGTGTGTGACTGACAGTCAGTAGGGTAGGGGGAAACCTAGTAGAGGCAGGGAAGGAGGAACTGCAAAATCTGATCCTGGCCAACAGGTAAGATATACTTGCTACCTGTGGGGATAAGGAAGAAGACTTTTGGGATGCAGATGTGGGTGATGCTATAATGGATAATAAGGAAATGGTAGAATTGTTAATTGAATACTTTGTATCCATTTTCGCAGTAGAGGAGGACAAAATAGCAAGGGAATCTAAACATAAGTCAATGGGAGGAACTTATTGGCCCAGATATTCCGATCCCGACGGGTGGGTACGCGCTGTGTACCCACCCGTAGGGACATCGGAAATGCCGGTTTCAGGCATGCACTGCGCATGCGCCAAAAACCAGCATTTCCGATCTGTCAAGAATGGTCTTGACAGATCCTCCGGCTGCACTGGAGAAGGGCCTCTGTGGGAGGATAGTTCCGCTTTTTGGAGACCCTCTGCCCGCAGAAAACCTTACAATTCTTACGCCTGGTAAAAGCAGGCATAAGGCCTGCTTTTACCAGGATAAGAGTTGAAAAAAAAGTTTAAAAAAATAAAATTTTTTCACTGATTTATCATTTAAAAATACTTTTAAAAAAGGTAAGTTTATTTTTAGGCCCGTAAAAAACTTTAATTATTTTTTCAAAAAATAAAATTTTTGTTTAAAATACTTAGGGGGAAAAATTCAGTTGGTTGCGCCTCCTGTTAGCGCCTTAAGAGGGCGCTAATGGGGCGCAAAGCATCTAGTGCCCAGGCGCGGCGATGTTTGCGCCGCTCGCGAAATTAACTAGACATTTTGCGGCAGCGCTAAACATTACCGCCACGATCTCCTGCGCCGGCAGATCGTGACGTCAGTCGAGTGCGCAACGCCCCGGTATCGTCCCGGAGCAGATATTGAGTGGCGCCCCCTGCCTTACCGCCTGACGCTAGCAACGACAGGTTGAGGGGAGCATTTTGCAGTCATGAAGGGACTGGGGGAGCACTATTTAAAGGCGACTGCTTCCTGCCTTTTATTGTTGGTGCCATTTTTGAACCACGCATTCTGAGAGAGAGAGAGAGAGACTTCTGGAGAGATTCAACGCTGTGTGAAGGAGTTTTGGGTACTGAGCAGCACTTTGCAGGTTCATTTTGATTTGCCATTCCTTGTATCGATTTAGAAGGGACTGTGGGGGCTGCACTCTAAGCTCTTTCCCTGGTACTCTCCATTGTTCTTTCCAGCAGATTTGATGTGCAGGTCTCTCCAGGCCGGGATTCAAGGCTGCAATGAGCAGGATGTGGATGGAAAGCAAGATTAACCATCCCCTTTAAGAACTGGCCCGTGCCATTGTGTATGTGTTCCATTGCTGACTGACATTACATGAGCTTCGCCAGCGCTCTGAGGTAGCGCCTCGCTCCTCAGCCTTTGCGCCTTAAGACAGGTGTGAAGCGCCTGATTTAGCGCTCCAATCACCTCCAGGGGCGATAAAAGTCAAGTTTGCAGTCAGTGGCGATAATTAGCGCCTGGCGCTAAACTTTGCGCCCGGCCGATAATTGTGCCCCAAATGGGGCGATACTGAATTTCTCCCCCTTAATTTATTGTAATTTCAAGTCATTTTAAAAAAGGGTTTTTAAAAAAAAAATTATTTAAAGTTTTACTATGTTTTTTCATTGATCTCCATTCATATGTTTGACAGGTCTTCCTGTCAAGTGTATGAAAGGAGATTCCCTTCTGTGATTGGCTCCCCATGGCCCACGTGATCCCAGACACGCTGCGAACTATATGCACCCCTGGGATACGTGGGCCCTGCGCACTTCAAGTTTGGTGAGGCCCAGGATCGGAAGCGTGTGTGTCCCGGGAGCTCTCAGGTAAGGGCGCAGATTTTTCCAGATCGCAGGCCTCCGCCCGCAGGAGGCCTGCGATCGGAAAATACGGGCCATTGGATTTCATATAAGTTAAAAAATAGTAATGAAGAAAATAATGGGATTTAAGGTTAGACAAATCTCCAGGACATGATAGTTTCCACCTTAGGGTATTAAAAGAAACAGGTGGGGAAATTGCAGATGAATCATAATTTTACAAAGCTGTCTAGATTTGGGAATTGGGCCTTTGGATTGGAAAATTGCAAATATCACTCCATTATTTAAGAAAGGAGGGAGTGAGAAAAATGGAAACTACAGACCTGTCAGTTTAACATCAATTATGGGGAAGTTACTTGAATCTATCATCAGGGACAGAGTGACTGAGCATTTGAACAAACATGAGGCCACACCTGGAATACTGCGTACAGTTTTGGTTTCCATATTTAAGAAAAGATATACTTGCTCTAGAGGCAGTTCAGAGAAGGTTCACTCGGTTGATTCCGGAGATGAGGGGGTTGACTTATGAGGAAAGGTTGAGTAGGTTGGGCCTCTACTCATTGGAATTCAGAAGAATGAGAGGCAATCTTATCGAAACATATAAGATTGTGAGGGGGCTTGATCGGGTGGAGGCGGGGAGGATGTTTCCACTGATGGGTGAGACTAGAACTAGGGGGCATAATCTTAGAATAAGGGGCTGCCGTTTCAAAACTGAGATGAGGAGAAACTTCTTCACTCAGAGGGTAGTAAATCTATGGAATTTGCTACCTCAGAGAGCTGTGGAAGCTGCGACATTAAATAAATTTAAAACGGAGATAGACAGTTTCCTAGCTGATAAGGGAATTAAGGGTTATGGGGAGCGGGCAGCGAAGTGGACCTGAGTCTAGATTCGGATCAGCCATGATCCTATTGAATGGCGGAGCAGGCCCGAGGGGACATATGGCCTACTCCTGCTCCTACTTCTTATGTTCTTATGTTCTTATGAGCTTATCAAAGAGAGCCAGCATGGATGTGTGAAGTGTAGGTCATGTCTCACTAACCATTTGAATTTTTTGAGGAGGTTACTAATATGGTGGACAAGGGAATGTCTATGAAAGTTGTCTATATGGACTTCAGAGGCATTTGATAAGGTTCCACACAAGAGATAATTAGCAAAAATAAAAGTGCATGGAATTGGAGGCAACCTTGTGACATGGGTTAGTAATTGGTTTACGGATAGGAGACAAAGAATAGGGATAAAGGGAAGAACGCTGATTGGCAGGATGTAACAAATGATGTTCCCCAGGGATCTGTACTGGGGCCTCAGCTGTTCACAATATATATCAATAACTTAGGTGAAGAAATAAAGAGTTGTATACTCAAATTTGCAGTTGACACTACATTAGGAGGCACAGTAGCTTGTGTAGATGGGAGCAGAAAGTTACAAACATATACAGACTGAGTGAGTGGGCAAAACTGTGGCAGATGGAGTTCAACGTGGGGAAGTGTGAGGTCATCCACTTTGGATCCAAGAAAGACAAATCAGAATATTTTCTTAATGGCGAGAAACTAGGAACTATGGAGGAGCAAAGGGATTTAAGTGTCCATGTACACAAATCACTAAAAGCTGGAGCACAGGTACAAGTAGTAATTGAAAAGGCAAATGGAACGTTGGCCTTTATCTCAAGGGGGATGGAATACAAAAGTGAGGAATTGATGCTTCAGTTGTACAGAGCCTTGATCAGACCCCATTTGGAGTACTGCATTCAGTTTTGGGCACCACACCTCAGGAAGGATATATTAGGCTTGAAGTGGGCACAATGCAGATTCACCTGAATGGTACCAGGGCTTAAAGGGTTAAATTATGAAGACAAGTTGCATAAATTTGGTTTGCATTCCCTTGATTTTAGATGGTTGAACGATAGTCTAATTGAAGTGTTAAAAAGGATAAAAGGATTCAATCGGGTAGATACAGGCCTGAAAATTAGACCTAATACGGGAGATTACGCACTGTGTACTCTCGCGTATGAGGTCCCGAAGTGCCGGTTTCCTGCATGCACTGCGCATGCGCGGGAAACCGGCACTTCGGGTATTGCGAAGGGGGCGGTTCCTAAGTGAATCGCGTGCACGCTACAGGTTGTGCGCACGCAGCGCACTTAGTTTTTTTTTCAGGTTTGAACGCGCAGGTAAGTGTTGAAGATTTTACACATAAAGAAAGCAGGCGTAAGACCCCCTTTTAACAAGGTAAGTAGTTAATTAAGTATTATTTTACATTTTTTCAACAGGTTTATCTTTTTTAGAGACTTTAAAGAAAGGTAAGTTTATTTTTATAACTTTTAAAAAGAATTTAAATTTTTTCAAAAATTTAAATTTTTGTTTAAAGTGGTTAATTTATTTAACTATAGTTATTTTATTAATGTGCTGGCTTTTTTTTAAATTTAATTGAGGTTTAGCTGTTCTTTTGGGGGCTTGTTGTATTCATAGTTTTGACAGCTCTTCCTGTCAAAACTATGAATGAAAGATGGTGTGCTACCATTGGCTCTAACTGGCCCACGTGATCCCAGAGGTCGCATCGAATTAACTGCGCCTCTGGGACACGCACACACCGCGCACCGGCACCAGGGAGAGGCCCAGGAACTGAAGTTCGTGTGGGCCAAAACCATAAAGGCAGGCGCGGAGTGCGATATCGCGGGGGATCCTTACCCCCGCGGCAACCATCGAACTCCAATTTCTGGGCCATTGAGTCCTGGAATTTCCTGGGCAATTACGTTCAGATGCACCCGTAATCTGGGCGCAAACAAATTACTTGGCTTAAAAAATTGTGGAATTTTAGACATAAATGAGTTACACATGTAACTACAATACATCCAAGTCTCCTCGATCTTTTATGGTGGTCTATCAAACCCTCCGTCTGAATGAATCACCGTCCACAAAACTGGCCCCGCTCACGACTCTCAAATGCGATTATCCTTCAATTGCGGGGCGGGGCGGGGGGGGGCTCTCAATATTATGACCAGATTCTCAGGCACATCAGGAAACAAAATCATTTTTTTCTGAACTTTTAATTGCAATTTTTTGAGGTTTTTTTTTTAACAATTTATCCTCAGAGACCTGCTCTGTATTTTCTGGTTCTTTGAATGTATTTTTATGTTATAAATATAAGTCACATTCAAAATTGTAAAGCTTCTCCAATTGTTGGTTCTTAAGCATGCTGTGCCTGATGTGCATGAATGATGGTATAATGAGTTGAAACTTAATTTTAAGAGTTAAATAAAATATACTGATGTGTGTTTAGTGTTTCCTTGAGCCCCGATTCGTTATGCTAATTTATGCCCATTTAAAGTTCAGGCGTATTCTAATGTAATTGGGAGGATACTTTGCTAACACTTGACAAATGAGCCCAAGGAGGAAATTACAGGCCGGAGAGACTATTTCCTCTGGTGGGGAAATCCAGCACAATGGGGCATAATCTTAAAATTAGAGTTAGATCATTTAGGAGTGCAATCAGGAAACACTTCTTCACACAAAAGGTAGTGGAAATCTGAAATTCTCTCCCTCAAAAGGCTGTGAATGCTGGGTCAATTAAAATTTTCAAGACTGCAATCGACAGATTTTTATTAGTTAAGAGTATCATGAGATAAGGATCAAAGGCGGGTAAATAGAGTTGAGGTGCATATCAGCGATGATCTAATTGAGTGGCGGAACAGCCTACTCCTGTTCCTATATAACAGATTCATCGGAGGAGCCCAAAAATGTCTCATGAAAGGTTGTAATCGTTCACCATTTTTTTATAGCACAAAACTGCGATAAGGCAATTGCCATACAGTAAATCTGAGAGCAGCAGTGCAAAAGTAATTACTGTTCTTTAACTCTGCCCGAGAATATGGAAAATTCACAAGTCTTTTGCGACTCTGCAGTACCGAGCTGTTGAAAACATATGAACCAGAAATAATGATTTTCAAAAACAACTACATTCTGGAAATGGTCTTTCAGCATCATTTGAGAATCTAGCCCAATATGCTCTAATTGAAACCGCAGAAGAACACCACTAACTGCAGCAGCATGACTTTCCAAGAAAATGAGGGCCTCTTTTCAGTGAAGTTGCCAAATTAGTACCAAATGCATCTGAAGGGACTTTTGTTCTGCAGGTTGAAGCCCACTGAAAACTGGCATGAGGCTGCTTACATTTATTTTAATTAGGATCCTAACACAGACAAAACTTTCAGTGAGCTGTGTTACACTCAAACCTGGCTCCAGAGGAAAAAAGCACATTGTTCTAAACCACCGCACTCCCACCCAATCCTGTGACTGAATTACTTTGGCAGTGCGCCAACAATATGTAACTGTTTCATTTCACCCTGGAGTTATTTCTTCTTAGTAGGTAATCTGTGCATAAACAACACAAACAGAATGTTCACCGACATGAATAAAGCAAAAGATTAGGGGGGTAGAGTTTCCGCTTTGGGCGCAATTGGGAAATTGTGCCCAGAATGCGCTTGAAATGGCGCTGGTTAGGTTACAGTTCAAGTTTCCGCTAAAATTCATTTGCATAATCACAAACCTAAAATCTTCCATGAACCAGTGCAATTAGCATAACAAAACAGAATTGTTTCTTTTTTTCTTTCCATTAAAAGTATTCCTTGATGTATTAAAGAGCGGTGACCTGGTGCAGTTCCATTAATACAGCCGACAATGGGTTTATCAGCAAAAGAAGCATTTTTAATAAGAGTGTCTATTACACCACCTGTGAGTAACCTGATTTAAAATCACTGAAAATAACCTCAAAAAACTATACTGAACCATTTAATAGTTTCATTGGTGTACACTAGTCAGTTTCTAAGTAAATTAAATATTTTTGAGATGACAAATTTTAAAATGTGCCTATGTGCCTAAGAAAATGAACGGAATTTGAAGAGCCTTCCCGAACCGCCGAAATCCGCAGAAATTTACAATTTTGAGCTGGGGGCGAGGACAGTTTTGTGGGCGAGGCCTGATCCAAACAAAGTGAATCTTGAACCAGCGGAAAAGATCGCGGAAAACACAAACATAAGTGGTTTTGGGCGTAAGTGGTTTGAGGTGTTAGTGGTTTGAGGTGTTAGTGGTTTGAGGTGTTAGTGGTTTGAGGTGTTAGTGGTTTGAGGTGTTAGTGGTTTTGGGTGTTAATGGTTTTGGGTGTTAGTGGTTTTGGGTGTTAATGGTTTTGGCCATTAATGGTTTTGGGTGTTAATAGTTTTGGGTGTTAGTTGTTTTGGGTGTTAATGGTTTTGGGTGTTAGTTGTTTTGGGTGTTAATGGTTTGAGGTGTTAGTGGTTTTGGGTGTTAATGGTTTTGGGTGTTAGTGGTTTTGGGTGTTAATGGTTTTGGCCATTAATGGTTTTGGGTGTTAATAGTTTTGGGTGTTAGTTGTTTTGGGTGTTAATGGTTTTGGGTGTTAATGGTTTTGGGTGTTAATGGTTTTGGGTGTTAGTTGTTTTGGGTGTTAATGGTTTTGGGTGTTAATGGTTTTGGGTGTTAGTTGTTTTGGGTGTTAATGGTTTTGGGTGTTAATAGTTTTGGGTGTTAGTTGTTTTGGGTGTTAATGGCTTTGGGTGTTAATGGTTTTGGGTGTTAATGGTTTTGGGTGTTAATGGTTTTGGGTGTTAATGGTTTTGGGTGTTAGTTGTTTTGGGTGTTAATGGTTTTGGGTGTTAATGGTTTTGGGTGTTAATGGTTTTGGGTGTTAATGGTTTTGGGTGTTAGTGGTTTTGGGTGTTAATGGTTTTGGGTGTTAGTTGTTTTGGGTGTTAATGGTTTTGGGTGATAATGGTTTTGGGTGTTAATGGTTTTGGGTGTTAGTTGTTTTGGGTGTTAATGGTTTTGGGTGTTAGTTGTTTTGGGTGTTAGTGGTTTTGGGTGTTAGTGGTTTTGGGTGTTAATGGTTTTGGGTGTTAGTTGTTTTGGGTGTTAATGGTTTTGGGTGTTAGTTGTTTTGGGTGTTAGTTGTTTTGGGTGTTAGTGGTTTTGGGTGTTAATGGTTTTGGGTGTTAGTTGTTTTGGGTGTTAATGGTTTTGGGTGTTAGTTGTTTTGGGTGTTAATGGTTTTGGGTGTTAATGGTTTTGGGTGTTAGTTGTTTTGGGTGTTAATAGTTTTGGGTGTTAGTTGTTTTGGGTGTTAATGGTTTTGGGTGTTAGTTGTTTTGGGTGTTAATGGTTTTGGGTGTTAATGGTTTTGGGTGTTAATGGTTTTGGGTGTTAATGGTTTTGGGTGTTAATGGTTTTGGGTGTTAATGGTTTTGGGTGTTAATGGTTTTGGCCGTTAGTGGTTTTGGGTGTTAATGGTTTTGGGTGTTAGTTGTTTTGGGTGTTAATGGTTTTGGCCGTTAGTGGTTTTGGGTGTTAATGGTTTTGGGTGTTAATGGTTTTGGGTGTTAATGGTTTTGGGTGTTAATGGTTTTGGGTGTTAATGGTTTTGGGTGTTAATGGTTTTGGGTGTTAATGGTTTTGGGTGTTAATGGTTTTGGGTGTTAGTTGTTTTGGGTGTTAGTTGTTTTGGGTGTTAGTTGTTTTGGGTGTTAATGGTTTTGGGTGTTAGTTGTTTTGGGTGTTAATGGTTTTGGGTGTTAGTTGTTTTGGGTGTTAGTTGTTTTGGGTGTTAGTGGTTTTGGGTGTTAATGGTTTTGGGTGTTAGTTGTTTTGGGTGTTAATGGTTTTGGGTGTTAGTTGTTTTGGGTGTTAATGGTTTTGGGTGTTAATGGTTTTGGGTGTTAGTTGTTTTGGGTGTTAATAGTTTTGGGTGTTAGTTGTTTTGGGTGTTAATGGTTTTGGGTGTTAATGGTTTTGGGTGTTAGTTGTTTTGGGTGTTAATGGTTTTGGGTGTTAATGGTTTTGGGTGTTAATGGTTTTGGGTGTTAATGGTTTTGGGTGTTAATGGTTTTGGGTGTTAATGGTTTTGGCCGTTAGTGGTTTTGGGTGTTAATGGTTTTGGGTGTTAGTTGTTTTGGGTGTTAATGGTTTTGGCCGTTAGTGGTTTTGGGTGTTAATGGTTTTGGGTGTTAATGGTTTTGGGTGTTAATGGTTTTGGGTGTTAATGGTTTTGGGTGTTAATGGTTTTGGCCGTTAGTGGTTTTGGGTGTTAATGGTTTTGGGTGTTAATGGTTTTGGGTGTTAATGGTTTTGGGTGTTAATGGTTTTGGGTGTTAATGGTTTTGGGTGTTAATGGTTTTGGGTGTTAGTGGTTTCCCCCCATCTTTTGGCTGGTTCGGTTGATTCCGGCTAGATTGGGCTGCTCTACTCCTAGATTGACAAAATTGAAAGGACCAGTGAATTTCTGGAAATTTTAAAATTTATGAATTTATTTGTAACTGCTGATGGTCATCAGAAAAGGAATCTTCATGTGCTTTTCATAACGTGGACCACAGACTCTGCGAAATACTGAACAGCGACTGAAACTAATCATCATTGCTCAGATATTAGTACCAAATATTTCTTTAAAAAAGTTATTCGTACACTTAAAAATTCCCAGAATTGCTCTAAGATGAATTAATTTGATATGGAGTTGCAATTATGTTGAATCAATAAACAAAAAAAAATTTAGACTATTGTTCATAAGTAGAATTTATTTGTCAGGTGAATTTCTCAAGATGAAATTGTTTGTGATTAGTGCTGTTGTGTATGAATTTAAAATGAACAGGATTATAACTTTCAATAACAAAGCCCTGTAATGATTAAATCAGTAAATGGATTATTTGATTTCATAACCTATATTTAGAATTTCTTTCAGTGCTGTTTACTGAGTTACTGCAGCTAAATTAATAAAATGATCTAAAATTACTCACATGGGCCAGAATTTTCACAGGAAAAAACAGGTGGGTTGGAGGCGGCGTGGGGGGGAAGTGAAAGTTGTAAAAATAAAAAACCCGCCCCAAACCCACCCAATTTCACCTTTTACTCAGGCAGGACGGGGGACGCGGGCAGCCAACCTGCTGCCAGGAGGTGTTGGTATTTGAAATGTTATAATGAGGCCTGAAGTGTCTACTTTAACCTGCTTTGCAGGTTTTACTGCAGGCGGCCGGGGATCCCAGGCCACAGGATTCCCGATAGCTGCAAGGAGGCAGCCACAGCTTCAGGGAGCAATCCTTGTGGGCCGGGAGAAGTAGGAGTGCTTCCTCCCGGCCCCCCAAGCTCACTCACCGGCAGCCCGTACCACCGGGGTCGGGGATTGGCCCCCCACTCCGGGGTCGGGGATCAGACCCCTCCGGGATCGCAACTCCCCCCCGGGGACAGGGATCGCAACTCCCCCCATGGGATCATGACTCAGCCCGGGGTCGGGGTTCGGGCCCCCCCAGGGATCAGACACCCCACCCAGGCTTGGAACACTCCCCACCCCCCCAGGATTGAGACTCAGCCCTGGGGATCAGATCCCCCCCCGGGGGCGGGGAGCCCCTGTCAATCAGGCTGGCTTCCGGGCGGGAAACCCGCCCTTTACGTCGCACTCACGCTCCAGGAAACCCGAACTTCCGGGTTTCCCGCTGTCTCCCGGGGCCCCCTGCACCGTGCGGGTGGGAAACAGGAAAATCCCGGCCATGGTCTTTGTAAATATGATTCTTCTTCAGCTATAAATTAATTGATGAAGATTTTTACATCAAATAGAGGATGATAAATACCTGCCAATTCAAATGACATCATAAAAGATTAGAATGAGGCTTAAGTAGTTTATTTAGATCATCTGAGGCTGTGCTCTATTACAGCCTCTAAACACATTTCTTTGCAGTTGTTTTTTTTTTTACAATGCACCTGTCTCATTTTGGGTTATTGCACATTGTTAGATACAGTGTCACTCACCACTCCTGTAATTGGACCTCATGTCCCCTATGATCTGGAGTGCACTTATTCTGCACAACATCAGAGTAAATGATAATCTGGCCCAGGGAGCTTAACAATAAATCCTTACTCAGTAATGTTTTCTTAATGGTGAGAGACTAGAAACTGTGGAGGAGCAAAGAGGTTTAGATGTCCATATGCACAGATCACTAAAAGCTAATGGACAGATACAGAATGGCTAAAGACTGAAGGCCTTTTTATCTCAAGGGGTTTGACTTTCAAAAGTGAAAAACCTATGCTTCAGTTATATAGAGCCTTGGTCAGGCCCCATCTGGAGTATTGCATTCAGTTCTGGGCATCATACGTCAGGAAGGATATATTGACCTTGAAGTGGGTACAGTGCAGATTCACCAGAATGATGCCAGGGCTTAAATGGTTAAATTATGAGTACAGGCTTAATAGACTTGGTTTGTACTCCTGACAGTTTAAAAGGATAAGGGGTGATCTAATTGAGGTCTTTAAATGATGAAGGGATTTGATAGGGTAGATACAGAAGGGCCAATTTTACCACGAGGTAGGAACTGGTGGGGGGGGGGTGGGAGGGTGCGGTGTGGGGGCCGAAGTGAGTTGTTCGGCTCCCATGAGGCATCGGGCCCATGAGATTTTAACTTCCAGGTTTCATTTACATGCCCCAACTCTGACTCCCACCCGAAGCCGACGGGAATGACATCAATGCCGGCGGACGAGAGTCAAAATTAGTAGGTCAGGCCGCCATCGGGAACCCACTAAAATAGTAAGAAGGGATTGGGAGGGTGTCAGCAAGTGTACGATCGGGGGAAAGGCTGGGGTAGAGGAGGCCCAAGATATCCTTGTGGAGCCAGGATGTGGATTCTGCCAGGTGGGGAGGAATTAAAATTGAGGTGAGCACAAACCCACTTTCCCGCCCCGACCTGACCGACTGCAATTATAAATTGCAGGCGGCAAGGACACCCGTCGCAATCCAGTGGGGTCCTCTTTTAATATGCAGATCGGGCTCCGATGCCAATTTGAATCAGACTGTGATCAGGCGAGAGTTCAAACCTGAATATGGAAATGAAGCCCGGGAGTTAAAACCTCTCCAGGCTTCAGCATGCAGGCTTGTTGCTCATCCCAGCCTCTCACATGCTGAGTTAAAAATTTTAAATCGAAGCGATAGGCTTCAAACCAGTAAGTGTTTTAATTTCCACTAGATGAATGAACTGTACACAGTTTGGAATATATATTTCTGTACTGTCCTGAATATATAAAACAATAAGGATATCACTCTCTTTCTCTCCAGACCTCAAATAGAAGTCCAGTTATTGTAAACTTTCTTTAGCTTAACTCTATGCTGGCTAAGCTGACTTAAACTTTTAAAACACAGACTGCGAGGTTCATGGACACCAATCACTCTCTCTCCAAAGCCAATGTAACTCTACAAGATGAAGTCTCTGCCCACCAAGCTGTCAATCACAAGTGTTCCAGTCAATAAAGGGCTCTGCCCTTCTCTCAAGTATCTCAGAAATAACTGTCAATCAAAGTCACTACTTCAGATGGGAGTCTATGCTTTGATGTGTGACCAGGGGACTTCTAGTAGTCTGACGTGTTAAAATGGGAACATTGAATACAGTGATATTTTAAGCAGCAAGATGTACCAAAATAATCCTAAGGAATAATATGGGTCAATATTGACAATAGCATCAGATGTTTGGGGTTGTAAATAATGGCTCCACATGTTGATTAACTAATTAACAGTTCAGACCAACATTGTGTGGGCCAAAATAAACTTACACCTTGAGGTAAATCTGGTACATACATGGTACATACTCATGTGACTCGGCCAACTTTGTCTACCTGATACGTTGCAGGAAAGGATGCCCCAGAGCATGGTACATCGGCGAGACCATGCAGACACTGAGACAACGTATGAACGGGCACTGCGCAACAATCGCCAGACAGGATTGTTACCTCCCAGTCGGGGAACACTTCAGCAGTCAAGGACATTCAACCTTGGATCTGTGGGTTAGCGTTCTCCAGGGTGGCCTTCGAGACACCGGACAATGCAAAATCATCGAGCAGAAACTGATAGCCAAGTTCCACACCCATGAGGATGGCCTCAATAGGGATATGGGGTTCATGTCATGCTACAGAACGTGACTCGACATCGTTGTCTGTCTTTCCAGTTTTTAAAAAGAAAAACACACACCAAAAAAATAAGTTAAAAGCTCAACTGCAGACAGCAGGATTTGACACGTTGGACCCCCTGTAACCCATCTCATTGTCTTGGCTGTGCTCTGGTGTGCCTTTGATGTAAGGCCTCCCTGAAAGATTGTATCTCTGCAGACAAATTGCTTTCGGTGTTTATATACTGTGAAATATTGTAGATTCCCTCATTGTAACTCTACCTGACGAAGGGGCAACAGCTCCGAAAGCTTGTAATTTTAAATAAATCTGTTGGACAATAACCTGGTGTTGTGCGACTTCTCATTTTTGTCCACCCCAGTCCAACACCGGCATCTCCGCATCATGACCACTATTGACACCACAAACTGCCGGCTCAAAGTGGAGAGAATCTCCAAGAAGATCGCGCATATTGACACAGACATCAAGTATCTACAGAGATGCAAGAAACCAGACAAGATTCCGAAAGGACTACAGATCACGAACCCACTCAAGTCGACATACAACACAGACTACACTGAGAGACTCTGCCGTCGTACCTCTCGCACACTCCTCAACCATCTCGTACACCAGCTCTACAGCAGACGCCGCAACCTCGAAACCAAGATAGAGTCCATACTCTCAGCCTGTGCTCAGGACACAGCATGCTAGCTACGAGACACCGCCAAACAGACGAGGCAACGAAACTACGCCTCCTACATGCGCATCAAGAACAGGAAGCTTGAGAAACTCGGCATCACCACCAGCAGCAACCAAGCCTCCCCCGGTACCACGGTTGCAACCACAGGGAAGTCCATCGTCAACCTGTCGGACCACACCCTTCAACCAGACAAAATCGAAGTTCTCGCCCTAGGGCTCAAGTTCTGCCCCACCACCAAAATGGACCCAATCGGTCTCGCGGCAGACACAGAGGAATTCATCAGGAGAATTAGGATCCGGGAATACTACCACAAATCCCAAGATATCAGCAACAAACCCAATGAGACAATCAATGATCCGGAACAGCAGACAGAGGGAACCGCAGTGCAGCAACCGAAGAACAAAGAGTCAAATTGGACCCCTCCGGAGGGTCGCTGCCCTAAGCTTGACATGTATGCTCAAGCTGTCAGGAAATGCATCAACGCCAGATTCATCAGCCGCACTCACAAGACAGTTCAGAATGTCACCCGAGCACAACGCAACGCCATCCACGCTCTCAAGACCAACCGCAACATCATCATCAAACCAGCGGACAAAGGAGGAGCCATCGTCATACAGAACAGAATGGACTATTGCAAAGAAGCATACCGACAACTGGACAACCAGGAACACTACAGACAGCTACCCGCAGATCCGACCAAAGAACACACCCGCCAACTCAATAGACTGATCAAGACCTTCAATCCAGACCTTCAAAACATCCTACGCGCTCTCATCCCACGTACTCCCCGCGTAGGAGACTTTTACTGCCTCCCAAAGATACACAAAGCCAACACACCCGGACGTCCTATCGTATCAGGCAACGGAACCCTGTGTGAGAACCTCTCTGGGAACGTCGAGGGCATCCTGAAACCCATCGTACAGAGAACCCCCAGCTTCTGTCGCGACACTACAGACTTCTTGCAGAAACTCAGCACCCATTAACCAGTTGAACCAGGAACACTCCTCGCCATGATGGACGTATCGGCACTCTACACCAATATCCCCCACGATGACGGCATCGCTGCGACAGCCTCAGTACTCAACACCAACAACAGCCAATCTCCAGACGCCATCCTACAACTCATCCGCTTCATCCTTGACCACAATGTCTTCACCTTCGACAACCAGTTTTTTACCCAAACACACGGAACAGCCATGGGGACGAAATTCGCACCCCAATACGCCAACATCTTTATGCACAAGTTCGAGCAAGACTTCTTCGCTACACAGGACCTCCAACCAACGCTGTACACCAGATACATCGACGACATCTTCTTCCTTTGGACCCACGGCGAAGGATCACTGAAAGGACTACACGATAACATCAACAGGTTCCATCCCACCATCAAACTCACCATGGACTACTCCTCAGAATCGGTTTCATTCTTGGACACACGAATCTCCATCAAAGACGGACGCCTCAGCACTTCACTCTACCGCAAGCCCACGGACAACCTCACGATGATCCATTTCTCCAGCTTCCACCCTAACCACGTTAAAGAAGCCATCCCCTATGGACAAGCCCTGCGAATACACAGGATCTGCTCAGACGAGGAGGAACGCGATGGACACCTACGGACACTGAACGATGCCCTCGTAAGAACGGGATATGACGCTCGACTCGTCGATCGACAGTTCCGACGGGCCACAGCGAAAAACCGCATAGATCTCCTCAGAAGGCGAACACGGGACACAACCAACAGAGTACCCTACGTCGTCCAGTACTTCCCCGGAGCGGAGAAACTACGCCATGTTCTTCGCAGCCTTCAACATGTCATCGATGACGACGAACACCTTGCTAAGGCCATCCCCACGCCTCCAGTACTCACCTTCAAGCAGCTGCCTAACCTCAAAAGTACCATAGTTCGCAGCAAATTACCCAGCTGTCAGGAGAACAGCGACCACAACACCACACAACCCTGCCACGGCAACCTCTGCAAGACATGCCAGATCATCAACACAGATACCATCATCACACGTGAGGACACTACCCACCAGGTACATGGTACATACTCATGTGACTCGGCCAACGTTGTCTACCTGAAATGTTGCAGGAAAGGATGCCCCAGAGCATGGTACATCGGCGAGACCATGCAGACACTGAGACAACGTATGAACGGGCACCGCGCAACAATCGCCAGGCAGGATTGTTACCTCCCAGTCGGGGAACACTTCAGCAGTCAAGGACATTCAGCCTCAGATCTGCGGGTTAGCGTTCTCCAGGGCGGCCTTCGAGACACATGACAACGCAAAATCATCGAGCAGAAACTGATAGCCAAGTTCCGCACCCATGAGGATGGCCTCAATAGGGATATGGGGTTCATGTCACGCTACAGAACGTGACTCAACATCGTTGTCTGTCTTTCCAGTTTTTAAAAGAAAAACACACACCAAAAAAAAAGTTCAAAGCTCAACTGCAGACAGCAGGATTTGACACGTTGGACCCCCTGTAACCCATCTCATTGTCTTGGCTGTGCTCTGGTGTGCCTTTGATGTAAGGCCTCCCTGAAAGATTGTATCTCTGCAGACAAATTGCTTTCGGTGTTTATATACTGTGAAATATTGTAGATTCCCTCATTGTAACTCTACCTGATGAAGGGGCAACGGCTCCGAAAGCTTGTAATTTTAAATAAATCTGTTGGACTATAACCTGGTGTTGTGCGACTTCTCATTTTTGAGGTAAATCTAGCAGACAACCCATCTGTTCTGAGCTGACAGCTTTCTGCTGACAAGATTCCTGTGTGACCATGGGTGTTAATTCCTTACATGACACTTATACTTAAGTGGCTGTGAAGTATTTTGGGATGTTATGAGTACATGAAAGGTACTATATAAATGCATGTTCTTTCTTTACTGCTAGCAGTGCAAAATATCTATTAATATTTAAAAAAATCTTACGTCTTCATAAATTTCCTGTCAACTTTTTCCATGAAAAGTTCTTATGCCCACATTTATAATGGGAATAGCTGACATAAACTTGTCACACTGTAAGTACACACTCCCCCGGTGAAGGTGCAGCAGCACCACCTCTGGCAGGAAAAGAAAGAGTTGCATTTATATAGCGCTTTTCACAATCTCAGGACCTCCCAAAGCGCTTTACAGCCAATGAAGTACTTTTGAAGTGTAGTTACTGCTGCAATGTAGGTAATGTTGTGTCAACAAGGGCAGACGTCGATGACGAAGTCTAACACCGCCTTCAGTGTGCCAGTGCAGTCTTCGGTCGCCTGAGGAAGAGAGTGTTTGAAGACCAGAACCTCAAACCCGGCACTAAGCTCATGGTCTACAGAGCAGCAGTGATACCCGCCCTGCTGTATGCCTCAGAGACATGGACCATGTACAGCAGGCACCTCAAAGCACTGGAGAGGTACCATCAACGCTGCCTCCGCAAGATCCTGCAAATCCATTGGCAGGATAGGCGCACCAACGTCAGTGTTCTCGCTCAGGCCAACATCGAAGCTTTGACCACGCTCGATCAGCTCCGATGGACGGGTCACATTGTCCGCATGCCCGATACGAGACTCCCAAAACAAGCGCTCTACTCAGAGCTCCGACACAGCAAGAGAGCCCCAGGTGGGCAGAGGAAACGCTTCAAGGACACCCTCAAAGCCTCCTTGAAAAAGTGAAACATCCCCACCGACATCTGGGAATCCCTGGCGCAAGACCGCACAAAGTGCAGGAGAAGCATCCGGGAAGGCGCCGAACACCTTGAGTCTCTTCGCCGGGAGTAAGCGGAAGCCAAGCGCAAGCAGCGCAAGGAGCGCACGTCAACCCAAGCGCCCCACCCACCCGCCCCTTCAACCACCGTCTGCCCCACCTGTGACAGAGACTGTAGATCCCGCATTGGACTCATCAGTCACCTGTGAACTAATTTTTAATGTGGAAGCAAGTCATCCTCGGTTCCGAGGGACTGCCTAAGAAGAAGAAGAATGTAGTAATGTAAGAGAGTGTAATTACAGCATGACAGCTTTATGTAGGCAGTTCCTATCATCAGTGTGGACATAGAAATTTATAATGGAAATATAAAAAAATAAAGACAGAATATATGGCTTTAAAATGGGGACTGAATTATGTCTGTGTGCCTTGGTTTAATTGTCCCCTGCTCTCTAACCCTGCTTCATCTGAAGATTACACTTGGTCTTGACTCCCCATGTGCAATGCCTTGGGAGGGCATTTAATAAGTTAAAAAACTGAGCATGGACATATAATACAGCCTGAAACACCAGATAGATTGCCAAGCCTTGTTTAGGAACAAAATTGTGGAAGTGGAAATGTTTAACAAACAGTGTGGTAAATCAATCTGCATTTTGCATTGTAAGGGACTACATAACTTAGAAACGATAAAATTACAAATCAGGCAGCATGCTATGCATAGCCTTTAGGAATGTGAGAGTGTATGCAAAGTAAGGTGAGTGCCCACTGCTGTTACTACGGGTGAGTGGTCTCATCTTAAACATAACAACCATTCTGCCAGAAAGCTGCTATGCAGCCAATGTAAACATAGGCCTGAATTTTGTGGTCAGCACCGTGGAGTATGCCGCCAGCATCCAAACAGAATGTGCACTTACCTGATGGGAACCCTCCTTCGCGAACTTGCTGGCAGACGCTGTGTAGTAGAGGGCAGTGTAGTGACTCACGGATCCCAGGGCTGCAGCGTGTGTGGAAGTGTACCTAGCATCACATGGGCCAGTGCTCCAATCAGAAAACAGAAGCAACATGTATTTGGAGAATTGATCTTTGAAGCTTTCTTAGAGAAAGAATAAAAGGAAATAAAAACAGGAAAAGAATAAATAAATCCAAGGAAAAGAGGAGGCAGATTCCAATAGTTTAATGGCACTCAGGAGAATCAGGGTGAAATTCAGTTAAATTAACATCTGCTACATTCCCATTTCTTTTAAAAAACCACAAATTTAACAACATCCACTCTAAGTTATTAGATGATTCTGTGAGTATGCCTGTCAATTTATGTTAATATTCCACATTTTCTCCGGTTCTCCACTCATATACATCGCTGGATGGCATCTAATTGAAAAAAGCATTTCTTAAAATTCCAATACAGTAATAAAGCATTAGATGAAGATTTTCTATGGACGGGTGTCCCCTTACGCTGTGGACACAGGCCCTGCGCTTGCTTCCACCAGCCGTAAAATTTTCATATGTAATTGCTGGGCAGTCGGTGGGCAATTAGCCCAACTCTGTGCCAGCAATCAGGTTTTCAATGTCAGTGCGGTGTCGGTGCGGATGATCCGTCAAGTCGGAACTTGACAGATCGCAAGTTTGGGTTTTAGCACATGTGCAAGCACAGGCGGAAATCCCGAACTTGCTGTCCATTTCAAAGGCGGTATGCCTACTACGCCATCATACCCATCGCAAATTCTGCTCCATTACTGTAGTTGCAACATTCATTACTGATCAACTGTAGATGTCCCCATGAAGTTTGACATAGTGGCAAGTCACTCAGGAAATGTATTACATTCTGAGCAGCACTAGTGATTTTTGACTGGCAGGCCCCTGAGTAATAGCTAAAGATGCAAGCATGCCCTCCTCCCATAGTACCTCTTTTTTCTCCCTTCTTTTCTTCTTTAATTCTGACTTCACTTCCTATCTTTCTCTTTTTTCTCCCCATTCTCTCGCTTCCTTTCTTCTAGTAATAAGGTCAGAAATAGATAAGAATTGATGCTGGAATTCTATTGAGGTTCTTTTCCACAGTTTCAGGCATTGTTATGCCATGAAAATATGGTGGGAGGTGGCTGATGGGGCTTCCCGCCTATTTTTCCTTTGGGTTTGCCGAATGTGAGACTTACCTCCAACTTCTTCTGATGTCCAAACACAGTGGTACCAGAAGAAGCTGGAGGTAGGCCATTTGTCTGGTCCTCGCTCAGATCAGAGGGTAGGCAGCAAGCCCAAGGAGATTTTTAGGCTTAGAATGACCCTAACTTTATCTGGCGAGTTTAGAGGGTATCTGTCAGGTAAGTACAGTAACTTCACGCCCTTCCACATGTTTCGATGCAGAGTCTCTTGGCGAGATACCATTATAGCGCAGTTTCTGGAGGAGAAAGGCAACTCGGACAGCAACTTCCCGATTTCCGCATTTACCTGTGCATGTGCAATCGCTGGAAATTGCTGTCCGATTTACTCATTAATAACAGTGAGCGTTAATAGCCTCACTGTTATTTTTACCGCAAAATCCGGGCCAATATTTTATACTATATTGCTACATGTATTTTTATGTTGGGTTAGATCTTGTGATAACTGAAATGGCTCACAAAGGATGATGGATTAGTTAGCATATATCGAAATATGCAGCAGGGCATGTACATGTGCTGAAAAGGGAGGAAACATCCCTGAACAAACCAGACAGTCAGAGTGCAATATAATAGAAAGCAGAAATGCAGCTAAGATATTTTATGGCGAATCACAATGTAGACTAAAAGTATGAACAATTGAATAGATTAGACTGAGTTTTTAATAATGTAAGAACTGACTCAATTAACGGGAGGTAAGCTGGTTTAGGGATAATGGAAAAGTACTGAGAAAGAAGAAATGAACAATGAATAATGTAAGGAATAGAATGTGACAGCCTTGTGGCTGGATAAGAGTGGAGCCCAGTAACTCACTGGCACGAATGGAAGTTTGTCAGGAGCTATTGACTTATGGGTATAAATATGGCAAACCTGAATGTGCTCTGGTGAGGTGTCCCAGATCATGAGTATGATTTCTGTCCTTATAATCTGTTACAAGTAGGTTGCATAGCTTTACCATCTAGCTTTATGCACAGTACCTTCCTGTAACTTATGGAGACTTTGGACTAGTAAAGTTAAACATAAAGCGATTATGTGCTGAGATTCCTTGAACATACCGGGTGAACACATGTATCCAGGCCAACAGAGTGAGCTTTGTGTTATTTGCTTGCTGGCCTTCTTTTCTCTGGGAAAACCTTGTTCAATATTAATTTCAAATCTGGTAGAACCATGGCCAGGAATTTCCTCAGATCTTCTCCTGACCCAGCGCCTTAACTTCCCCATAAGTGTGGCAGAAGCTCTGTTTACGTGTGTAATTGGGATTTCCGCCACTCACCTGGCAAAGTTATGGTGGTGGAGGAGGAGGAATTTCCTGGCTCATGTGTCAAGAGAGAAATTTCAGCAAGGAGTTTAGGTTCCCATTAAAAACATCACATGACCAAACTCACAAGGTGTCATTTCACGAGTTAAACTGTTTTAGAGGCTGATGTTGTAAAATAGCGTTATTTCTATATTATAACATGATGAACTCAGTGAAATATCACTTATCAATCTATTATTCATTTTAGACAGAAAGCTCACTTATGTCCCATGTTCTGAACTTTCTATTGCTTCTACATAAGATTATAAGGTAACTGAGGGCAATTCTTTCAGATGTCCGACTGGCACCAGTTACATTTTCAGAATGCACGGATAATCAAGAACACATAACTAAAATTCCAATAATGTTTGGATGAAAGATTAAATTCTATTTAAATCTACTTGTGTTCTATATATTTACCAGCGGATCAAGGTCAAAAACATTCAATGTGTCTTTTTTTCCCTTGACACACCAGTGTGGACATAGATTTTCACCAGTAGTATCTCAGTATCTCTCTATAATCGATCTAAAAATGATTGACATCATGGACACCTGTGCCCATCACACCTCAGGTGCTACACCAATTGAATTGTATTTATTTTAATTATACCTGCACCAGTTTGGATTAGATTTCATATTTATCAAATAGCAGCAAATCACATGTTTCAACAGGTAAGAAATATGCCAATCATCAAGGAGCAAGCAGGAATGAAAACCATCAATCATGAAGTTCATAAACTACAAATCGAAAATGACCACCCAGCAACACTACCAACAAAAATAGGTAAACAATCTATGGGCTAAAATTCTCCTCTGGGCCCATTGGTGCCTGCTGCATTTCACACTGCTGGTAAGGTACTTTCCTGGATTTCCTCCGTCCTTCTTTTGCATACTGTTAATGGATCCAAGCATGATTTGCATCCTGTGTTAGGAGCCGCCCAGTCTTCCTGTTGGCTGCACATTATTACATTTTGTTTTTTAAACAATCTATATTGTGCTGAGAGGAGCCAGGCATCTGCATATTCATAGCGATGGGTTGTGACGGTGGGGGGGGGGGGGGGGGGGGGGGTGCGGGGGGGGATGAAAGTTCGCTTTCTGAGAGGCTTGTAGGTCATGCAATCAGAGATGATGGAAAGGAGACATGCCATTTTTGCGGTGGGAGGGCAACGTTCCACAGCAAGGAGCAACGAGAGTTGCCTAGATGAGGTAGAAGAGTAGGTGAATTCAGTGTCTGCAGTTAAGAGGTCATACTCCAAATTGAGGAAGAAATTCAACACACCGACGAAGTTTGCCAAGATAAGTTCTGTAAAGGTATGCCTGCAAAAAACACAGACACACTTTGCCCTCAACCAGCCACTTTCAACTTACTTGGGCTGCTTTCTTATTGCACTGGCAGGACAGACCCACCAGGGGTGGTGGCACAGTGGTATACAGTCAGGAAGGAGTGGCTCTGTGAGTCCTCAACATTGAATCCAGACCCCATGAAGTCTCATGGCTTCAGGTCAAGCATGGGCAAGGAAACCTCCTGCTGATTACCACCTACCGCCCTCCCTCAGCTGATGAATCAGTACTCCTCCATGTTGAACATCACTTGGAAGAAGCACTGAGAGTAGCAAGGGCACAGAATGTACTCTGGGTGGGGGACTTCAATGTCCATCACCAAGAGTGGCTCGGTAGCACCACTACTGACCGAGCTGGCCGAGTCCTGAAGGATATAGCTGCCAGTCTGGGCCTGCGACAGGTGGTGAGAGAACCAACACAAGGGAAAAACCTACTTGACCTCGTCCTCACCAATCTACCTGTCGCAGATGCATCTGTCCGTGACAGCATTGGTAGCAGTGACCACCGCACAGTCATTGTGGAGACGAAGTCCCATCTTCACACTGGACACACTCCATCATGTTGTGTGGCACTACCACCATGCTATTGGGCTAGATTCAGAACACACCTAGCAGCTCAAAACTGGGCATCCATGAGGCACTGTGGGCCATCAGCAGCAGCAGAATTGTATCCCATCACAATCTGTAACCTCATGGTCCCGCATTTCCCTTACTCTACCATTACCATCAAGTCAGGGGACCAACCTTGGTTCAATAAGGTGTGTAGGAGAGCATGCCTCCTGAGGTCCCCACCACCACAGAAGCCAGTCTTCAGCCAATTCGATGCACTCCACGTGATATCAAGAAACAGCTGAGCGCACTGGATACATCAAAGTCTGTGGGCCCCGACAAAATCCCAGCTGTCGTGCTGAAGACTTGAGCTCCAGAACTAGCCGCGCCTCTAGCCAAGCTGTTCCAGTACAGCTACAACACTGTCCTCTATCCGACAATGTGGAAAACTGCCCAGGTAGGTCCTGTCCACAAAAAGCAGGACAAATCCAATCTGGCCAATTACCGCTCCATCAGTCTACTCTCAATCATCAGCAAAGTGATGGATGGTGTCATCGACAGTGCTATCAAGCAAAACTTACTCACCAATAACCTGCTCATTGATGCCCAGTTTGGGTACCGCCAGGACCACTTGGCTACAGACCTCATTACAGCCTTGGTCCAAATATGGACAAAGGAGTTAAATTCCAGAGGTGAGGTGAGAGTGACTGCCCTTGACATTAAGGCAGCATTTGACCGAGTGTGGCATCAAGCAGCCCTAGTAAAACTGAAGTCAATGGGAATCGGGGGGGAAAACTCTCCACTGGCTGGAGTCATACCTAGTACAAAGGAAGATGGTTGTGTTGGTTGGAGGTCAATCAGCACAGCTCCAGGACATCACTCTAGGAGTTCCTCAGGGCAGTGTCCTAGGCCCAACCATCTTCAGCTGCTTCATCAATGACTTTCTCTCCATCATAAGGTCAGAAGTGGGGATGTTCGCTGATGACTGCACAGTGTTCAGTGCCATTCGCAACTCCTCAGATAATAAACCAGTCCATGCCCGCATGCAGCAAGACCTGAACGACATTCAGGCTTGGGCTGATAATTGGCAGGTAATATTTGCGCTAGAAGTGCCAGGCAATGACTATCTCCAGCAAGCGAGCATCTAACCACCGCCCCTTGACATTCAACGGCATTACTATCCACATAAATACTGTGGCAACAAGAGCAGGTCAGAGGCTGGGTATTCTGCGGTCAGTGTCTCACCTCCTGACTCCCCAAAGCCTTTCCACCATCTACAAGGCACAAATCAGGAGTGTGATGGAATACTCTCCACTTGCATGGATGAGTGCAGCTCCAACAACACTCAAGAAGCTCGACACCATCCAAGACAAAGCAGCCCACTTGATTGGCACCCCATCCACCACCTTAAACATTCACTCCCTCCACCACCGGCGTACCGTGGCTGCAGTGTGTACCATCTACAAGATGCACTGCAGCAACTCGGCAAGGCTTCTTCAGTAGCACCTCCCAAACCCGCGACCTCAACCACCACCTCCAAGTTCCCCTCCAAGTCACACACCATCCCGACTTGGAAATATATCGCCGATCCTCCACCGTTGCTGGGTCAATATCCTGGAACTCCCTCCCTAATAGCACTGTGGGAGTACCTTCACCACACGGACTGCAGCGATTCAAGAAGACGGCTCACCACCGCCTTCTCAAGGGCAACTAGGGAGGGGCAATAAATGCTGGCCTTGCCAGCGACGCCTATATCCCATGAATGAATAAAACAAAAATCAGAGAATCATAGAATGATACAGCACTGAAGGAGGCCATTCGGCCAATCGTGCCTGTGCTGGCTCTTTGGTGGAGCTATCCAATTAGTCCCACTCACCTGCTCTTTCCCCATAGTCTTGTCAAGTTTTTCCCTTCAAGTATTTTTCCAATTCCCTTTTGAAAGTTACTGTTGAACCTGCCTTCACCACCCTTTCAGGCAGTGCAATCCAGATCACAACAACTCGCTGCGTAAAATTGTTTTTCCTCATGTCACCTCCAGTTCTTTTGCCAATCACCTTAAATTTGTGACCTTAGATTACTGACCCTTCTACCACTGGAAGCTGTTTCTCCTTGCTTACACTATCAAAGCCATTCATGATTTTGAACAACTCTTTCAAATTTCCTCTTAACCTTCTCTGCTCTCAGGAGAACAACCCTAGCTTCTGTAGTCTCTCCACATAACTAAAGTCCCTCAGCCCTGGAACAATTCTAGTCAATCTCTTCTGCACTCTCTCCAAGGCCTTGACATCCTTCCTAAAATGTGGTGCCCAGGATTGCACACAATACTCCAGCTGAGGCCTAACCAGTGATTTATAAAGATTTAGCATAAATTCCTTGCTTTTGTACCCTATGCCACTATTAATAAAGCCAAGGATCCCATATGCTTTAACAGCCTTCTCAACTTGTTCTACCACATTCAAAGATTTGTGTAGATACACCCCCAGGTCTCTCTGTTTCTGCACCCCTTTTAACATTGTATCATTTAGTTTATATTGCCTCTCCTCATTCTTCCTACCAAAAATGTATCACTTCACACTTCTTTGTGTTAAATTTCATCTGCCATGCGCCTGCCCATTTCATCAATCCGTCTGTGTCTTCCTGAAGTCTCTTGCTATCCTCCTCATTGCTTACTACATTTCTGAGTTTTGAATCATCTGCTAACTTTGAAATTATGTCCTATATACCCAAGTCCAGATCATTAATACATAACAAAAAGAGCAGTGGCTCTAATACCAACTCCTGGGGAACACCATTGTATACTTACCTCCAGTTTGAAAATAACCATTCACCACTATTCTCTGGTTTCTGTCCGTTAGCCAATTTTGTATCCATAGTGCCACCGTCCATTTAATCCCATGGGCTTTATTTTTGCTAACAAGTTTATTATGTGGTACTGTGTTAAACACCTTTTAAAAGTCAATATACACAACACCTCTCTACCCTCAACAACCCTCTCTGTTATGTCATCAAAGAACTCAGTAAAGTTAATCAAAAATGATTTGCCTTTAACAAATCCATGCAGACTTTTATTTATTAGCCCATAATTTTCAAAGTTCCAATGAATTTTGTCCCAGATTATTGTCTCTAAAAGTTTCTCCACCACCGACGTTAGGCTGTCTGACTTGCAATTGCCTGGTTTATAACTCTCCCCTTTTTAGAACAGGGATGCAACATTTGCAATCCTCCAGTCCTCTGGCACCAACCCAACATCTAATAGGAGGATTGGAAAATTGTGGCCAGAGCCTCTGCAATTTCCACCCTTACTTCGCTCAGTAACCGAGGATGCATTCCATCGGGACCGGGAGACTTTTCTACTTTGAGGACGGCCAACCTTTAAGTACCTCCTCTTTATCTATTATCGAATGATGAGGTGCTGTCCCTCCAGCTTACAAAAGCTCAACGTAAGCTTGAGGAACAGCACTTCATCTTTCGTTTAGGCATTTTACAGTTTTCCATACTCAACATCGAGTTCAACAATTTCAGACCATAACCTCTGCCCTTATTTTTTCACATGGCAGCTGTTGATGATTCTGCCATTCCCATTTACACCTCTTCTAGATTTATCTTTTGTTTCTTTACTTGTCCCATTACCATCTCCTTTTGCTTCGTACTATCATGCCTTTTGTCATTTAATCTCTCCTGCCTTCCACCCAATCAAAGACCGTCCCTTTTGCTCTTTCCTCCTCTCCCCCCTTTCCCTGCCCCAGCACTTGCTTAAAATATGTTACATCTCTAACTTTTTCCAGTTGTGAAGAAAGGTCATCGACCTGAAACGTTTCTCTCTCCACAGATGCTGCCTGACCTGCTGAGTATTTCCAGCATTTTCTGTTATTATTTCTGTTTCCTTCCTTGTTGGGCTGAAAACACACTGATCAAGAAAGTTCTCTTTTATACATTTCAGGAATTCCTCCCTCTCTTTGCCCTTTACTTTGTTACTATCCCAGTCTATATTCAGATAATTGAAGTCCCCCATTATCACTACTCTATAGTTCTTGCACATTTCTGTAATTTCCCTGCAAATTTGCTCCTCTATCTCCTTCCCACTATTTAGTGGCCTATAGTATACATCCAGTAGCATACTAACTCCTCTATTGTTCCTTAATTCTAACAAAATAAATTCTGTCTTTGACCCCTCAACTAGATCATCCCTTCCCAGTGTTATAATAGTCTCTTTGATCAATGCTGCCAACCGCTCCTTTTTTACCTTCTTTATCTTTCCTGAATACCTTGAGCCAGGAATATTAAGTTGCTAATCCTCTCCCTTCTTTGAGCCAAGTTTCTGTTATTGCCACTACATCATAGTCCCATGTGTCACTTGTGTCTGCAGCTCACCAATCTTATTTACCACACTACTTGCATTTACAGACATGCATTCCAAACTCATCTTAGACTGCCTCGCATTTGCCTTCTGTCTGATCGCTGCTATTTCAGAACTATTCTTTACTCTCCCAGACCACTGTGCACCTTGTTTATCCTCTTAAATGTTTCATCTTGGTTCCCATCCCCCTGCCAAATGAATTTAAACCCTCCCCATGAGGACATTGCCCCTCCCCACAGGTGCAACCTGTTCATCTTGAATAGATCTCTCCTGCCCCAGAACTGATCTCAATGCCCCAAGAATCTGAAGCCCTCTCTCCTGCACCATTTCTGCAGCTACACGTTAACTTGAATTATCCTACTATTCCTATACTCAATAGCGCGTGGCACTGGGAGTAATCCGGGGATTACTACCTTGGAGGTCCTGCTTTTTAACTTCCTTCCTAGCTCCTGAAACTCTGACCGCAGGATGAGATCCTTTTTCTTCCGATGTCATTGGTTCCCACATGGACCACGACTTCTGGCTGTTCCCCTTCCCCCTCAACATGTTTTGCACATTATCTTAAAACATTCTTTTGCTCTCTGTAACATGAATACAAAACAACCCACATTCATGAATGATGCACTTACCAGACTCGCAGGAACCCTTTCACTGATGGTGGGTACTGCCATTGCAGTCTTTTTTTTGCCAATTACAAAGCCAGGAAAGACCTCAAGAAACACTTAGCACATCATCAATCTTGTTATAATTAAAGGCAAAGGAAGTGCACAATAGAAGGGGGCATTTACAGACTGGAAGGGCAGTTCAGCTCACAAGCCCTTGACACATCTAAAAGAATGGTCTCTGCATATAGTGGCCTGCCAGTCTGTAGCCCTTATTGGAGTAGGGCATGCAAGTGGCACATCTGTCTCTGCTCCTGGCTATTTCCCAGAGGACAAGGGGAATTCACAAATGAATGTAATTCAGGCAAAATATTTTCAATAGTAGAGGAGAAAAACTTAAATTCAAAACAAAAAAATACAACAAAAGAGATCTAATCCAAGCAAACAATGAGCCAACAAAATACAAAGAAAGCAAAAAAAAATCCTATAACAAGCTTTTGTGTGTCAACTCAAAGCCAGCTTCAAAGGGCCTTCTGGTAGCTGCATGAGCCTCTCTGCTGCATCTTTGAAAAGTGCACGGCTCTGGCCTCATGTCAAGGGTATAATGTATCACAATTGCTGAGGCAGAAAAATAAATGCTCTAATGAAGCTAGCACCATAGAGCAATGCAAATCCCCTTGGCTTGCTGCACAGGTCCATCTGAAAACCTAGGCCTAGTGCAAAACAGACACAAAGGAGGCTATTTTAACCTAACTTGCTGGGTGGGAAACCCACAGGATTGGGTGGAATGCCGGTTTTACACCCCGCCCAATACTGCTCTCCATTGACTTCAATAGTGAGTAAAATCTGGCGGGGTATAAAAGCAGCATTGCTCCTGATCCCGTCCGTTTCCTGATGGGTGGGTTAGGTAAAAATTGCCCCGTTAAGACTCTATACCCAGTTTCCCACTCCCTCTGTTATTGCCACATGCCTGCACCACCACTGCACAGAAGCAGAATTTCAGCCCCCAAATCATTGAATTTTTTTTTTACTGGGTCACCATTTTCTCACTTAGGCTGAGGGCAGAAAACAGAAATAAGACTAGTAACATAATAAAAGAATCAAGATTTACAAAAGTTACAAGAAAATGTTTAAACAGATGTATAATAACATTGGCCTGAATTTTAATTTGCAGATGTGCTGTGAGTGGGGGGTGGGGCGGGAGGTGGAGGGGGGGATGGGGTAGGGGGGAGGGGGTGGGGAATGGGGTGGGGGATGGGGGGGAGGAGGGGATAGGGTGGGGGAGGAGGGGGTGGGGGAGGAGGGGGTATGGGATGGGGAGGGGGTGGGGGAGGATGGGGTGGGGGGAGGGGGGGTTGGGGTGGGGGATGGGGAGAATGGGGGGATGGGGTGGGGTGGGGGAGGGGGGGATGGGTTAGGGGAATTGGGTGGGGTGGGGGTGGGGGGATGGGGTGGGGGATGGGGGGAATGGGATTTGGTGGGGTGGGGGAGAGAGGGATGGGGTGGGGGGATGGGGGGATGGGATGGGGTGGGGTGGGGGAGGGGGGATGGGGTGGGGGAATGGGGTGAGGGGGGGATGGGGTGGGGGGATGGGGTGGGAGAATGGGGTGGGGGAATGGGGTGGGGGAGGGGGGGATGGGGTGGGGGAATGGGATGGGGTGGGGTGGGGAGGGGGATGGGGTGGGGGAATGGGGTGAGGGGGGGATGGGGTGGGGGAGGAGGGGGTGGGGGATGGGGGGAGGAGGAGGTGGGGATGGGGTGAGGGGGTGGGGGAGGATGGGGTATGGGGTGGGGTATGGGGTGGGATGGGGGGATGGGGTAGGGGGGATGGGGTGGGAGGAGGGGGTGGCGAATGGGGTGGGGGATGGGGGAGGAGGGGATGGGGTGGGGGAGTAGGGGGTGGGGGAGGAAGGGGTGTGGGATGGGGGGAGGGGGTGGGGGAGGATGGGGTGGGGGGTTGGGGTGGGGGGTGGGGTGGGGGCGGATGGGGTGGGGGGATGGGGAGGGGGGGATGGGGTGGGGTGGGGGAGGGGGGATTGGGTTGGGGGGAGGGGGCGATGGTGTGGGGTTGATGGGATGGGTGGGGATGGGGGTGGATGGGGTGAGCAGGATGGGGTGTGGCGGATGGGGGGGATGGGGTGGGGCGGATGGGGGGGATGGGGTGGGGGGTGATGGGGTGTGGGGGGTGATGGGATGGGGGGGAGGAAGGGATGGGGAGGGGTGAGGGGGGATGCGAAAGTGCGTGGAAAACCCGGACGTAAAGGCAGAATGTCTGTCAGTGGCTTTTTAACTCAGCCACCTCATTATCATTTTAGTTCCAGGTTTCCCATCCAATTAGTGTTAGTGGGCATGTTGATGACCTGCATGATGTGATTTCAACTTCAGTATATAAAGAGAAACTGCAAACACGCAAGTTGAAGCAGTTGGAGTTGCCATGGAGAGACAAAGCACTAGTGCAATGGAGTCGAGACGGACAAAGGCTGCACCGCGCATCAGCGACGCCTCCCTCGATGTGTTGCTGGGGGCTGTAAGGGCCCAGAGGGAGATACTGTTCCCTAGTTACAGGAAGAAGAAGCCTGTTGCAGACATCAAGAAGGTACGGTTGGAGATTGCCCAGAAGGTCAGCAGCAGGAGCGTGATGCCACGCTCCTGGATCCAGTGCATGAAGCAATTCAATGACCTCAGCAGGGCAGGAAAGGTGAGAGCAATGGCTCATTGTCCTATATCCTGATGTGCATATCACCCTAACCTCCTCAACTCTGCCGTCTCAAGCCTACTCCAGCACATCTGTCCTCACACCAACTGACCATGCAGATGGACCCATCCCTCTCTGTCTATAGGCTGACTCACATCCCCATCTATCCATCCATCACTGACACTCACCCTTATCCTTATGCAATGTCAGGTTACCCTCAACAAATACTCTCCATCCATCGGGTGAACACATGCCATTACTCTCACTTATAGGTCTCTTCTTTCTCTCCTTGCAGAAGAAGAGAGCACAGAACACCAGGGAGAGGCAGAGAACCGGAGGTGGCCCTCCAGCCATCTCTCAATTAACAGCTGCAGAGAAGGTGGCGCTGGAGATCAACAGAGTCTCGGCGTGCCTGGTCGTCGGAGATGGGGAGATGGGGACCTGCCAGCTACCTGGTGACAGAATTAAATATCAGGCAGCCACATGGCATACAACACTCAGTCATGTTGACTTGATGTCCATGTCACAGGACTGATGCAGACCATGCACCAGCTTAGATACTCGCACTTCGGTGGGTGCAGTAAGGCAGATAGTTGGGTTTTCACATGGTGACTTGCACTTCACAAGTGAGCAGGAATAGATGGTGGATTCAGGGAAAGCAGTGGAGAGTTGGCGTTGGATGATGCAGGACTCTCCAGGAATAGATGGTGGAGTCAGGGAAAGCAGTGTAGAGTCGGCGTTGGATGATGCAGGACTCTCCAGGAATAGATGGTGGATTCAGGGAAAGCAGTGGAGAGTTGGCGTTGGATGATGCAGGACTCTCCAGGAATAGATGGTGGAGTCAGGGAAAGCAGTGGAGAGTCGGCGTTGGATGATGCAGGACTCTCCAAGCTGTACTCAGTTGGAGCAGATGCTGTACCCCGGGGCCGATGGAGAGGATCATTCTTGAGCAGCAGCTGAGAATGTGAGATGTACTGACAGGCATTCCAAGCGCACTGTGCATGATTGCAGAGAGATTGGAGAAGTCCGTCTCAAGCACGAGTGGCATGATGTCGACTTTTGCAACAATATCTTCTTCCAGGGAAAGAGTGGCCAACTGCATGAAGCATCAAACGTGGCAATCACACAAGTGCATGCAGGCCTTCGACACTGGCTTGCACACTCTGAATGTCACCTTAAATAGGACAAAAGATTCCCTAGCCTTGGCCTTTCATCGCCCCACTGATTTGCTGCAAAGTGTTTTCCAGCACATTGCTAGCAGCGAAGTGCAGCTGGGCCATAAGAGTGATGATGGTGAAAGGGCACCTGGAAGTGGGGGCTCTGCTCAAAGCGCATCTACTTCTCACCTGTTGCCAACCCCTCAGTCAGTACCCGACATGCTGCCTCGTGTCCCGGTCAGGCCCAGTCTGCCCCTGCACAGGTGCAGGTGAAGCAGTCTTTAGTGGGGCCCTCACAGGCTCCAAAACCCAGAGGCCATCGGCCAAGCACAACTCAACAGTCAGAGGAGGGACATGCGCAGCCTACTTCTACCTCCAATGAAGCCATAGGGGTTGCAGCACGTAGAAGTGGTAGGAAAAGGAAGAGTAAAGATTTGTAGTTGTACAAGGGTACGCACATGGGTGTGTTACACAATGTTAGATTCTTAAGTTTCTGTTGTCTATTTGAAACACATAAATATTATTCTTTTGCACCACTTTCCCATCTTGCTCATTCTTGGTTGCTGGCTGGCAAGTGGCCTTTTCAGTTGTGTGATGATGAATGGGAAGACATGAATTGATGGCGAGTAATAGGGGGCTGTGAAAGGGATGCTTGGATGTTGGCAGGACTGTGTTGTCTTAGTGGCATGGGTGGCAGGGGGGGGGGGGGCAAAAATGGCATGCTTTGCATGTGGTTGTTAGAAAGGTGCACTGGTGGAACCGAAGTGAACCTTGCAATAATGATGGCATCCCCGGCATCCATGCGTGCCGCTGGTGGTGCATTGCCCGCATCACCTTCCGCCTCCTTGTCTTCCTCCTCCTCCTCTTCCCAATTGTCCAAAGAGGCTCTGTTCTCTGCGCCTTGTTCCTCCTGCAGGTCCAAACCTTATTGCTGCGCAATACTGTGCAGAGCCTTGCTTTCACTGACGAGTGTTAGGAGGCCCGGGAAACCTGTGGACACAAAGTTAAAGTGGAAAATCCATGTCAATATCGCTTTAATTGAGTGATTTACATATGGTTATTGACAATCCACCTGTAATGAGGGGTTGTGTGCAGGCAGTCTAATGCACTCGAGAGAGCACACCAAGTTTCTCACTGAGATATCATCTCTGCTTTCCTCCCTCAGCCTCTGCACTGAGCGACTTCTCATCCTAGGTGATTTCAACCTCCATCTCAACTCTTCTTTCTCTCTCTCCTCTGAGTTCACTGCCCTCTTTCCTCCTTAAATCTCTCCCTATATATTCTAGAGGGCTAGAAATTTGTTATAGCCAAGGAATGGGTAGTGTTTGGACAAAAGATGGAGAATTAGCGCCAGGCGAAAATGCTGTTGACTGCACGCAAAATTTGTCCTCACTGCTCAATAAAATGATTGGAGTCTTAAATCAAGTCTAAAAACTCAAGCTCATTGGTGTTACACTTAAAGGCTGGATCAATATCGGGTGCAGTCTAATCGCAACTCATGATTGCTACAGGCTTTTTTCACTACTTAAAGGGGAGGTTCATTGATTCTGCAGCACCTCCTTCTCAGCATTGTTGGCTGTGCAGCTGCCTCAACAACCGTAAGAAGGAGGACAAGGAGAAGAAGCACTTATTTATAAATCCTCATGGAAGATCGCTGCCCCAGGGAGAGAGCCTGCAGGTTTTCCCATGAAGCTTTGGAGGCATTGATTTTAACGCTGGAGAGAAGGTGGGCAGTACTGTACCCGCCAACTGGCAGGAGGACCTCACCACAAGTCTGCCGCTTTATGTGGAGGGAGGAGGCACACCACATCATGGACCGCCTGTCCAGCTGCCTCCTCCCTCCCTCCTGTTCCTCGTCTTCTTCTTCCTCGTCCTCTTCCTCCTCATCCACTTCCTCCTCCCTCTGCGCACATGTTCCCGTCTTTCACACTGCCTATGCTCCCTCCACCGTAGATCCTGGTGGGCAAGGTGGCATGCCAGTAAAGCTCCCATTAATCGTACCAAGTGTTGCAGTTTGAATCTTTGAAGAATAAATGTAGTTACTTTGTACTTGCCCCAAGACTCCTGATACAAAAGATTCTCAAAATTACTCAATGAAACTGTTGCAGTAGCTGAAACTAACAAAAAGCCACTGAAACTGCACTAACCTGACAGGTGCAAGTGATTACTGATGATCCCTTTAAGTAACATCCCTGAAGCCGGCTTCCTGGTGCTGCACGCCAGCTCTCCCTGTCGGTGTTTACTCCAGGCGGTGAGATAAGTGGCTAAAAGCAATTTTGGAAATCAGGCGTTCAGTGAGCATTGCACACTCACTGACGTCACCATCTCCCTGGTGTTGATGTCCCTGGCGATTGCTGTTACCGGCAGCACTATGGGGTGTCCCGATTTGGTGTGCGGCGCTGGATTCGCCTCGCCCTGTCGGTACTGGACTCAATGCCATATTAGCGCCATCTAGTGATGCTAACCGGCGGCGCTAAGGGGACAAATTTTCCCCCCAAACTCTCTTACCCATATTCACACCACACCCTTGATCTTGCCATCTCATGTGGCCTTGTTACTCCCATTGTAACTATCACTGATAAGGCAATCTCTTAACATTTCCTTGTATCGCTCTCCACCCATATTCCCCTTCCCCCTCCTAACCCTGCTTCTTTCTGTGTCCGTTCCTGGAAAATATTCTCCCTCAAGTCACTTACCACTGCACTTTCAAATTCCCAACTATCTAGCCTTTGGCCCTCAATTCATCGTGACATTGCTGCAGCTATCGATCTGCTAAATCACACCCTCTCTACCACCTTTGATGCATTTGTCCCCATTAAAACCATTACTCTCCCTCACCCTAGTCCAGGGCCTGCCTTGTGGGTGGATGACCGCCTAGGCCGCCGTGGTCAAGAGGGTCTAACATTAATGGCACCGACCTCTGCGAAGAACGTGGCTATTTTTAAAGTCTGCTTCCAACGGACTGTAGTGCTTCTCAAGAAGAGCAAACTTCAAGTTTCAAGAGCAAGTTCCCAAACAGATGGATACTACTCAGGACCCTGTTAACCTGCCCGCATAGTACAAAGGACCCTGTTAACCGTGCCCGTATAGTACTCAGGACCCTGTTAACCGTGCCCGTAAAGTACTCAGGACCCTGTTAACCTGCCCGTATAGTACTCAGGACCCTGTTAACCTGCCCTGTATAGTACTCAGGACCCTGTTAACCTGCCCGTATAGTACTCAGGACCCTGTTAACCGTGCCCGTATAGTACTCAGGTCCCTGTTAACCTGCCCGTATAGTACTCAGGACCCTGTTAACCGTGCCCGTATACTACTCAGGACCCTGTTAACCGTGCCCGTATAGTACTCAGGACCCTGTTAACCGTGCCCGTATAGTACTCAGGACCCTGTTAACCTGCCCGTATAGCACTCAGGACCCTGTTAACCGTGCCCGTATAGTACTCAGGACCCTGTTAACCGTGCCCGTATCGGTGGCGAGCAGCGAACAGAGCTTCTTTAAATTGAAGCTCATAAAAACATATTTGCGATCGACCATGGGAGGCGACAGGCTATCTTCGCTGGCCATCCTGTCTATTGAGAATGATGTAGCTCAAGATAACTTGGTGATCAAAGTTTTTTTATTTGTTATTGTTATTTATTAGTTTAGTGTTTAATTTAATGCTTAGTTTATTTGGCACTCAACTATAATGTTATTTATGACTTATCATTTATTTAAATTATAAAAAACTTTTGAGATTTCAGTTTTATTTCTAAAAATTTCGTTAATACGACGACATATTTTAACTCAAAGAAAGGGCGCAAAAGTACAAGTTCGCCCAGGGCACCATTTTCCCCAATGCCAACCCTGCCTTAGTCGTCCATCGCCAGATCTGACTGGACCACATAAAGCATTATCGGGTCCTGCTCTCCATTGCTAAAACTGCTCATTATTCAAAGATCAGCTTCTCTTCTTCACCACAAACTGTCTTCTTAAACCACCCTCCCCTGCCTCCTCCACCTTCGCCTCCAACAAATGCGAGGAGGACTTAGACTTTTTTGTCACAAAGATTGAGACCATCCGTTCAGTTGCCAAACTTTCCCGAATGTTCTCCGCTGCCCTAGCCCTGAACTCACTTCTTTCTCTAGATTCTATACCATCTCCTGCCTTGCTCTCTCCAAGCTCACCTTGTCCATGAGACCCATCTCCTGCTCCCTCGATCCTATTCTGACCAAACTGTTGACCAGCTAACTTCCCTTCCTGGGGCCGATATTAGCTAATATTGTTAATGGTTCCCTCTCCTCAGGTACTGTCCCCCGCCCCACCCCTCTGCTCAAATCTGCCATCATCACCCCTCTCCTAAAAAAAACACTCTTGAACCTTCTGTCCTTGCAAACTACCGCCCCATCGCCAACCTCCCTTTCCTCTCCAAAGTCCTTGAACGTGTTGTCGCCTCCGAAATCCCTGCCCATCTTTCTCGCAATTCCATTATTGAATCCCTCCAATCAGTTTTCCAGCCCCACCACAGTACTGAAACAGCCCTTATCGAAGTCACAAATGACATTCTTTGTGACTGTGACCATGGTAAACTATCCCTCCTCATCCTTCTCGACCTATCTGCCACCTTCGACACTGTTGACCACAGCATCCTCCTCCAATGCATCTCCTCCGTCAGCCAGTTGGGTGGAACTGCTCTTGCTTGGTTCCGTTCATATTTATCGAATTGCAGTCAGAGAATCATCTGCAATTACTTCTCTTGACACTCTCACTCCGTTACCTCTGGAGTCCCCCAAGGGATTATCCTTGGCCCCACTTCTATTTCTCATCTACTTGCTACCCCTCTGTGATAGCAACCAGAAACACAACATCAGTTTCCACACGTACGCTAACAACACCCAGCTCTATCTCACCCCCACCTCTCTGGACCACTCCACTCTCTCTGATTTGCCTCACTGCTTGTCTGACATCCAATATTGGATGAGCAGAAATTTCCTCCTACTAAATATTGGGAAGACCGAAGCCATTGTCTTTGATCCCCGCCACAAACACTGTTCCCTGGCTACCATTTCCATCCCTGGCAACTGTCTGAAGCTGAGCCAGACCGTTCACAACCTTGGTGTCATATTTGACCCCAAGATGAGCTTCTGACCACATATCCAATCCATCACCAAGACCGCCTACTCCCACCTCCATAACATCGCCCGACTCCACCCCTGCCTCAGCTCATCTGATGCTGAAACCCTCATCCTTTGTTACCTCTAGACTTGACTATTCCAATGCTCTCCTGGCCAGTCTCCTATCTTCCAACCTACATAAACTTGTGCTCATCCAAAACTCTGCTGCCCGTATCTTAGCTCGTTCCAAGTCTTGTTCACCCATCACCCCTGTGCTTGCTGACCTACACTGGCTCCCGGTCCAGCAACGCCTCAGTTTTAAAATCCTCATCCTGGTTTTCAAATCCCTCCATGTCCTCGCCCCTCCCTATCTCTAACCTCCTCCACCCCTACAAGCCTTCGAGAACTCTGCGCTCCTCCAATTCTGGCCTCTTGCGCATCCCCGATTTTAATCGCTCCACCACTGACAGCCGTGCTTTCAGCTGCCTTTGTCCCATGCTCTGGAATTCTCATGCTAAACCTCTCCGCCTCTCTCCCCTCCTTTAAGATGTGCGCACACTTCTGATGCATGCCACGTCGGACGCCATCTTGGTGAGGGCAGTAGGGGGAGTGTTAGGAGCATGCGTATGTTGAGTAGGCAGATCGTGACGTCAATTAGCCATTTTCATCCGCAACACTGGAGCTAATGCCCTGTCTTAGTTGCTGATTAATTTCTACTGGCTCTGTGTCAGTTTGTGGATGTGTTTGGAGCTGTTCAGAATTGTGTAAAGTTGGTGAGGTGACAGGGAGTGGTGCTGTATGTGGTGAAGGGCTTGATTCTGACTTCAAGGGTTCTGGACATACCACTTGCTCCCAGTCATGGGTGCTCTAGTTGTCATCCCCCTTGGCCTGCAGCATGACAGGGAGATGGAGCAGAGGCACAGCCATGGTATCCTGGCAACAGTCATGATGCTTTTATTCTGCACCAGTCCGCTGTTCCCTCAGTCTTTGAGCCACCACAGAAACCAGAGGGTGGCTACTGGATGACAAAGGCTATCTGCTGACCACCTGGCTCAAGACTCTGCTTCACAATCCAGCCACATGTGGGCAGCATGCATACAATGAGAGCCATGCTGCCACACTGAATCTGATAGAGCAGACCATTGGTGTGCTTAAACAATGTTTCTGCTGCCTGGACTGCTCTGGAGGAGCCCTGCAGTACTCACCACAGCGCGTCTCAAGATTCGTCGTGGCCTGCTGCATGCTTCACAATCTCACCATCATGAGAACACAACCCTTGCCACCAGGCATACGGTGACCAGCAGAGAGGAGGAGGAGGAAGCAGAAGACGAGGAAGCGATAGACAATGAAATGGAAGACAAGGAAGCGGTAGGGAGGAGGCAACCCAGACAGCCCCTTCTGCCCGAGCTGTCCGTGATCGACTCATCCGACTGTGGTACATGTGAACGCAACCCCAATTCCCCATGCAACAACAGTCCCACACCTTACCTTCCTCGCTCTGTTACTGACCACCACAGTGTCCTCTTGGCCACAATGCTGAAATAAAAGTCACCACAAAAGAAACATTCCAATCCCACTTTATACATTAATCCATCCAGTATTACATAACAAAGTCAACTAATCACCATTGTGCATTCCCTTAGTGCCTGTCTTCAGTGTGCCTTTGCCTGTTCTAATGCTCCTATGCAGTGCTACCCCAATGGCTACAGCATGGCTGGTGGAAGGCTGCTGTCTTTCCATGGGGGAGACTGCAGATGGCCTTGCAGGATGACCTCGAGCAGCTTTGGGCCTAGCAGGCCCAGCTGCGGTCTGCACCATCTCGGCATGGGTGGCAGCAGTCTGGGCTGGCTGGCTGACAGGTAACAGCAAGGGCACTAGCGGGGTGGCAATGGTGGGAGGACGAATGCTGTCATCCTGAGAGAGGACAGCAGGTTCTTGCTCCACGGAGTCACTGCCACTCCCCCGGGGCGGCGCCTCAGCATTCATAGTAATCTGCTGGAGGACAGATTGCTGGACTGCTGTGACATCCTGCAAGCCCCTTTCCCCACTGGTAATCGCAGCCACGATGGAAGCTGTCTGATCTTGCATGGCAGCAAGCTGTGCCTGCATTGGAGCAGTCTGAGCTTTCACTGCAGCACTCAGACGTTGGTGGCTTCTGTTTGTGCTACAATGGAAGCTGAGACATCAGCCATCAGACTCTGCATCATGGTCGGGTCCACAAGTGCACTAATGGAGTTGGCCATTACTTCCATCCTGAAAATCATGGGCACCAAGCTCTGTGCAAAGCCCTGTGCAAGGTTGGTGCTGTACTCCTCCATGCTCCTTGACATTGGACTCAGGTTTTCTGGCAGATCTGCCAATGCAACAAGCATTTTGTTGTACATACCTATCAGCACTCTTCTGTAGGCTGCCCCACCATAGTCCTCTGCAGCAGAACTTGTATGTGACCTCAACCTCCAGGGAGCTGACACCTGCGCTACCCTTTCCCCCTGCCCTGGCTGCAGCCCAATCATGCCCAGTAACTCACAACCTACAGATCCCACATCTAACCTATCCTCTAAAGTACACGGAGTGTCAGTATCTGAGCTGGAGGCTGCGAGTGTCAGATTAAGTGATGGTTCTTCTTTCTCATCATCACATTTTGCTTCTTGCATCACTGGCTGGGCAGGTTGGATTTCTTGCGTATCTGAAATGAGAAAGGCAGAAAGGTAGAGTTGTGGTGTGGGGTGACGGGGAAAGCAAGAGGTGCATACTTACACCGTGTGCAGATTGTAAATCAGAAGAGATTATGGGATGAGCAGGAAGTGGGATGTGAGAAGGATTATATATGAGAATACGGACATCTTCTATTCTTTCAGCCCTGCCACTGGCCACAGGCTCAGCAATGCCCCTCTCAATAATGGCCAGCACCATCTCCTCTTGGGGGTCAGGTTATGCAGGTGCACCTGTCCCCCACCAGTTAGGTCCTGCTGATGCCAATTGTAAGTCACCTTTTTCTGCAAGAGAAAGGGAAGTGTGTCAGTGAGTGTGGTGTAATGTGTTTGGTGATATGCCTGTAATGGATGAATAGCTGACAGTGTGCAAGCTGTGAGATATGGGTGTGAGGCTTGCAGCAGTGCTAAGTGTGTGAGGTGGAGGTGAAACTATGAATGTGAGATAAGAGTCATGTTTGGTAGAGATTGTTGGCAGTTATGTCATAGGGGTGTAGTGAACTGAGCAGTGTATGAGGTTAGTGGTGCAGATGGTGAGATATGGCATTTGAACATGAATTCACTGACCTTGACCACTCATTTGAGGTTATTAAACTTCTTCCTGTACTGCATCCAGTTCCTTGGGGCTAAACTGGTGGCATTCACCACAGCGGCTATGTGTTCTGAATGGACATTACGCTTTTGCCTGGAGTGCCTCCTGGCCCCCTGTGGAAACAGCACCTCTCTCTGAGTTGATCTCCTGCACCAAGGCCTCCAGTGCCGCATTGTAGAACTTTGGTGCATGCTCCCCTGTTGTGACATATTTTTTGTTTTTTCCTCCTCTCACTCTCTTCCCCAGCTAGTTCAATGAACTGCTGCTGGCAGAATGCACCTCCCCTTTAAGAGGTGCAGACTGCCTTTAAGAAGTGCGGGCTAACTTTCATTAGTACTAGCCTCACACGAATGTGGGCCACCTGCTGAGCGTTCAGCCACTCAGCAGCATGTTCAGCGCTGAGCTGAATGCTGCAATTATGCTAATCAGCAGGCAGCACGAAGTTCGCGCACTGCCATAATTCCTTTGAACGGGCGTGGGGTGATAATGCATTGTGATCCCCATGTCCGGTTTCAGGGATGAATGAATTTCTAGGCCAAGATAGTTACCAATAAATCCCACATGAAAAGGAGGAGAAATTTCTTTACTCAGAGTGGTTAGAATGTGGAACTTGCTACCACAGGAAGTGGTTGAGAAGCTTAGATGCTTTAAAAAAAACTTGATGAGTACATGAGAGAAAAAGGAATAGAAAGATATGCTGAAAAGCCAAGATGAGGTTGATGGAATGAGAGGAGACACGTGTGGAGTATAAACACCAGCACAGACTAGTTGGGCCAAATGGCCTGTTTTGTGTTGTATATTCCATGTAATTCTATGTAATAAAACAGGAGCAACATTAATTTGATGTAAAGGATAACCAATATTACAAGCTATAAGAGAGCTTCATGCTAATTTGGCATAGAAGACCTTCTCTTGACCACAAAATCTGCCCAACACATCAATAGTCCTATCTGCAACTTCTCTTTCCCATCACAAATATGACATTTCCAACACACCCTTATTTACCAACTTCCTCATTCACATCCTTCTTTGCACATTTCAACACACACAGCTCCCATTCAAGATACCTCATGGAAAGCAACTTTCCAATCTTGCCAATAATTATGTCTGTGCATCACAATTTTAGTGTCATTATTTTATTTTCATCCTAATAGATGAGTGTACCTTCTGTGTCCTACTAACATGCATCCCCTTGACGCTAGTGTATGATGTATAAACTTTTACACCTAGCACCATGCTCCTCCTAGGTGCAACCCGAGTGGCAGGATTGTGGAAGATGAACAGCAGTTGTGTCTTTAAGCAAGTCTCTTGGGACTGAGGTAGGCCTTATCTGATGGGCCTTATCTGATGGCAACTAAATCCTGAGGGACCTGCTGCAAACTGCACCTTTTGGGTAGCCTGGCTCTGCCATCTTTCTGCTACATCTGTGGACATCTGAGGGAGATGGCAGCAGAGCAGGCATGTATCCTGAGCAACAGCAGCCTCATGTGAGCACATTCTTGCTATTCCAAGAGGGCTGGGCACTAGCACTGTATGGCCACTGATCAATGGGCATGAGGGTCTATGCAATGGCTGTTTGTAGCCAGTTCCAAACTTGAAGCTGGATGAGACAATCCTCAACTCTGACACCCAAGGCCTCTATGACAGAATTCTGATTATCCATGCCAGTGCTCAGATTGTCCATAGTTCTGTTGCATTTCATCCTAGAGCAGTTATATGCTTCAGGGTAGCTGGCAGTGCTCTGAAGACATTTTTGATGGTGCAATAGATGATAGCAGTGCCCTCTCTCACGAGGGTTGCTATTTACTGCACATTCGGAGAGACCATCCACAGTGCCTGCACATACACATGAAGCTCTGGGAGCCAAGGCTTTTGAGCAGAGGGGAGATGTGCCCTAACCCTCTAGGCAAATATGTGTGCCTCAAGTTTCACTCCCAGCTCCTGCTTGTGCCCTGTACATTATCCTGTGCACTCCACTCTGGGTCACTGTCTAATGCCTCCAGGCGCATGTTCCTGGATTGGTATTTGGTAGGGAGAAGGGATGAATAACAGAATATGTGCTGTGCACAAGGGCTGGCAGATTTTGTTCTTCCTCCCTTGCTTCTTCGTGCTGTCTGACCTCCAGAGGAGAAGAGAGTGGTTACAATGGGTTGCAAGAGTGCTGCTCACATGACTTGTGGTCGGAGGAGTTACACAAGGTTTACGATGTAGCTTGATGGCAGGCTATATGTGGTTCTATAGCATGAGAAAGAAAAAGCAGACTGACATTATGAATCTACAGATGACTTCCCCATCTTGGACACCTCTTTTTACCTCCTAGCATATCCAGTGCTTCTGCCGTGTAGGGAACAAGAGGTCTGAGGATGGCAGGGGTGGGGGGTGGGGCGGGATACAGGGCTGGCACTTGCAGCCAAACTTTCCCTTGCACTATGGGCTGCCTTCTTCAACAAGAATGCTCTCTGGTTGCCATAAAAGACTGTCTACTACAGGTGCCAGCAGCAAGACCGTAAAGGTGTGATGACAGGTACAGGATGTGACGTTTTCTGTGGGGTTCATGCTTGTGGCTCTGAATGAAGAAGCACTTGTAAGCAATGTTCCCCCTTATTTTTTTTTGGGTGCATGACCCATTCACATGCTCAAAACTTTACATTGAAAATCCGATCCCGGACTGCCTGGGATCGGCAAAAAGGTGCTTAGCCATGTACCTTAAAGGGAGTGTTGGTTGTAAGTGAAGGCTGGGGGTGGTGGGGGTCTGGCGGGGTATGGAACCTCCTGGACATTAATTGTAAGTTTTTATTAAAAATTCATTCACGCTATGTTGGAATCACTGGCAAGGCCAGCATTTATTGCCCATCCCTAATTGCCCTTGAGAAGGTGGTGGTGAGCCATCTTCTTGAACCGCTGCAGTCCGTCTGGTGAAGGTACTCCCACAGTGCTGTTAGGGAAGGAGTTCCAGGATTGTGACCCAGCGATGATGAAGGATCGGCGATATATTTCCAAGTCAGGATATTGTGTGACTTGGAGGGGAACTTGCAGGTGGTGGTGTTCCCATGCGCCTGCTGCCCTTGTCCTTCTAGGTGGTAAGAGGTCCTGGGTTTGGGAAGTGCTGTTGAAGAAGCCTTGGCGAGTTGCTACAGTGCATCTTGTAGATGGTACACACTGCAGCCACAGAGCACTGGTGGTGAAGGAAGTGAATGTTTAAGGTGGTGGAGGGAATGCCAATCAAGCTGCTTTGTTCTGGATGGTGTCAAGCTTCTTGAGTGTTGTTGGAGCTGCACTCATCCAGGCAAATGGAGACTTGTGCCTTTTAGGTGGTGGAAAGGCTTTTGGGAGTCAGGAGGTGAGACACTCGCTACAGAATGCCCAGACTCTGACCTGCTCTTGTAGCCACAGTATTTATTTGGCTGGCCCAGCTAAGTTTATGGTCAATGGTGACCCCCCAGGATGTTGATGGTGGGGGACTCAACGATGATAATGGCCCAGAAATTCGGGTCGGAGGCTTCCCGCGGTTGCAAGCATAGCGGGTGCACTTACATAGCGCGCCTGCCGTTGTGCTGTGGGCCCACGTGGGATTCCGATCCTGGGCCTCCTCCAGCTGCCGGTGTGCAGTGCTCGTGTATCCCAGCGGCACAACTAGTTCACACCGTCCCCTGGGATCACATGGTCCATGGGGAACCAATCGGAGCAGGGAGCAGGGACCTGTCAAATCTATGAATAGAGATCGGCCCCAAAACCTAAGTAAAACTTCAAATACATTTTTTTAAAAACATCACATTTTTAAAATAACTATAAATTATATAAATTAACTATTTTAAACAAAAATTTAAATTTTTGAAAGAATTTATTAAAGTTTTTAACGGGGCTAAAAATAAACTTACCTTTCTTTAAAGTATTTAAAAATGATAAACCTGTGGAAAAAATGTTTCAATTTTACTTAATTCACCTCTTACCTTGTTAAAAGCAGGCCTTGCGCCTGCTTTTTCCACGCGCTGCTGCTAGGGACTTACCCGCACGGAGAAACCTGTAAAAAAAAGCTGAAGTTCGATGCGTACGCGCTGCCTCTCCCGCGCACGCGGTTGACCCACGAACCCCTTCCTTCAAGAGACCGGAAGTTCCGGTTTTCCGTGCATGCGCAGTGCATGCGCGAAACCGGCACTTCCGGTGGCCCTACGGGTGAGTACACAGCGCGTACTCACCTGTGGGGACCCGAATTTCTGGGCCATTGCCATTGAATGTCAAGGGGAGGCAGTTAAACTCTCTCCTGTTGGAGCTAGTCATTGCCTGGCACTTGTGTGGCGCAAATGTTACTTGCCACTTATCAGCCCAAGTCTGATGTGGTCCAGATCTTGCTGCATGTGGGCACGGACTCCTTCATTATTTGAGGAATTGCGAATGGAGCAGAACACTGTGCAGTCATTAGCAAACATCTCGACTTCTGACCTTATGATGGAAGGAAGGTCATTGATGAAGCAACTGAAGCTTTTTGGGCCTAGGACACTGCCCTGAGGAACTCCTGCAGCGATGTCCTGGGGCTGAGATTATAGGCTTCCAACAAGCACAAGTATCTTCCTTTGTGCTAGGTATGACTCCAGCCAATGAAGAGTTTTCCCCCTGATCCCCACTGATTTCAGTTTTACTAGGGTTCCTTGGTGCTACACTCGGTCAAATGCTGCCTTGATGTCAAGGGCAGTCACTCTCACCTCACCTCTGGAATTCAGCTCTTTTGTCCATGTTTGGACCAAGGCTGTAATGAGGTCTGGAGCTGAGTGGTCCTGGCGGTACCCAAACTGAGCATCGGTGAGCAGGTTATTGGTGAGTAAGTGTCGATTGATAGCACTGTCGATGACATCTTCCATCACTTTGCTGATGATTGAGAATAGACTGATGGGGCGGTAATTGGCCAGATTGGGTTTGTTCTGCTTTTTGTGGACAGGACATACCTGGGCAGTTTTCCACATTGTCGGGTAAAGCCAGTGTTGTAGCTGTACTGGAACAGCTTGGCTAGTTCTGGAGCACAAGTCTTCAGCACTATAGCCGGAATGTTGTCGGGGCCCATAAGCCTTTCCCGTATGCAGTGCGCGCAGCCATTTCTTGATATCATGTGGAGTGAATCGAATTGGCTGAAGACTGGCTTCTTTGATGTTGGGGAGCTTAGGAGGGGGCTGAGATGGATCATCCACTCAGCACTTCTGGCTGAAGAATTTTTGACCTAATTCAACACAGTGAGGGCAAGATGGTTGTAAAAGACAAACATGCATAGTACAGTGCATTGAAGCTGTGACTAACTCACTTTACCTTGCCTTGTCTTACCTGGTCAGGGTATTAAACATCTTCCAGCACTGAATAGCCATCCAAGGAGTTGTGGAGACTGCCAAAATCACCTCTGGTCATCCTCCTCTCCCACATCCCAACAGGACCTCCTTCCTCCTTCTGATTTATGCCCACATAACCGCTATTCCAGTGTCTGGAAATGTGGGTGGCTCTGTGCCCTGAAGCTGCCCTCTCTGCCATTCAGCAAACACAGTTTTCTCCTCCTATGCCAAAAAACTGGTGCCAAAGGTCATGGGCCGTTTAAGCTGCCACAGGCTTTTAAATTCTGTAGTAGCACACTTTTTTCTGATCCCACTGTGTTGCTAATCTCAAAAACCTGCTTAAAATATTTAAATTAAGTTCACCTGGAAAATTTGCTGGGGTCAACACCAAGTCAGCCAGGTGGGCAGAAGTCGCAGCCCATGACACTTCTGCTGGCAATCGCAAAAGACAGAAATATCTAGGGATCTGATATTTTAGGCTTCTATAAATTAAGAAAACTTGGAGGGAAATTGAACTTAAGGTGTATGGTTAGGAGAATCATTTGTTATATTAAGGCTGGCAGTAAAGGTTTCTTGTTTGTGGTACTTTAGGTAGTGAGAATGACAATTTAGTAAGCATTATTAAATAAATATTCTGCTTCTGTAATGCATTAGCCCTCCTATATATTGTGATCGTGTAATGCAATGTGATAGGTGTGGGTCTCCAGACGGCAAGCTTCTGATTTTGGAAATGTCTACAGGGGAAGGATAAGTTTTCCCAAAGGAAGGAAGATTCCACAGTTGAGTCACTGTGATGTACTGTCACATACTTGCTTAAGAACAGCACTGATAAAAGTTCAAAAACAAGGAGCTGAAGCTGGGAAGGAGAATAATCAGTACCAACCCAGTCTCTAGTAAACACAGGTCTGCCACATTTCAGCACTAATTGTCAATTTCACCCAGAGAAGTAATAAAGATGGTTAGCATGGAAATGAAAATTTCACACTTGCACAGTCATGGATGTTATTCTGAGAAAGAAGAAAAAAAACTGCATTTATATAGTGCCTTTCACCTCCTTTGGACATCCCAACCCAACGGATTATATGAGATTGGGTTAAGATACATTTATGGAAACTTTACAAGAGCTTTAGTTTGCACTTGTTCCTAGTTATATTGACTTGGAGTACACAGGACAGATACCAAATATATAACATAGATAAATGTTCCATTCAACAGTATTGATATCCAACAGCTTGAGCACAAATAAATTCACTAACAAATAAATACAGGGAGGGGAAAAGAAGGAGGAAGAAGAAAACACAGTTCACTTGGGTCTTGGAATTGCTGGATTTTGTCCTGTGTAGTATGTACTCAAATGATCCCTGGATTAGGGTCAATTAATTTGGTGCTGATCATAACCGAAAACAATATTTTATTTTAATTATTTATTGGTAAAATATCTGCAGGAGCATAGAAACCGATCTTTGCGCCAAATGAGAACTGACTGCCTCAATATCAAAAATGTTTTAGCCTCACAAATGTTAAATGTCAAATGATTAACAAAACAATCTGTTTTAATAGAGAACATTTCAAACATTCCCTCTGCAAGTGATAAGGATTGCACATTGCCTACTCATTCTTCCTGCCCATTCATGTAGACAGTTACAGCGATGATGTGTGATCACATTTTAACACTCATAAAAACTGTTAATTTTTATATTATTTTAAAAGACGTGCATTTATATAGATCAGGGAAGGAAAGTAAAACATGACATCCAGGTTTCACTTTCCATAAATTACATTTAAATTCCAAAATAATAAAATGACCCTTGTGCAGTGTATTTACTGTTACCAAAATGGATTAAAGTTGGCAAATGGATGAAATGAAAAATAACACAAATTAAAACAATTCATAACACTCACTTCTTTCAAACAAAGTTTACATGTTAATTATTTGCAAAGTGTTAATTTTTACATATTTGTGGTATTTTGTGCTTTCTTTTTATACTCTAAACCTATTGTAGCAGATTTTCTTCTTTGCTGACTATTTGATGTCTTTAACCATTTGCAGCAATTCTATGGAGTTTGTGGACTTTGACACTGTGTTGATGGATTTTGTCTGTGGGTGGTTACCTTTGCACCTCAGTCTTTGCACCCTCTACCACCACCATATGATGTCACATTGATTAACATAGGTCATCTACTTTATTCCCACTCATTGAGATGGTGCATTTGAATAATAACTTTTGATTGGGTGTCTTAATTGATAAGCTAAGATGATGCATATAAAAAGTAGCAGTGTCCCACCTGGATTTCAACTGAATGCACTTACTGCCACACAACTGTGTAATGTCCCTTAGGACCTACAAGTCACTAGTTGCTCTCTAATTGTCTTAGTTCAGTCTAAGACTCAATAGATAGAATACAAGCACAGCTTGGGAGTCAACAAGTTCAGTCAGAGACTCAGCAGCAAGTAACATTAGATTGAGATACAGTGGCAAATACAATAAACTCAGTCTGATACTTAATAATAATTAGAAGAAGCACAGTCTGAAGATCAAAACAAAGTAATACAGACCTAATAATTCTAGACCATATTCCTTAGCAACACAAGCAGCTCAGTTTGGTACTCAGTATAACAAAGCATGTGAGTTAAGCTTTGAATAAACCCAAGTCAAGACTCCAATAAACATAAACCTAGATAACTAATGTAGCAGATGGAAGGTGAGATAAATGTCTAAGTAGACTAATATCACATATATGTTAGAGATACAATAGCCTGAAAATTGCAATTGTTGCACTAATCGGGGGTTTAACAGTGCGTTATTGATGGTTTTGGGGAAAATGTTAACCCCAATGTTTCCATTTGAAGCTAATTCTTCTGAGCTTACACCTGCACAGATGAGGTGGCCTTGGAGTGGTCACACTTACTAAGCAGCTCAGCAATGGCTTCAGTGGCCATTTAAACTATTGCCTTTTCACACAGAAGAGCAGGACGTAGATAGCGCTGTGAAATGCGAGGGATATGGAAACTTTTTCCTGTGACCCGCTTGCTTTGAAGATGCTGTACAGGAGCTGCTGATTCAAGAAGTGAAGGAAAGGAGGTGCCCCTTCCTCAAAAGCAGCTGTTGCAACAAATCTGGCAGGAAATGGTAGACAGGGTCAATGCTGTCTGCCGGAGGACTTGGATACAGGTCAGAAAGAAGAATTCTACCAAGGTAATGCTACAGAAAGCTTGCTATACCAATCAAGTGCCCCAGGAATGTACATCGCAAAATGTTCCTTGTTAATCTGTAACTCATTTGTTGCTGCCCCATCCAAAGTATTCACATAAGCATATCCTGTACAGTCCTGCTAGGAGACACACAGCTCATACTGCAGCACATCAGAAATAGAAGCAGCAACTTGGAACTCAAACAGTTGGCTGCAAAAACTGACAGGCCTTTGATCCTGGCGTAAAGGTAGGGGCCTATCCCTGGGCGTCCGAAGTGCCTGCCTGTTTCAGGCGGTAGGCCCCATTTCATATGAAATTTGGGGTCTTATGAGATGCATTAGACCCCAGTTGCCATTTTAGGACAGAACTGGTTGGACCATGCTCCACGCACTCTCCAACCAGTTTTACCAGTGGTAGCGCCGAAAAAGCCCCAGAAAGGTACGTTTTGAATTAACTTTGTGGAGCCTGGAGGAGGGGGAGTGCTCCTCCGGGCCCCACAATAAGAACCTGGGCCGCTGCTGCCGCAGGCTTTTTTGCTCCACCCCTTCCTGATTGCAACGTCCCCACCCCCACCCCCCAATCCCCAACTCCACACGATCTCCTGCGCCCGGAGATCATGACATCATCCAGCTGTGCAGCGCCCCTGTAGTGCCCCAGACCCGAACTTCGGTTCCGCCTCCTGCAGCATCACTGGGCGAAAACATCAGCAGCTGCAGGAGGCGTCATCAGGAGGCCGGGCACTTCAGGGGCGATACTTAAAGGCGAGGTGGCCGAGGTAAGTAAAAAAAAATTCTGAAATGCTCTTTCTCTTTTTTTTCCTTTGTCTTCGCCAGCGATTGATCAGCCCGGCGCTCTGCTGCAGTGCATCGGGCTGATCGGGCCGGATCGTGGCTGCCGTCGGGGACCAAGTAAGTTTTCCCCTTGCAGAGCCTGCAGCGATGGCCCTTCCCTTTAAGGGAGGGAAGGAGCCTTCCAACGCGGCAGCGCTGCACGGCCCATTGTGCAGCGCTGCTCACCTACCACCCCGCTTGCTGCCTGTTGCGCTCCTAGTAGGAAGTGGATCGCTTGATTTAGCCTCCTGGAGCATTAAAACCCAATTTTTTATAAGCTGGGAATCATTAGCGTCTGGTGCTAAGTTTCCCAGATTTCAAAACTTACCTCCCCCAAACGGGGTGATATTGAATTTCTACCCCCTAGTTGGAAAGTCCCATTCTGGGGAGTCTGAACTTGTTGGGTAACTTGACATTTTCCTGGAACCTTTATGTACAAGTTTTGCACACTCCTAAACTGGATTATTGAACTTTTCATCAGTTAGACCTGTTAAGTGGCAATTTAACTACATAAACAGGTATGAAAGCAGAATTATTAAAGGCAAACCATGATTGTTTGGTTATGTCATTCCTGCTATTAAATTTATACTTCATAAAACTGACTACAGTGAAATCTTGCCCAGCTTTTGATAGGTAGCTTAAAATTGACAAAATCTTTTAAGAGGAAGCAACTATCCGCAATTATTTTTTATTACACTTGTAAATCTGGCTAAAATGAGTGTTCTCAATCCTATGTAGATATGCATGGCTGTACTGTTGAGGGATTTTGTTTTGTTTGTTTCTAAACATTCTGTTTCTGAGAATCTGGGCAAGTATGAACAAGGAGGAGAATGGTTTTGGTTTTCTGTGTTGGAGATTGAGCAGTTCCTGTTTCATGTATTTTGCGTTGCCGGCCAAGATTTGTCCCAGAGGGAGAGCATTGCATAACTGAAAATTGAGAGAAACAAAGTTGTTTGGAACAAAAAGTCAAGCAAGGATATTTTGTGCTTTTAAAAAAAAAATCTGGAAACAACTAAAGGGTCAAGAGAATAGATTTGGGGAAGAATGGATATCAAACACCATGGAAAGCAACAGAGCTGGAAACAAACAAAAAGAGTCAAACTGAAATAGAGTAGGTAACAACACAATGTGATAGTTCAAGGGGAAGGATAGTGAGAAGCACTCAAAGAATAGAACCCAGTCAGAGAGCAATGGAAGTGACATTGATTAAGGACTCCTTCAATCCTTTTGTTTGCTTCCATTCCTAAACTAGTAAGCCAGACAAACAGCTCTTTTGAGATGCCTTTTACCGCAATGTATAAGTTTTCTGACTCCACCTCCTCCACCACCCATTGATATGTTGTTCATCTGCCCCCAGCAGTTTTTGACTTATTGAGAACTGCTATGGGCAGATTTCTATTCAACGAGGATGATATCAAAACTTAGAAATTCTGCTGTGTGAGTAGTGTATTCATGCTAGTACAAACTTAATTTGTCTGCTATGTTAATGGAGGCGCTAACCCATTTAAAATAAATAGGTTAATGCCTGCATTAAGCGTCTAAATGTTACTATCATACAGTATCATTTCTAGGCTACAAATTTCTGCAGCAACTATCATGAGAAACATAGAACTCTGGACAACTGGCTGGAGTGAAGGAAAACAAGGGTCTCAGTAGGATTTCTACCATCGCTGTCCAACTGCTTGGCTTTTAGTGCAGACATGATAGAAAACAGTGCACTGGCCAGAAAGAGACAGTAATAGATGGCAAACCCATCCCCACTCCAGCGCATTAGTCACAGTTAGTAAAAATTGCATAAGGATAAATTCCCAACAGGACAACCATGGAGCAATGAGCTTACCTCTCACCGATTGACTGGGCCACCCTTGTGAGATTTTCCCAGGTCGGCCTCGTGAATTATTCATAGAAACCTCCTGGCCGAGATTGCGCCTGTATGCCAGAGCTTGGTGGGCAGGAAATAACGTGCAGGTGCAGTTCTTTAGGGGTTGCAACTACTATTTAAAGAGGCTGCTTCATTGTTGCTGGGCAGGGAAGGAATTGTGGCAGAGTACCTCCATTTCCATTTGGAGCTTTGTTCTTGCTGTTGGAAGAAGTGCAGCAAAGGAAAGCTGCCCTCTTTGGAATTTCTGGGCATGTACCTCACAGGAGAGATATCCAGGATGCCTAGGGTGAGGTAGGTGGTGTAAGAAAACTACTATGCACTTGGTCTAAGCGTTAAACAAAGCTTTAATCAACTGTTTTTCAACATGGAGATCTAGTTGTGTCCTTCACTAGTTCCTGTTGAGCAATGTCCTAAGCAAGCTGGGCCCATGCCCAGCACCACCAGCAGGCTGCCCAGTATTACTTCATACATGAATGACAAGATTCATGTCAGTAGGTACCAGAGTAAATGCAGTGACAAACACCCAGAACACTTGGGAGAGAAAAGGTCAATAACCTCATGAGGTTTACCAAGCTGAAGGTAGATTACATTGCATTCTACCAAGTAAATGGAAAATGTTTCCAGGATACTAAGGGACTGACTTTCCCCAGCCTCCACCCCCACTTCCCCGGCCCCCAGCCCTGCCTGGGCACATTATACAGAATGCGCCCGTATTTGAGGGTTTATGTCATTAGCCTAGACCCAATGCACCCAATGAAAGGTTATTAAAAGTGACAATTGATGTCCAAAAGCACCAGCCCGAAGGCTGATGGTGTATTCTTAAGAAATACACAGATGAGTACATTGACTCCAGGATGGTATGTTGCCTCCCTGGTGCCAGGGTCAAGGATGTCACTGAGCGGCTGCAGGACATTCTGAAGGGGGAGGGTGAACAGCCAGAGGTCGTGGTCCATATCGGTACCAACGACATAGGTAGAAAGAGGGACGAGGTCCTGCAAGCAGAATATAGGGAGCTAGAAAATAAATTAAAAAGCAGGACCTCAAAGGTAGTAATCTCAGGATTACTCCCAGTGCCACGTGTTAGCGAGAGTAGAAATAGGAGAATAGACCAGATGAATGCATGGTTGGAGAGATGGTGTCGGAGGGAGGGATTTAAATTCCTCAGGCATTGGGACCGATTCTGGGGAAGGTGGGACCTGTACAAGCTGGACGGATTACACCTCGGCAGAACCGGGACCAATATCCTCGCAGGGGGGTTTGCTAGTGCTGTTGGGAAGGATTTAAACTAGTTTGTCAGGGGGCTGGGAACCTAAGTGTGGGCCAAGAACGGAGAGAAACAAAGCTGAAAGTGCAAGTTAGAAAAGTAGTCAGCAAAACTAGTAGGGAGCAGGAACAAAGGTGAACAGTAAAGAGGGTCGAAGTGGAGAAAAATATTAAACAGGCAAAGTTGAAGGCACTTTATCTAAATGCATGTAGCATTCGCAACAAGGTGGATGAATTAATGGCACAAATAGAAGTAAATGGGTATGATGTAATTGCCATTACAGAGACATGGTTGCAGGGTAACCTAAGCTGGGAACTGAATGTTCCAGGGTACTCAACATTTAGGAAGGACAGATAAAAAGGAAAAGGAGGTGGCGTAGTGCTGTTAATAAGGGATGAGATCGGTACGGTAGAGATAAAAGATCTTGGCTCGGCAGATCGTGATGTAGAACTGGAATCAGTTTGGGTGGAGCTAAGAAACAGCAAAGGGAGGAAAACATTGGTGGGAGTTGTGTATAGGCCACCAAACAGTAGTGGTAATGTAGGGCACAGTATCAATCAAGAAATTAGAAGTGCATGTAACAAGGGCAATACGGTAATCATGGGGGACCTTAATCTACATATTGACTGGGCAAATCAAATTACCACTAATGGTGTGGAGGACAAATTCTTGGAATGCATGCGAGATGGTTTCCTGGATCAGTATGTGGAGGAACCAACCAGGGAACAGGCTATTCTGGATCTGGTACTGTGTAATGAGAAAGGGCTAATCAATATCTTGTGGTAAAGGGGTGTTTAGGGACAAGTGACCATAATATGATTGAATTTTACATTAAGCTTGAGAGTGATGTAGTCCAATCTGAAACTAAGGTCTTCAATCTAAACAGAGGAAACTACAAGGGTATGAGGGACAAGTTGGCCATGGTAGATTGGGAGACTACTAAAAGGTATGAAGGTGGACATACAATGGCTAACATTCAGGGAAATTATGCATAATTTGCAACAAACATATATTCCTCTAGGGCATAAAAACCCAAAAGGAAAAGTGATCCAACCATGGCTAACAAAAGAAATTAAGGCTAGTATTAAGTCAAAGGAGGAAGCTTATAAAGTTGCCAGAAAAAGCGGTCAGCCTGAGGATTGGGATCTTTTTAGAAATCAGCAAAGGGTGACCAAGAAATTGATAAAGAAAGGGAAAATGGAATATGAGCACAAACTAGCGAAAAATATAAAAACGGATTGTAAAAGCTTCTATAGGTATGTGAAAAGGAAAAGACTGGTGAAGGTAAATGTAGGTCCTTTACAGTCAGAGACGGGAGAATTTATAATGGGGAATGAGGAAATGGCTGAGAAATTAAATAAATACTTTGTTTCTGTCTTCACGGAGGAAGACACAAAAAGCCTCCCAGAAATACGAGAAAACCAAGGGTGTGGCGAGAATGAGGAACTTAAAGAAATTATTATTAGTAAAAAAACAGTACTAGCAAAATTTATGGGACTAAAAGTCAATAAATCCCAAGGACCGGATGACCTACATCCTAGGGTTTTGAAAGAGGTGGCCATTGGGATAGTGGACGCATTGGTTGTCATCTTCCAAAATTCTATAGATTCTGGAATGGTTCCTGCAGATTGGAGGATAGCAAATGTAACCCCGCTATTCAAGAAAGGAGGGAGAGAGAAAACAGGGAACTACAGACCTGTTAGCCTCACATCAGTAGTTGGGAAAATGCTGGATCTATTATAAAGGATGCAATAACTGGGCACTTAGACACTAATAGTAAGATTGGGCAGAGTCAACATGGATTTATGAAAGGGAAATCCTGTTTGACAAACCTATTGGAGTTCTTTGAGGATGTAACTGGTGGAGTAGACAAAGGGGAACTGGTAGATGTGGTGTATTTGGATTTTCAGAAGGCCTTTGATAAGGTCCCACACAAGAGGTTGGTGAACAAAATTAGGGCAAATGGAATTGGGGGTAATATACTAGCATGGATTGAGAATTGGTTAACAGACAGAAAACAAAGAGTAGGGATAAACAGGTCTTTTTCAGGATGGCAGGCTGTGACTAGTGGGGTACCGCAAGGATCGGTGCTTGGGCCCCAGCTATTCACAATCTATATGGAAAGGACTACAGATCACGAACTCACTCAAGTCGACATAGAACACAGACTACGCTGAGAGACTCTGCCGTTGTACCTCTCGCACACTCCTCAACCAGCTCGTACACCAGCTCTACAGCAGACGCCGCAACCTCGAAACCAAGATAGAGTCCATGTTCTCAGCCTGTGCTCAGGACACAGCAGACCAGCTACGAGACACCGCCAAACAGACGAGGCAACGGAACTACGCTGCCTGCATGCACACTAAGAATAGGAAGCTTGAGAAACTCAGCATCACCACCAGCAGCAACCAAGCCTCCCCCGGTACCACGGTTGCAACCACAGGGAAATCCATCGTCAACTTGTCCGACCACACCCTTCAACCAGATGAAATCGAAGTTCTCAGCCGAGGGCTCATTTTCTGCCCCACCACCAAAATGGACCCCATCGGTCTCGCGGCAGACACAGAGGAATTCATCAGGAGAATGAGGATCCGGGAATTCTTCCACGAATCCCAAGATGTCAGCAGCGAACCCAATGAGACAATCAATGATCCGGAACAGCAGACAGAGGGACCCGCAGTGCAGCAACCGAAGAACAAAGAGTCAAATTGGACCCCTCCGGAGGGTCGCTGCCCTAAGCTTGACATGTATGCTCAAGCTGTCAGGAGATGCATCAACGCCAGATTCATCAGCCGCATTCACAAGACAGTCCAGAATGTCACCCGAGCACAACGCAATGCCATCCACGCTCTCAAGACCAGCCGCAACATCGTCATCAAACCATCGGACAAAGGAGGAGCCATCGTCATACAGAACAGAATGGACTATTGCAAAGAAGCATACCGACAACTGGACAAGCAGGAACACTACAGACAGTTACCCGCAGATCCGACCAAAGAACATACCCGCCAACTCAATAGACTGATCAAGACCTTCGATCCAGACCTTCAAAGCATCCTACGCACTCTCATCCCACGTACTCCCCGCGTGGGAGACTTCTACTGCCTCCCAAAGATACACAAAGCCAACACACCCGGACGTCCTATCGTATCAGGCAACGGAACCCTGTGTGAGAACCTCTCTGGATACGTCGAGGGCATCCTGAAACCTATCGTACAGGGAACCCCCAGCTTCTGTCACGACACTACAGACTTCTTACAGAAACTCAGCACCCATGGACCAGTTGAACCAGGAACACTCCTCGCCACGATGGACGTCTCGGCACTCTACACCAGTATGCCCCACGATGACGGCATCGCTGCGACAGCCTCAGTACTCAACACCAACAACAGCCAATCTCCGGACGCCATCCTACAACTCATCCGCTTCATCCTTGACCACAATGTCTTCACCTTCGACAACCAGTTTTTTACCCAAACACACGGAACAGCCATGGGGACCAAATTCGCACCCCAATATGCCAACATCTTCATGCACAAGTTTGAGCAAGACTTCTTCGCTGCACAGGACCTCCAACCAACGCTATACACCAGATACATCGATGACATTTTCTTCCTTTGGACCCACGGCGAAGAATCACGGAAAAGACTACACGATAACATCAACAAGTTCCATCCCACCATCAAACTCACCATGGACGACTCCTCAGAATCGCTTTCATTCTTAGACACACGAATCTCCATCAAAGACGGACACCTCAGCACTTCACTCTACCGCAAGCCCACGGACAACCTCACGATGCTCCACTTCTCCAGCTTCCACCCTAACCAGGTTAAAGAAGCCATCCCCTATGGACAAGCCCTGCGAATACACAGGATCTGCTCAGACGAGGAGGAACGCGATGGACACCTACAGACGCTGAAAGACACCCTCGTAAGAACGGGATATGACGCTCGACTTGTCGATCGACAGTTCTGACGGGCCACAGCGAAAAATCGCATAGACCTCCTCAGAAGACAAACATGGGACACAACCAACAGAGTACCCTACATCGTCCAGTACTTCCCCAGAGCAGAGAAACTACGCCATGTTCTTCGCAGCCTTCAACATGTCATCGATGACGACGAACACCTCGCTAAGGCCATCCCCACGCCCCCACTACTCGCCTTCAAACAGCCGCCTAACCTCAAACAGACCGTCGTTCGCAGCAAATTACCCAGCTTTCAGGAGAACAGCGACCACGACACCACACAACCCTGCCACGGCAACCTCTGCAAGACATGCCAGATCATCAACACAGATACCATCATCACACGTGAGGACATCACCCACCAGGTACATGGTACATACTCATGTTACTCGGCCAACGTTGTCTACCTCATACGTTGCAGGAAAGGATCACCCGGAGCATGATACATCGATGAGACCATGCAGACACTGCGACAATGTATGAACGGACACCGCACAACAATCGCAGGCAGGAGTGTTCCCTCCCATTCGGGGAACACTTCAGCAGACAAGGACATTCAGCCTCCGATCTTCGGGTAAGCGTTCTCCAAGGTGGCCTTCGAGACACACGACAACGCAAAATCATCAAGCAGAAACTGATAGCCAAGTTCCGTACCCATGAGGACGGCCTCAACCGGGATCTTGGGTTCAAGTCACGCCACATGTAACCCCACCTGACGTAGAGTCATCCAGACTCGAGTCGTCGTTGGCTTGTTCTCTCTACACAGATGCGGCCAGACCTGCTGTGATTTCCAGCAAAAAAAAAAATTGTTTTCCATACAGACCCCAGCATCTGCCACATTGTCTTTGATGTAATGTTTTCCTGACTGACCTGTTTGGACACCATCCACACCTTTGATTGCCGGGATTATCTCTCTGCCGAGGTGTGATAAAGGGCAGTTGGAAATATTAACTGTAATCATCTGGCAGTGTTCTCTGACTATATATGCTGTGCCTATATGCATCTCTTCACTTCACCTGACGAAGGAGCAGCACTCCTAAAGCTTGTGACTTCAAATAAAGCTGTTGGACTATAACCTGGTGTTGTGCGACTTCTCACATTTGTCCACCCCAGTCCAACACCGGCATCTCCACATAATGATTTGGATGAGGGGACTAAATGTAACATTTCCAAATTTGCTGATGATACAAAGCTAGGTGGCAGTGTCAGTTGTGAAGAGGACGTGAAGAGGCTTCAGGGGGACCTCGACAGGCTCAGTGAGTGGGCGAGAACATGGCAGAATATAAAGTGGATAAATGTGAGGTTATCTACTTTGGTAGAAAAAACAGAAAGGCAGAGTATTTCCTAAATGGTGAAAGATTGGGGAATGCAGATGCTCAAAGGGACCTGGGTGTCCTTGTACATGAGTCACTGAAAGTGAATGTGCAGGTGCAGCAAGCCATTAGGAAGGCAAATGGTATGCTGGCCTTCATTACAAGAGGGTTTGAGTACAAGAGTAAAGAAGTCTTACTCCAATTATATAGGGCCTTGGTGAGACCACACCTGGAGTACTGTGTACAATTTTGGTCTCCTTACCTAAAGCAGGATATACTTGCCATAGAGGGAGTGCAACGTAGGTTCACAAGATTGATTCCTGGGATGGCGGGACTGCCGTATGAGAAGAGATTAAGTAAACTAGGCCTGTATTCTCTTGAATTCAGAAGAATGAGAGGGGATCTCATTGAAGCATACAAAATGATTACAGGGCTTGATAGGGTGGATGCTGGGAGAATGTTTCCCTTGGCTGGGGAGTCTAGAACCAGGGGCCACAGTCTCAGGATAAAGGGTAGGCCATTCAGGACTGAGATGAGAAGAAATTTCTTCACACAGAGGGTGGTGAATCTTTGGAATTCTCTACCCCAGAGGGCTGTGGCGGCTCAGTCATTGGGTATATTCAAAACAGAAGGTGATAGATTTCTGACTAGTAAGTGCATCAAGGGATATGGTGATCGGGCCGGTGAATGGAGTTGAGGCAGAAGATCAGCCATGATCTTATTGAATAGCGGAGCAGGCTCGAAGGGCCGAATGGCCTACTCCTGCTCCTATTTCTTATGTTCTTATGTTCTTATGATACAAGTGTAGAACCCAAAACATTGGGAAGTCACCAATGGCAAATTGCTGTGCTTTTGACCAAAAAATTTCCTTTGCTTTGCAGTTACCTTACTGCTAGTGACTTGAAAGCTCGCACTTCAGTTCTTTTATGATTTCAGCAAATCATTCACCACATTATCTGCCATCAAATCTGTCCTATCTGCAGTCATTCAGATGTGGTTCCAGACTTTGTGATCAGTAAGATCCTTCTCTTGGGAAAATCACTTGCAACACAAAGACCCTTTGACTCCCTGCAAGATACCAATGTGCTGATTGGAAAAATCCGACTAATACTGCAAAAAGCAAGAAAGACATGGCCTTCACGATAAAGGAGAGCGACAATCTTTGACATGGAAGCGGACTTTCCGAATCCAGCTGCTATCCGCCAGCCCCCCCTTGGAGCAAATAAAGTGTTTGAGTGCTATCTTGAACATTAGAAGGCCTTGACAAGGAAACTAAATGAAAGTTTAATGATGTTAGAAAGATAAGAAAAGATAGCATTCAACTGCAGGGCAAAAAGATCCCCTCGGGGAGTGTCATAGCAAATAAAAATGCTCAGATCACTGAATCAGTATGTAGGACCTGGTGTCAGATGTACTAGTGTTTAATGTTTTTCAACTTCATGGAGGAGATTCCCTTAATTGGAAATGGGTAGCAACCAGATCCTCCTAAACTCTTGCTTGTTCTGGTCCTCCCCTGAACAGATGACGGCCACCATGCTAGGAGCAAATACCATTATCCTATCTTATTCCTGGGTTTGCTGCCTCATACATCTAGTTCAGTCTTGCTTTGAAAGTGACTTACACCTTAGCACAGGGCAAATGCAATGTGGCTGAAATATATTGCACACCCAATAACGGCCTTAATTCTCATTTCCAGCCCACTGGCAAAAAACACACTCGTATTGGAAACCAGCATCAACTGTGACTTTATGCCTAGTACTGCAGTTTTTTTCAAAATGGCACGCCAGTGTCACACTTACCCACAGATGGAAAATCACCTACTAATTGATATCAGTGTAAAATATATAGTCCCACAAAAAATAACTGCAATATATGTTCTAACATTGCTTTAAAGAGAAATGAATTAAATAAACACCTATATAGGCTCATCATGCCGACTCATGAGCTGTGAGTGTTTTAATGAATGGTCAGAGCCCTTTTTATTGATTGCGTGACTCAGTGGTGAAATCGGAGGGTGTTAATTGCGTTGTTGATGCATTCACCCGTTGCTATCGCAGGCTTAATTTAACAAGCTGGGTTAAGACGTCTTTTACAAAAATGCTAATATACAGCATATAATTAGCTGATACTGAGGCACTTGATCAGTCGCTTTTAAATCGAGCCATTAACCAATTCTTGTTCTTTGCTGCCTCCTACTCCCAATTCATCATACATAATGTTGGAAACCAGAAGATGATCTGTGCCATATCCATGTCTCATTTACACTGTTAACACTACAAATGGACTGTTTGTTCGAGAACCATTCCTTTTAATTAGTGTACTTAGGCCACTATTCAAAAACTTTTTTGTTTGTTTAATGATTAGCTGACAGGTACTTACACTTTTAATTTTTGCAAAGTAGGTACCATTTTTCAAGCTACTTTGACCTTTAAGTAATCGGTTTATATACCTCTTGACAATTTTTCTGGGAACTATTACCAAATACAAAGGGCAGTAATTCCAATTAAAACATATGTATGAGTCAAATTGTAAATTTATCATAGATAATATATCTATCCACATACTCTGCACATAGGAAAATCCAAGCACGAACGGACTAGAAATTGCTGTTGCTGATATTAACGGATGAACATCTGTATGACATCCCTCTGTCCTCTATTTTAACAGAGATATTAACCCATTTAAAGTAATAGAGAAAGGAGCATCATATAAATGCATTGGGGGCTAAATTCGATAGCCCCTGGAAACAGGTGCAGGTATCGCGATGCACAATTAGCCCGCGCCTGTTGAGTCCGACGCAGGCATCGTGCTGCCTGCTAATTTAAATGATAGTAGTGCGCAGCCCAGTGCTAAACGCGCTGTTGAGTGGCTTTATGCCTCGGCAGGAGGCAAAAGTTCGTGCGAAGCTAGCACCACTTAAAGCTAGCCTGCACTACTTTAGGCAAGCCTACACTTCTTAAAGGGAGGAGCATTCTGGCTGCAGCAGCATCTGGGAGTGGAGGAGATGGTGCTGGAGATTATTAGAGCAGCCATGGCTGAGCCTGTAGCCAGTGGTGGGGATGAAATAGTCGAAGATTATAGTATCGTCATACCTAATCCTCCTTCTCAGATCTCACTTTCCTCTCATCCCACAATCTCTTCTGATTCACAAGCGGAGATGGCGTAACCATTCACCTCTTGCTTTCCCTCCTCCCCTCAATGAAACCCTACCCTTGTGCCTTTCTCCTTTCAGACAGCCACGTAATGCAACCTGGCCAGGCAGTGGTGGAGGAGCAAGAACAGGAAGAGAAAGAAGGCAGTGATGCAGAAGACACAGCACCGTCACTCGATTTCACACTCGCAGCCACCAGCTCAGATACTGACACTCCATGTACTTTAGAGGATAGGTTAGACGCAGGATCTACACATAGTGAGACACCGGGTACGAGTGGCCTGCAGCCTGGGCAGGGGGCAGGGATAGTGCAGGTGCCAGCTCCCCGGAAGGCAAGGTTACACACAAGTTCTGCTGCAGAGGACTCAGATGAGGACTTCGATGGGGCGGCCTGCAGAAGGCTGATGGGTATGCACAATGAAATGCTTGGTGCATTGGCAGGCCTGCCGGAAAGCCTGCGTTCAAAGTCAAGGAGCATGGAGGAGTCCGGCACCCACCTTGCACAGAGCTTTGCGCAGAGCTTGGACCCCCATCCTTTCCAGCATGGAAGTATGGCCAACTCCATTAGCACACTTCATAGAATCATACGGCACAGAAGGAGGCTATTCGGCCCATCGTGTCTGTGCCAGACGAAAAAGAACTCTCCAGCCTAATCTCACTTTCCAGCTCTTGATCCGTAGCCATGTAGATTACAACACTTCAAGTGCATATACAAGTACTTTTTAAATGCGATGATGGTTTCTCCCTCTACCACCCTTTCAAGCAGTGAGTTCCAGACCCCCACCACCCTCTGAGTGAAAAAAGTTCTCCTCAACTCCCCTCTAATCCTTCTACCAATTACTTTAAATTTATGTCCCCTGGTTATTGACCTCTCTGCGATGGGAAATAGGTCCGTCCTATCCACTCTATCTAGGCCCCTCATAATTTTATACACCTCAATTAAGTCTCCCCTCAGCCACCTCTGTTCCAAAGAAAACAACCCCAGCCTATACAATCTATCTTCATAGCTAAAATTCTCCAGTCCTGGCAACATCCTCGTGAATCTCCTCTGTACCCTCTCTAGTGCAATCACACCTTTCCTGTAATGTTGTGACCAGAACTGTAAGCAGTACTCTAGCAGTGGTCTAACTAGTCTTTTATACAGTTCAAGCATAACCTCCCTGCTCTTCTATTCTATGCCTTGGCTAATAAAGGAAAGTATCTTGTATGCTTTCTTAACCACTTTATCTACCTGTCCTGCTACCTCAGTGGACATGCACTCCAAGATCCCTCTGTACCTCTACACTTCTCAGTGTCCTACCATTTATTGTGTATTCCCTTGCCTTGTCAGCCCTCCTCAAATGCATTACCTCACACTTCTCCGTATTGAATTCCATTTGCCACTTTTCTGCCCATCTGACCAGTCCATTGATATCTTCCGGCAGTCTACAGCTTTCTTACTCACTATAAACCTCACGGCCAATTTTTGTACCATCTGCAAATTTCTTAATCATGCCCCCTTCATTGAAGTCTAAATCATTGATATATAACACAAAAAGCAAGGGACCTAGTACTGAGCCCTGTGGAATCCCACTGGAAATAGTCTTCCATTCACAAAAACATCCCTCGACCATTACCCTTTGCTTCCTGCCACTGAGCCAATTTTGGATCCAACTTTCCCTTGGATCCCATGGGCTTTTACTTTTCTGACCAGTCTGCCATGTGGTATCTTGTCATAAGCCTTGCTAAAATCCATGTAGACTACATTAAATGCGCTACCCTCATCAACCCTCCTTGTTACCTCCTCAATCATGATGCAGCGTTTGATGGCCAATGTCTCAGCTTCCATTGAAGCACTAGCAGAAGCCATCCAACGTCTGAGTGCTGCAGTGGAAGCTGAGCTTTTGTCAGTGCTGGACTTTTGTCTCAGCTTACTGCCACGCAAGCTCAGACTGCTACCATCATGGCTCTAGGTACCTGTGTTGAAAGGGGCTTGCAGTGTGTCACAGCAGTCTAGCAATCTGTCCTCCAAAAGATTATTAGGATTGCTGAGGCGCCACCCCAGGGGTGTGGCAGTGGCTCCGTGGAGCATGAACCTGTTGTTCTCTCTCAGCATGACTGCATTCGTCCTCTCACCACAGCCACTCTGCCAGTGCCCTTGCTTTTGCCAGCTAGCCTGGACTGCTGCCGCCTATGCCGAGATGGTGCAATCCGAAGCCAGGCCTTCTAAGCCCAGAGCTGCTCGAGCAATGTCCCCTCTAAGTTGCGCAGCAATGGGAAAGATCCTGTGCAGGCCGCTCACTGGCTTCTCTATTGTAAATACTGCGCATGCACGGAAATTTAAAGGTACTGTAGGGGGTGGTGGTTTGTGTCAGCTTTACCTCTGACATCTGAGCGGTTCGAATCGCTCCCACTCCCTTGGTTCTAGACCTTGGACTTATTTGGGGGTTGTGATACAAAGGTGCAGCAGACAACTGAGTTTGATGAAAGAACTTCAATCTTTATTAAAAGGTAAGACACAAATAATAACACTCTTAACACTCTAAAGGTGGGGAACACTTCGGTACAAGCGAGGGAAATGACAGTAGAACAATACTTCACCCCTCCCAACCCCACTTTACCAGCTAAGTTAGGTTTTGAAGGACCAGGGATAATGCTCACCAATCCTTTGACAGTTGGGCTAAATCGCGGTTTTGGGGTTCGCTGTTTATGGCAGTTAGTGTCTGCCGTACCCCGTACGCGGTAGAGGACTTCACCTGCCTATCTGGTCAGTCTTCGTGAGTCCGCTGATGCGGTAGGATGTCGTTTTGGATTTATCTGGTGAGTACCCAATTTCTTTGGTTTAGCAGTAGGGTTTAGAGTCTTTGGGGAAAATCTTACCAAGGGGTAAGTCAGGAGTAGTTTGTAGAGTGGAAACTTTGCGGTTCTTCGCGTTTTCTTCCCTGGAGTTGGTCTTTGTTGGTCACGGTGGCCTGCTATTACCCGGTCAGTTGGGGGTAATGCGCGGTTGTTGGTTTCGTGAGGCCTTTGGTTTCCGCGATGGCTTTAGGCCTTGTTTAGTGTGTCGGTCGACCTCGTGGAGCCGTCGGTGACTTGTTGCTGCTTGTTGCTCCGGGTGACTGTGTTGGGACCGTTGTTGGAGGTCCGTCGAGGTGTTATCTTCACGAGCTGGACTCAGGTGTGTCTGAGTGATGAGAGATGCCGACTCGCTTCCAGCTCGGGTTTTCTTCTTCTTTGTCTCTTCTTCTGGTGACCACCGGTTGCGACTGACTGCTCGACTCCCAACTTTGAACTGTTGTAACTCCTTGATGGGCCTTCAATTATACCAAATTGAAGTGGCCTTATCTACCCGCCAAATCTACTCAGTTCATTGTCTGGTTTTTGGCAGGCTCGTAAATTGGCAGGCTCGTAAATCGGTAACGACTTACTAGCACGTTAACAGGCCTTCAATCTCACCCATTGAACATGGCCTTATCTACCCGCCAAATCTACTCAGTTCATTGTCTGAATTTTGGCGGGCCTGTTACCGGTAACTGCTCTGTAAGTGTCAAATGGGTTTTGGGATGGCTTGCATCCTGTCGATCTCCTTGGCTGATCACTGGTGATTGGTTTCGTGTTTTGGGTTTCTAGGCTGGACTCAGTCTTTTCTATAACTTGGTCCTGAGTGATTTGTATTATGCATGTTTTCTGATGGGCCCTGTAATCGGTTTGATGGGGCCTGTTATTTTGGGTGGGACTGTCTTCTCCCAGGGTCTATTGTCAAAATGTTAATGTCTGCTGGGGCTTGAGTAGGGTCATCCCGGTTCCCCAAACAGTGCAATTAACTGCAATAACCAAAACTGCTTTTACAGAGGTTGAACCCACCTTCCTTCACAGCCTTTTCTCCCTTTACAGGCCCAGACATGTTTTAAAATGCCAAAACTTGGTTTTTGGTCTTAAATTCCTTAGGTTAGGCCCAAATGCATTTTTATCACTGTGAGGTAGTTCCAAAGTCCCTTTTCCTTAGGTTCTTGGGGATCTGCAAATTTTGGAAACCTTACAGTACCACACACTATAAAAGAAACAGGCCACGCAGAACAAAGTGCAGCTTACAGGAAACATTGTGCTCGAGATCGAACAACAACAACTTGTATTTATATAGTGCCTTTATTGTAGTAAAACATCACAAGCAGCAGAATAGCTGAGGCAGAGGCGGAGACAGGCAATGTTACGGAGGTGGAGATAGGCGGTCTTAGTTATGGTACAGATATATGGTCTGAAGCTCATTTCAAGGTCAAATATCAAAGGTCCAAGGTTGGGAACAGTCTGGTTCAGCCCCAAACAGATGAAGTCAGTGGCTAGGGAACTAAGGGGGAGAAATTCAGTGTCACCCCATTTGGGGCGCAATTATCGGCCGGGCGCAAAGATTAGCGCCTGGCGCTAATTATCGCCACCGACTGCAAACTTGACTTTTATCGCCCCTGGAGGTGATTGGAGTGCTAAATCAGGCGCTTCACACCTGTCTTAAGGCGCAAAGGCCGAGGAGCGAGGCGTTACCTCAGAGCGCTGGCGAAGCTCATGTGATGTCAGTCAGCAATGGAACACACACACAATGGCACGGGCCAGTTCTTAAAGGGGAGGGTTGATCTTGCTTTCCATCCACATCCTACTCATTGCAGCCTTGAATCTCGGCCTGGAAAGAGCTGTACATCAAATCTGCTGGAAAGAACAATGGAGAGTACCAGGGAAAGAGCTCCGAGTGCAGCCCCCACAGTCTCTTCTAAATCGATACAAGGAAAGGCAAATCAAAATGAACCTGCAAAGTGCTGCTCAGTACCCAAAACTCCCTCACACAGCGTTGAATCTCTCCAGAAGTCTCTCTCTCTCTCTCTCTCTCAGAAAGCGTGGTTCAAAAATGTCACCAACAATAAAAGGCAGGAAGCGGTCGCCTTTAAATAGCGCTCCCCCAGTCCCTTCCTGACTGCAAAATGCTCCCCTCATCCTGTCGTTGCTAGCGGCAGGCGGTAAGGCAGGGGGCGCCACTCAATATCCGCTCCGGGGCGATACCGGGGCGTTGCGCACTCGACTGACGTCACGATCTGCCGGCGCAGGAGATCGTGGCAGTAGTGTTTAGCGCCGCCGCAAAATGTCTAGTTAATTTCGCAAGCGGCGCAAACATGGCCGCGCCCGGGCGCGAGATGATTTGCGCCCCATTAACGCCCTCTTAAGGTGCTAACGGGAGGCGCAACCAACTGAATTTTCCCCCCTAAGTTTCTGGCGGAGACCGAAGACAATGGTTTAAGTCTTTCCAATATTTAAATGGAGGAAATTTCTGCTCATCCAAAGCCATCTGCAATCTCCCCAACTGAAAGTCAGCAGCCTGCCACCAGCCATGCTGCAGCCAGTGGGGAACACTGCATAGGAGCACTAGGACAGGCAAAGGCACACTGAAGACAGGCACTAAGGGAATGCACAAGGGTGATTAGTTATTATTAGTATGTAATATTGGATGGTTTGATTTATAGATTTGGTTTAGAATATTTGTTTAGTGGTGGCTTTTATTGTAGCATTGCGGCCAAGAGGATGCTGTGATGGTCAGTAACAGAGGGAAGGTAAGGTGTGGGACTGTTGGTGAATGGGGAATTGGGGATACATTCACTGGTACCTCAGTCGAATGAGTTGATCACGAACAGCCCGGCCAGAACGTTGCTGTGTCGGTTGCCTCCTCCTTCCTCTTCGAGCAGCTTGTCCTCCTCTGTGTCGCCTCTGCTCATTCTCCCTGCAGGCCAAGGGGGATACAAACTACTGCACCTATGTTTGGGAACAACTAGTCTGAGCAGAAGCCTTGAAGTAACCTGCCACATCACTCCCTGGAGACTTGAAATAAGATAACAAACCACCAAACACTTCTACAAACTCATTAAGCCAGTAGAAATCAATCAGCAACTAACCTGAAAGCAGTTGATGATCCCATTAAATAGCGCTGGTGGGGAGGTCCTTCCTGGTGCTGAACACACGTCTTTAAGAAAGAGCTTTAGCTGGAGTGTTTAAGTCGAAAATGGCAGCGCAGGTGTCAAATCAGTGTTACACCCTGACTGATATCATGATCTGTCTACTCTGCCTGCTTCTGGCACACACTCCCAGCCCCCGCACACGCTCCCAGCCCCCGCACACGCTCCCAGCCCCCGCACACGCTCCCAGACCCCGCACACGCTCCCAGACCCCGCACACGCTCCCAGCCCCCGCACACGCTCCCAGCCCCCGCACACGCTCCCAGCCCCCGCACACGCTCCCAGCCCCCGCACTAACGTCCTCACCACAATGGCATCTGGCGCAGCCCACACCAGAAGTGCGCACGCGGTGCGGATGCCAGTTTGGGCACAAAACGGCACCCGTAGCACAAATAAAATGGGCGTTACAGAGCCAGATTGAGCAGCCATAGGGTTTTTGTCTGTTAGCAGCAGCAACAGTAATTTCTAGCCTGTCTTTGTATTTGGTAAATCTTTTCTGTTTATTTGCCAAACACTGTAACATGAAGATGATGCAATTCATATTAAAGTGCGTCACTGTACCATGAAAATGTCATCATACTACTTGCACATGAAGTCACTGTGACATTAATGCAGATTTTTCAGCTGCTCTCCCTCCTACTCACAAAATAGTGCTCTCTCAGTACTCAAAAGTGCTGCAAGATCACACAAGTGACTAACGTATTTTCTTATTTTTAAGAGCTAAAAACAGCTCCTTTAAATGTCAGCATTCCATGAAAGAAAGGTCTGCTTTCATCCTACTCTTCAGAAGCCTGTAGTTTACAGACTACGTAAAGTTTTAGAAAGCAAAATGGTAGCGAATTTGAATAATAATTTAATAATAATATACCATGAACAGCTGAGCCCTCACTTTTCACCAACCTTTAATTGGACATTGAACAAATGTCAAAGCCACTAAAAGTCACACTCTTTGTCAATCTAGTACAGCACATTCCACTATGTGTGCATGAAGTAAGCTGCTTCCTCAAGATAAAATTATAAATGACATTTTACAGCTCTCAGTCTTAATAAAAATCTATATACAGTAGCTGCTATTCCGGAAAGCAGTAACTACTGTATTTGCTGCATTAACCTCATGGATTCCTATTTTCTCTCCAGGCAGAGCATAATGATAGAATAAAAAAGTTACGTTACTGACCAGCAACAGTCAATATATTTTCATGTAGTTCACTGACATTAAGACTTGAAGTAAAAAATAAACTAAATGTTAGACTTGGGCTTTAAATAATGATTGAATTCCTACACTTATTTGGCTGCACTCTTGTTTTATCCAGCGTTTGGATTGGACTTCTTTTGTACTTGTATTGGAATTCTTAGTTTGAGATGAATGGCTCTGTGTCCCACGCATTCTATCAGATTTTTCATTTCAAAACCAAAAATGGAGGTGTTATCATACACAATTTAAAATAAACAGTTTAATGAAAGGCTCAGTTTCAAAATATGCATCGTTTTTCTTTCAGAAAAGAATTTCTAGAGATTAATGTTACAGTTCATTCACCTGTTCTAGGTGAATCCACATTGCTACCCTTGAGCAGAAAATAGCTTCTCTTCTGAAGCAGGTGGAAGACTTGAAGTACCTTCTGGATTTTGTTGAAATCTTTAGTTAGTCTAAAGTTATATGCTACATTTGACTGTTTTGTTATTTCTTCAAACAGAATTTCAATTCTAAATGACCTTGACAGTTTTCAGCTTACTGAGGTGACCAACAATACATGGGACCTATCTGATAGTCCGATTGAACCATTTGCAAGCAAAAAGATACAGAAAGTCAGGTGTGCAGCAAAAAAGGAAGGGGAGGCAAGATGGGAAAGAGGTAAGGCAGCTTGCCCTGCTTATTGGAGACTCCATAATGCACCATATAGACAGCGCACTTTGTAAAGCTGAGACCTTCTGCAGGATGGCAATGTGCTTCCAATGTGCTAGGACAGAGGCCATTGATTGCAGGGGAGTGAGGAGGACTTAATGAGAGGCAAGGGAACTAGCATTACCTTATATATTGGCACTAATGATATTGGCCCAAAATTTGCGATCAGAGGCTTCCGACCTGTAAAATATCGATGCATTTACCTGGTGGCCCGGGAGGTATGGAGGCTTGCGATCCTGGGCCTCTCCGGGTATGCGCGGGCAGAGGCCCAGGTATCCCAGGGACGCATGTAGTTCGCAAGAGCCCCTGGGATCATGTGGGCCGGCCCAACCAATAAAAGAAGGGAATCCCCATTCATACTTATGGGAGTTCGGTACGTACGGAAACCCCATAATATGAATGGGGATCACTTAAAAAATACACAAACACAAGAAATAAAAAAAATTACATATTTAAAATGAATGAAAATGCCATTTAATTAAATATTTTAAACAAAAATTTAATTTTTTGATTTTTTTTTTACATGTTTTAACGGGGCTAAAAGTAAACTTACCTTATTAGACGGGTTTTTAAATGTATAAATGAGTGATAAAATGTTATTTTTCTATTTTTTTAAACTCTTATGCTGGTAAAAGCAGGCCTTACGCCTGTTTTTACCAGGCGTAAGAATTTCACAGGCATTCAGTTGGCAGAAGTTGGGCAAATAGTGCAACTCTCCACCCGCAGAGGCCCTTCTCCCGGGGATGCGGAGGATCTGTCATCGCAAGTTCTGGGTTTTAGCGCATGCGCTTGTGCGGCCCCTATGGCTGCGTGCGCACCTCGTATGCACCTGTAGGGGTCACAAATACAGCCCATTATGAACTAAAAGTCTGTTCTCATACAGTACAACTGCTGCCATCCAACTGATAAATTTAGGAGCACAGGTGCTAGGGAGAGAAACAACAAGAGAATTGGCCTGAATGACTGCTTGGGGTCCTGGGCAGCAAAGAGAAACCCATTTTTATGGACAACTGGAGACAATTTTCAGGTGATGGTAAGCTTTTCAGAAGGACTGACTTACATTTGAACCAGCTGAGAGATTGGCTCAGACTGTTGAGGAAGCAGTTTGGAGTGCTTTAAATTAATTGGCACTCAGGCCTATTCTAGTTAACTCTTAAGTGTACTCTTTTGTTTGGGTGTTTAAACAAAAAATCTGTAACTTAATAAAACTTTAAATAAAACTTAATAAACTAAATTAAAATTTGGTTGGCCGGGGTGATGATGCACTCCAGTCCCCGTGGCACCCACCGGTCACGGAAGGCCTCAAGCGTGCCGGCGGACACCGTGTGCTCCATCTCCAGGGCCACTAACTCTTAAGTGTAGGTCTTTTAGAACAAAAAGCCAGAGTAAACCTGTTGTTAATTATAAGATCTCAGTTGCATCAAACCACAGGAATCAGGGTTATAAAGGAGAGACGGTTCACAAGCAGCAAGTAAACAAACCCTTAAAATGTTTTTATATTAATATTAGGAGTATTAGAAATAAAAATTAGAGTTATAGTCATATGCAACTATGGAATAATTAGACATTATTGTGTCTCTGAAACATAGGTAGATGTATATGATGGACCTGAATTTCAGTTAAAATGTTATAAGGGATATCAAAGTATAGGCTACTAAAAAGGGGAGGGGTGCAGCTCTATTTGTTAAGGAGGATTTGATGGTTATGGAGATTGGTCTGCAGGAAGGAACTGAAGCAATTAATAATAATAAAAACAGAAAATGCTGGAGATACTCAGCAGGTCAGGCAGATTTCCAGCATCTGCAGTATTTTCTTTATGTTGAAGCAATTAATAGCTGGTCCTAAATTGATCACTGGTCCCTGCTATAGACCTCCACGTTAGAAGCTGACCAGAGCAAAGCATTTTGTGCAAACAATTAAAAAGGTTACAGAATTAGGTAGTGTCTATGTAATGTGGGATTTTAATTACCCAATTAATCAGCAGTCTGATAAAGAGCAGACAAGTATTATTTACTTGACCTAATCTTTAGTGGGTTCTGGAGATGGTATTGACCTTTTATGTGCGAAAACACCTGGGCAACAGTGATTGTAATATTATCAGATTTAATTTGATTGGGTAAGTTATTATTTTAGATAATGTAATATCAGTGCCAAATTTCAGAGGAGCTAAATTTGTAAGAATGAGAGGGGACTTGAGTAAAGTGGATTTAGGGAGACTATTAGAGGTAGCAGTAACTACAGTGCAGAAGACAAATGAATTATTTTTGATTTGGGTTGATGACACTAGGGCAATCCAGTGTCATTCTAACTGGCAATTATGAAGAATAGAAGACAATGGAAGGCTTTTTAAACCATATTCATGGGCAAGGAAGCTATGTCTGTTCCTCAGATTAAAAAGAGGGTGCATGGTAAACTGAAACCAAAATGGTTTAATGGTGACATCTGGAGACAAATTAAGCTGAACTAAAAGTATTTTCAGTTTCAAGGAAAATACTCAAAAGAATAAGGGTCAGTTGAGGGTAACAAAATCTGTTCCCAGAATGACCTTAAAAGCAATGAAGGCAAGCCTTTTTTTAGTTATGGTAGGAGCCACCTAGTGAATAAAAGATGAAATCAGAGCAATAGTGAGAAAGGATATTGGCTCAGAAAATCAAGATGTAGAAACAGTCTGGGTGGAGCTAAGAAGCACCAAGGGGCAGAAAACATTGGTGGGAGTTGTCTATAGGCCTCCAAACAGTAGTGGTAATGTAGGGGATGGCATCAAACAGGAAATTAGAGATGCATGTAACAAGGGTACTACAGTAATCATGGGTGACTTTAATCTACATATAGACTGGCCAAACTGCATTAGCAATAATACTGTGGAGGATGAATTCCTGGAGTGTGTACAAGATGGTTTTTTAGTCCAGTACGTTGAGGAGCCAATTAGGGAACAGGCTATCCTAGATTGGGTATTGTGCAATGAGAAGGGGTTAATTAATAATCTTGTTGTGCGGGGTCCTTTAGGGAAGAGTGACCATAACATGATAGAATTCTTAATTAAGATGGAAAGTGAAGAAGTCCAATCCGAAACTAGGGTCCTAAATCTAAACAAAGGAAACTACGATGGTATGAGGAGTGAGTTGGCTATGATAGATTGGGGAGCTTCATTAGAAGGCATGACGGTGGATAGGCAATGGCTAACATTTAAGGAACGAATACATGAATTGCAACAGTTATACATTCCTTTCTGGCGCAAAAACAAAAGGAAAAGCGGCCCAACCATGGCTAACAAAAGAAATTAAGGATAGTATTAGATCCAAAGAGGAGTCATATAAAGTTGCCAGAAAAAGTAGCAATAATACTGTGGAGGATGAATTCCTGGAGTGTGTACAAGATGGTTGGGAACAGTTTAGCGTTCAGCAAAAAAGGACCAAGAGATTGATCAAGAGGGGAAAAATAGAGTATGAGAGTAAACTTGCAAGGAACATAAAAGTGGACTATAAAAGCTTCTACAAGTATGTAAAAAGAAAAAGATTAGTGAAGACAAATGTAGGTCCCTTACAGTCAGAAACGGGAGAATTTATAATGGGGAACAAGGAAATGACAGAGCAATTAAACAAATTCTTTGGTTCTGTCTTCACGGAAGAGGACACAAATAACTTCCCAGAAATGCGAGGGAACCAAGGGTCTAGTGAGAAGGAGGAATTAAAGGAAATTAGTATTAGTAAAAAAATAGTGCTGGAGAAATTAATGGGACTGAAAGCTGATAAATCCCCAGGGCCTGATAATCTGCATCCCAGAGTATTAAAAGAGGTATTAAAAGAGGTAGCCATGGAAATAGTGGATGCATTGGTTGTCATCTTCCAAAATTCTATAGATTATGGAATAGTTCCTGCAGATTGGAGGTGGCAAATGTAACCCCACTATTTAAAAAAGGAGGGAGAGAGAAAACTGGGAACTACAGACCGGTTAGCCTAACATCAGTAGCAGGGAAAATGCTAGAGTCTATTATAAAGGATGTGATAACAGGACACTTAGAAAATATCAACGGCATTAGACAAAGTCTAATGAAAATGCTGTATAACAAGGAACTGCAGAGTATAAATGTTTTAAATATAGCCCTGCTCCTCCATATAATCCATTCTGCAGAAAACAACAGCTGAAAATAACCCACAACCAAAAGAACTTCACAATGACTCCTTGACCCCGTCGGACATAGCATCCGATGGTAAGTCAGGGGGCGCTACTGAAGATCGCGGCCGCCAATGATGACGTCATTGCTGGCGGCGCAGCGCCACGGGGCGCTAATGGTTACCGCCGCCGTTAACCTCCCGCTGAATTTTGCCAGAGGCGTTGGGCGCTAGTTGCTTTGCGTCCCGTTAGCGCCCTCTGGCTCCCATATTCCCTATTCCATAGAACCAATAGGGGAATGGCAGCACTGCAGCCTTGGACTCTGTCTGGTAATATCCCTAAACCCCTCCCATTTTCCTCAACTCCTTTGTTACACTCCTAAAAATCCACCTCCTAGACCAAGGTTCGTTGATTTGGAGTCCATTTTTCCTTTATGTCTCCGTGAAGCTTTTCTACATTAAAGGCATTATATAAGTACAGAGCCTATCAGGACACAGCAGAGCCTATCGGGAGACCCAGAGCAGCAAATTTAAACTGCGTGCGAGAGCTTATCGGGGGACTGAGAGAGGCAGATACCAGACAAAGAGAGAAAATCTCAAAAAAGTGACGTCAGCAGACTGTGGAGTTTGTGTTTTAGTGTTAGCTAAACAAGTAAATAGCCTTAAAGCTAAAAAAAAAGTTTTAAACAACTTACCTAACATGGCAGGACAGCTGGGGCCCGTCGCATGCACATCCTGTGCCACGAGGGAACTCCAGAACACTTCATGTGTCCTGGAAAACCACATATGCAGGGAGTGCTGACAACTTCTCGCGCTCGAGCTGAGTTTCTGAGCTTGAGGGGCGGCTGGCGTCACTACAGTGCATACGGAAAGCCGAAAGTTTCGTGGACAGCACATTTCAGGAAGTGGTCACTCTGCAGCTACAGAAAATTCAAGAGGAGAGGGAATGGGTGACCACCAGGCAGACGAGGAGGAACAGGCAGGCACAGCAGGAATCACCTGGGCGTGTGGCACTCACAAACTGGTATTCATTGTTGAATCTCAGTGAGGGTGATGACTCAGAGTCATACGGCACAGAAGGAGGCCATTCGGCCCATCGAGTCCGTGCTGGCTTTCTGTAGAGCAATCCAGTCAGTCCCATTCCCCCGCTCTATCCCCGTAGCCCTGCAAGTTTATTTCCCTCAAGTGCCTATCCAGTCTCCCCTTGAAAACATTGAGTGTCTCCGCTTCCACCACTTCCGTCGGCAGCGAATTCCAGGTCATCACCACTCGCTGAGTAAAAAAGTTTTCCCTCACATCCCCCCTGTAACTCTTGCCCAAAACCTTAAATCTGTGTCCCCTAGTCCTTGTACCATCGACTAGTGGGAACAGCCTTTCCCCGTCTAGCCTATCCAAACCCGTCATAATCTTGTACACCTCTATCAAATCACTCCTCAACCTCCTTTGCTCTTATGAAAACAAATCCAGCTTCTCATACCTGTCCTTGTAGCTAAGATCCCCCATCTCCGGAACCATTCTGGTAAATCTCCTTTGCACCCTCTCAAGGGCCTTCACATCCTTCCTATCAAAAAAAGCAGTGGCCCCAGCACTGACCCTTGGGGAACACCACTGTCTACCATCCTCCAGTCTGAAAAACAGCCATTTACCAGTCAGTGCAGTCAGAAGTAAATCCACAACATTGTGGGAGACTTGGCTGGCATAAGAAAGTGTAGAAATGGTGCTAGATTGGGAAATGCTGATGTACAAAGGGACCTGGGTGTCCTTGTACACCAGTCACTGAAAGCAAACATGCAGGTGCAGCAAGCAGTTAGGAAGGCAAATGGTATGTTGGCCTTCATTGCAAGAGGATTTGAGTACAGGAGCAAGGATGTCTTACTACAGTTGTACAGGGCCTTGGTGAGACCACACCTGGAGTACTGTGCGCAGTTTTGGTCTCCTTACCTAAGAAATAATATACTTGCCATAGAGGGAGTGCAGCGAAGGTTCACCAAACTGATTCCTGGGATGGCAGGACTGTCGTATGAGGAGAGATTGGGTCGACTAGGCCTGTATTCACTAGAGTTTAGAAGAATGAGAGGGGATCTCATTGAAACATATAAAATTCTGATAGGGCTAGAACGAGGGGTCACAGTCTCAGGATACGGGGTAGAACATTTAGGACTGAGATGAGGAGACATTTCTTCACTCAGAGGCTGGTGAACCTGTGGAATACTCTACCACAGAAGGCTGTGGAGGCCAAGTCACTGAATACATTTAAGAAGGAGATAGATAGATTTCGAGACACAAAAGGCATCAAGGGGTATGGGGAGAGAGCAGGAATATGGTATTGAGATAGAGGATCAGCCATGATCATATTGAATGGCGGAGCAGGCTCGAAGGGCCGAATGGCCTACTCATGCTCCTATTTTTTCTATGTTTCTATGTGATCAAAGACCAAATAGGGCCTTTGTGAGATTCTCATTGATTCATAGGGGGAAAAATTCAGTATCGCCCTGTTTGGGGCGCCATTATCGGCCGTGTGCAAAGTTTAGCGCCTGGCGCTAATTATCGCCTCCGACTGCAAACTTGACTTTTATCGCCCCTGGAGGTGATTGGAGTGCTAAATCAGGCGCTACACACCTGTCTTAAGGCGCAAAGGCCGAGGAGCGAGGCGCTAACTCAGAGCGCGGGCGCAGTGCAGGTGCTGTCAGTTAGCGATGGAACACAGATGCACTGGCGCCAGCCAGTTCTTAAAGGGGAGGGTTGATCTTGCTCTCCATCCACATCCTGCTCATTGCAGCCTTGAATCTCGGCCTGGAGAGACCTGTACATCAAATCTGCTGGAAAGAACAATGGAGACACCCAGGGAAAGAGCTCAGAGTGCAGCCCCCATAGTCTCTTCTAAATCGATACAAGGAAGGTCAAATCAAAATGAACCTGCAAAGTGCTGCTCAGTACCCAAAACTCCTTCACACAGCGTTGAATCTCTCCAGAAGTCTCTCTCTCGCTCTCTCTCAGAATGCGTGGTGCAAAAATGTCACCAACAAAAAAAGGCAGGAAGCAGTTGCCTTTAAATAGCACTCCCCCAGTCCCTTCCTGATTGCAAAATGCTCCCCTCAACCTGTCGTTGCTAGCGGCAGGCAGTAAGGCAGGGGGCGCCACTCAATATCCGGTCCGGGGCGCTACCGGGGCGTTGCGCACTCGACTGAAGTCACGATCTGCCGGCGCAGGAGATCATGGCGGTAGTGTTTAGCGCCGCCGCAAAATGTCTAGTTAATTTCGTGAGCGGCACAAACATCGCCGCGCACGGGCGCTAGTTGCTTTGCGCCCAATTAGCGCCCTCTTAAGGCGCTAACGGGAGGGGCAAACCAACTGAATTTTTCCCCCATAAAGTTATACAGCACAGAAAGAGGCCCTTCGGCCCATCGTGTCCGCGCCGGCCATCAAGCCCTGTCTATTCTAATCCCATTTTCCAGCACTTGGTCCGTAGCCTTGTATGCTGTGGCGTTTCAAGTGCTCATCTAAATGCTTCTTGAATGTTGTGAGGATTCCTGCCTCTACCACCCTTTCAGGCAGTGAGTTCCAGATTCCAACCACCCTCTG
>CM059426.1:117775286-117946879 GCA_030390025.1 Squalus acanthias | reverse complement strand
GGGGTGGTTTGGGGTTAAAAGTACTGAAATTGAAAGCGCGTTGAGAAGCCGGCTCCAACTTGCCGACTTCTGAATTTAACTGCAGCGTGTTAGGCTGCGTGCGATAAACCTCTTCGGCAGAGGCTGGTTGCTAATTTAAATATGTTAATAGGTCATTAAGAGCTGTCTTAACAGGGGTTCTGGGATTTAACTCTGGGTGCACGGGTTTCCTGGGCTTCCTGGAAATTGCCAGTGGAAGCAATGCGAGAACACAGCGGCAATTGAGGGGGCTGAAGAAATGGCAGGCAAAAATTCCCCAAACACTGAAACCTCACAGCTGCTTTCTTGCCTGATTGTGTGAAAGGCTTTTGCTCACAGTACTTATTCTGAGAGGTTACTTTCACAACTTTACAGGTTACTTTCATTACTTTGGAGGTTTGTACGTCTGATCTGCACTCTGCAGCAGTAATCTATCAGATCAGCATGTGTGCCACTTATGCTGTTTTTATTGGACCTCAGATGAGGACCAAGATGACCGTCAGCATCAAAAGCACCAACAGCAGTAGGAAAACCACCAGCAGCAGGTGGACCAGCAGCAGGAGCACCGCCAGCAGGAGCAGCAGCAGCCTGCTGCTCACAGACCTGCCACTCCACAGGAGCGAGGGGATGTGGAGAGAGGTGCAACTCACAGGAGGCGATACCTGCAACACAGGATGTACAGGCAGAGGATCAGCTTCCTGGACATGTCGGAACACCAGTGTCTCAGGAGGCTCAGGGACTCGCGTCAGGTGGTGGCAGATCTTTTCAGCCTGCTGGAACAAGACCTGCTGCCAAGTGGACCTGGTGGCCATGCTTTACCAGTGGCTGTCAAAGTCACCACTGCCCTCAACTTCTTTGGCTCTGGGTCTTCCAGGGATCTGCCGGATACATTAGCAGGATCTCTCAGTCGGCCGCCCACAAATACATTGCAGAGGTGACTGATGCCATGTTTGCCAAGGCAGGCAATTATGTACACTTTGCCACCAATGATGCCAGTCAGAATGAGCAGGCGCTCAAGTTTGCGGCTCTGTCTGGCTTGCCACAGGTGCAGGGCATCATCAACTGCACACATGTGGCAATTAAGGCACCCCCAGATCACCCAGGTGTGTTTGTCAATCACAAGGGCTCCACTCCATCAATGCGAAGATGGTGTGCAACCTCAAAAAGATGATTATGCAGGTGTGCACAAGATTCCCAGGCAGCTGCCATGATGCCTTCATCCCAGGTCAGTCCACCCTCCCTGATCTTTTCATACCTCGAACAAACTTACCGGCAGGCTACTTGGAGACAAGGGGTACCCACTTAAAATGTGGCTGATGACACCAGTGAGGAACCCAGCCAATGAGGTCCAGGACCGATACAATGAAAGCCAAATGACAACCAGGTGTGTCATTGAGCAAACAATTGGCATGCTGAAGATGCGCTTCAGGTGCCTCGAAAGATCAGGAGGCGCCCTTCAATATGCACCAGCCAGGGTCTCCAGAATGGTTGTGGTGTTCTGCGCTCTGCATAACATTGCACAACAGCAACATTTGAACTTTCAGGAGGAACGAGATGCAGAACACAGAGCCGAGGAGGAGGAGGACAAGGACGAGGAGGAGGAGGCGGAGGAGGAGGAGGAGGAGGAGGAGGAATGTGATGTGGCCAATGCACCAGCAGCAGCCACATGCTAAACCCACTTGGCCCCGCCCCCTTCCCCAACACAAAGCAGTCTTGCAATCGACCAAGCATCCCTTTCACAGCCACCCATGGCTCAGCGTTAAGTCTCGTCTTACCATTCATCACAAGTGGGAAGGCCACTTGCCAGGCAGCAGGCAAAAATGGACTAGACGGGAAAGTGGTACAAACAAGTAATATTTCTGTAGCTCATAAATTAAACAGAAACTTAACAATCTTACTTTGTGTAACTCACCCATCTGCATACACTTGTGCAACTACAAATCTTTACTCTTCCTCTTCCTAGCACTTCTATGTGGTGCAACCCCTGGGGCTTCAGCAGAGGTAGAGGCAGGCAGCTCAGATCCCTGCTCTGACTGCTGAGATACTCTTGGCCGACGTCCTCTGGGTTTTGGAGCCCATGAGGGCCCCGCCAAAGACTGCTCCACCTGCACCTGTGCAGAGGCAGACTCGGCCATCAGGACACAAGGCAGCATGTGGGATACTGACTGAGGGGGGCAATGGGTGAGAAGTAGAAGCGCTTTGAGCAGAGTCTCCACTTCCATGTCCCCTTTCACCATCTTCCCATTCATGGCCCACCCGCACTTCCCTGCTAGCAATGAGCTGGAGGGCACCTTGCTGCACATCAGTGGGGCGCTGAATGGCCAAGGCTAGAGTTTCATCAATCCTATTTAAGGTGGAATTCAGAGTGTGCAAGCCATTAGTTAGGGCCTGCATGCATTCATTTGATTGCTGCGTTTGATGCTCCATACAGGTGGCCACTCTTGCCATGGACAAAGACATCATCGCAAAGGCCTGTTACATCCTGTCGCTCATGTTTGAGACAGACGCCTCCAATCTCTCTGCCAGTATGCACAGTGCGGCTGGAAAGCCTGCCAGTACATCGCACATTCTCTGCTGCTGCTCCAGAAGTATCCTCTTCATTGACGGCCCCAGTGGTGCAGCAACTGCGTCCAGCTGAGCAGAGCTTAGAGCGTCCTGTGCCCTCCGACGAGGACTCTCCACTGCTGGCCCTGTCTCCACCATCTGCTCTTGTTCACTTGTGATGTGTGAGACACCAGATGACAACACAACAACTTCCTTACCGGTCCCACCGAAGTGTGAGTATCTGAGCTGGTGCCTGGTCTGCAGGAGTCCTGTGACGAAGCACCTTCAGAGTGGGTGACCTTCTTTGAGGAGTTGTCATCATCCTCCTCTTGAACCACCTCCTGCAGGACGCTTGATGGCCCTGTGGGAGATTAAAGACATGAATTAGAACTGCCACGGTAAGAATGTTTCAAGTGAACATTTTGCACTTGATCATATTTCACTGGCTGCTGACATTAAGTCAACATGAGTGAGTGTTGTATGCCTTGTGGCTGTATGATATTTAATTCTGTCACCAAGTAGCTGGGAGGCCCCTATCTCCGCATCTCCGATGGCCAGGCACACCGAGACCTCGCTGATCTCCAGCGCCTCCTCCTTTGCAGATGCAAGTATTGAGATTGCTGGAGGACCACCTCCAGTTCTGTGCCACTCCCTGGTGTTCTGTGCTCTCTTCTCCTGCCAGGAGAGAAAGAAGACACCTATGAGTGAGAGTAATGGAATGTGTTGAACGGATGGATGGAAAAGATTTGTTGAGGGTGACTATGAGGGAGAGGCGTGACATTGCATTAAGATGAGGGTGAGTGTCAGTGGTAGATGCACAGATGGGGATGTGAGGAAGTGCATAGACAGAGAGGGATGGGTGCACCTGCAAGGTAAGTTGGTGTGAGGAGTGATGTGCTGGAGTAGGCTTGGGAAGGTAGAGTGGGGGACTGGCATGATACACACATCAGGATGTAGTTGAATGTGCCAGTGTACTCACCTTTCCTGCCCTGATTAGGTCAGTAGAATGCTTTCGGCACTGTATCCAGGAACATGGCACCACACCCCTGCTGCTCACCTCCTGAGCCACTTCCAGCCACACCAACATGCTTTCAGTGGCAGGCTTCTTCCCCCCATCGGCAGGGAAGAGTATCTCCCTGCAGGCCCTTACAACCGTAGCATCAGATCTAGGGAGGCATTAGTGAAGCGAGGTGCAGACTTGCCACGTTGGGACTCCATAACGACACTTACCTACCTCTTTGACCAAGCTTTTGGTCATCTACCCTAATTTCTACTTATGTGGCTCGGTGTCAAATTTTTGTCTTATAACACTCCTGTGAAGCACCATGGGATGTTTTACTATGTTAAAGGTGTTATATAAATACAAGTTGTTGTTGTTGTTGTTGTTGTTACTTCCTCTGCTTCCCCCCACCTCCACAATCCAGCAACTATCATCTTTGCAGTGTCCCTTTAATAGTTCAGTTGAAATCGACTGCATGTCGTCATCATGGCCGCTCCTGCAAATTGGTCGGGAAACCCGGAAGCCGCCCGTTACCAGACCCCTCCACTCCCAGCACATTGCCAGGTTAAAATTGCCCCATTGTTTCACAAATCACCGTCTCCCGCAGACAATCAGCTACCGCATTCTCGCCAAGACCATTACAAACCAAAGAAATCAAACTTCTGCTTTGCCAGTTCAATACCAGCACTTTGGGGTCGCTGTTCACCACCCTTGCCTGGTGTTAAAGAGACAGTAATGGCCTCAAAATGGAGTTGGTAATCTTGCCACCATATTAACATCGACGATGTGGCTGGCTCCATTTTAAAAGGGACCTACCGCCAGGTGTCAAAATCACTTGCCTGATTCAGGCGATAGACCCCTTTCAATATGGGAAATATGGTCCGATGACGTAAATAGGACCCTGATTGTCATTTTAGGTAGGAACAGATCGCAGACTCCGATCAGTTCCATGGTTGATGAAGAGAAGGGGTCCTCTAAAGGAAGCTCCTCTTGGATCCACAGAAATAATCTGGGCCGCCGCCACCCGGGGACACACCCACCACCCCCCAACCCGAACCCGAAACCCTTCTCCACAACTTATCTTGCTGCCAGCAGCTATCGTTCAACAAAATACTTCATGTTCAAGTGAAATAATTAGTTGGTTTCAAGATTCCAATCGTGGTTTTTTTAAATTAAATTAAAATGAACATGAAGCAGATCTCTCTCTCCTCTCACTTTCACATGCTGACTCAGCACTGACAGAGACATGGCAAGGCCCAAAAGATTTAGGCTAGAATTTTGCCGGTGTTCAGCGGACGGGATGGGATGGGTGGCGGGTCTGCTGTTAAATTGAAAATGATTGACAGCGGGTCGGGAACCCGCTTTCAAAACGCGCACACTGGACCTTCCCGATGTCAGGTCTGCCAGCGCTGAGCAGACCCGACAGGCAGCAGGGGGTGGGGGGGAGGCAATTTAAATCATTAGTGGCTTGTTTACAGCCACTTAACAATGCTTTTTTCCCAACTTTTTGAACTTGACAAGTCACCCACCGGTTTCCCGCTGTGCCTAGATCTTGTCTGTGAAGCTGAGGCAGGAAGTCAGTGACCATTGATTCAGCTGATAAGTTGACAGCTTCAAATGTCAAGTCAAAGCTCCCAGCTGATTGAGAAATATTCCCTTAGCCACTAGCTTCTCTAAACTGCATTTCCACTACAGATTCAGAATGCTGCAAGTCTTTACACAAGTCTCCATCCAGTCTGACCTCATTACCACTCCCACCATCAACTCTACTTCACCTGCCATCTATTCCATCAGCATGGGTGCCCTTGAAACTCTCTCAAATTGGTCCTCAGAATCCCACCACGATCAGCCCGAACACCAGCATCACCAGGCACACCAGCAGCACCAACAACAACACCAAACTTCTCTGCAATCAACTGATGCTTCACAGGACACAGGGCATCAGCACCTGACTACATTGCTGCCCGGGATGCCAAGGATGGCCTCATCATGGCCAGATTTACTTCACTTGATGCTGTACATCCTGGCTGCCACATGATGTGCCAGGTTGATGCCACCCCACACCAACACCATAAAGCATCCCTACAATCCCCAAGCCATTCCTTTCACACTCGCAGTGCACACAAATATGTCCAAGAACGCAAAGTGTTGAAAATAAAGATTTCAATGTTTGACAGCACATTAACAGAAACTTCACATGAACATTGGCTAAAATACCCATGTGCCTACACTTGTGTGTTGTTACTTGGTATGATTGGACTAGGATGAGGGTGAATGTGAGGGGTGGCTAGTGAGATGGGGAAGTGAAAATGTAGATAGAGAGGGATGGATGGAGATGCAAGGTAAGTTGGTGTCAGTAAGGATGTGCAGGAGTAGGGTAGGGAAGGCAGAGTGATGGGGATGTGATGAGTGGCACAGCAGGATGAGGTTGAGTGTGGCTTTGCATAATGTTTCGTGATTTACTGAGATCATTGAAAGGTTTGCACCACTGCAGCCTGGTCCTCCTGACAACATCCCTGCTTGTGCCCTCCTGTGCAATGTGCAACCAGGCTGCGTTGGTCTCCTGAGGAATCTCTTCCACCCATTGGAGGGGAAGTGAACCTCTCTGTGTGCTGTGACTCCATGGGAGAGCCTGGATGCAGCCCTGCACCTCTGTGCAGTGTTTGTCAGTGTTTGCAGCACCTCAATACTGAAGAACACTGACAGCACAAATGTCAAAATAAATTTGCGCATGGCCCCTTTAAGGAAACCAGCTGATGATGCATTATCAAATGATCTCATCAGACCCGCTTCCTTCAATTGGCCTGGACGCTCGCTGGGCGGGCTTAACAAGCCCAATCAGGGGAGAGTCATGTTGGAGGCCAGGATGGAGACTGCAGCAGAGCTGCGACCCACCACCGACATCGCTCGCCATGGACCCGGCGAGGTAGGGACAATCGCGGTCTTAGAGTAAGTTAATTTTTCTCTGTGTAAGGTGCGGCCCCCTCGGGGTTGATCTTGAGCATTTTTGTGTGGGACCGACACGACACCCCCCCCACCCCCCCCCACCCACAGCTTGAGGCAGGCAAGACCCACTGGCCACCTGCTAATCAGATACTGTTCACCTGACCCCGCCTACTTTGGTGGGGTCACACCAGAGGGCACTGGAAGGAACAACAGGTACGATCCTGGCGTAAGTGGTGGGATCACGGCCTGCGGTAATTGCGAGGCCAATTATCTTTTTAGAATCTAACTACGGCTGTATGGCAGAACTGAGTTTAAGATGTTTAGCCAGATTAGACAGTAATGATTAGTGCTATAACAAGACAAATCTATAATTTAACTCAACCCAATATATGACAGAAAAGAAATTGCAAAAAATGTTATCCTAATTAGTACATACAGCTTGTTCAGTACAAATTCATTTCAGCAGAAGGACTTTTGATGAAAATGTCATGATATAAATAGATCCTCTATCATCATAAGTACTGAGAGCTAGTAAATATCTCCTTCAACAACAACAACAACTTGCATTTAATGTAGCAAAAGGTTCCAAGGCGCTTAACGAGAAGCGTTATCAATAAAAAAATATTTTTCACACTGAGCCACAGAAGCAGATCTCAGGACAGATAGCTTGGTCAATGAGGTAGGTTTTAAGGAGCGTCTTAAAGGAGGAGAGAGTTATAGAGGCATAGAGGTTTAGGGAGGGAATTCTATAGCTTAGGGCCAAGGCAGCTGAAAGCATGGCCACCAATGATGGAGCGATTAAAATCGCAGATGCTCAAGAGGCCAGAATTAGAGGAGCGCAGAGATCTCAAAGGCTTGTAGGGCTGGAGGGCATTACAGAGATAGGGAGGGGGCGAGGCATGGAGGGATTTTAAAACAAGGATGAGGATTTTAAAATTGAGGTGTTGTCAGACCTGGAGCCAGTGTAGGTCAGCATGCACAGGGGTGATGGTTGAACGAGACTTAATACGGGCAGCAGAGTTTTGGATGAGCACAAATTTATGTAGGGTGTAAGATGGGAGGCTGGCCAGGAGAGCATTGGAATAGTCACGTCTAGAGGTAACAAAGGCATGGATGAGGGTTCCAGCAGCAGATGAGCTGAGACAGGGGCGGAGTCGGGCGATGTTACGGAGGTGGAAGTAGGCGGTCTTGGTGAATGGGTGGATATGTGGTCGGAAGCTCATCTCAGGATTAAGCACAACACCATGGTCTGGCTCAACTTCAGAGAGACTGATCAGATTATTCACAAGAATTAAATGAAATAAGTTATGATAAATAAAAATGAGATATTTATTACTGGCTAGTAAATTGCCATTTGCAGTAATGGTGTGACAGTTCTTGACACCTTCGTATGTAGGGACGGAATGTCCATATGAGAAATCAGGACATTTCTTGAGTGCCTCCGTGAAAGGTTCCATATTGCTGTATTATCGGTGCCCCCTTTTTTACATGAGAATCCTGTAGAATCACATGTCATTGGGGGAGCCAGTCCGCCCCTGTTCTTATGACATTGCTTTGTTATTTTAACGGTGGCTTTTACCCATTTAAAATACCTGAATTAAAACAGATCAAATGAACATGTCAAACGTTCATACGCCAATATTTCAACAGCAATCTCAAGGCTCATACCTCGTCAACTTGATATATCGAGCTGTATTTCCCTCTTGTTGGCGGAGTTGCAGTGGGTGGGAATCCCCCGCCAAACATTCCTCGACTATTCAGGACAACTGTTACACTTAATCCAGGTAACCATAAGTGGTAACAAAATCTCAGATAAACCGTTAGATTGATGAGGAAAGGAGCTGCGTCAGGTTTCCCTGCATTTGCTTTGGCCCTGACTCCTTCGGCATGCAGGCCAGGGTCCCCATGGGATCCCTGTCAGCAAGAGAAAGCCCACCTCTGCCATCAAGGAAAGCTCTTGTGGTGCAGAACCTGAAGAGGCAGAAGCATTTAAAGGGAACAGATAAGCCTTGAGATCCAGGAGGGACCAACGGCTTAGGACTGGGCAGATGTCTGACACGGGGCAGGATCTGAGGCCGAATGCGAGGAAGAAGTGTTCACATCAGGATCTATTTCCTCCAAAAGGGGCAGTAGTGGAACTTCTGCCATTTCCCCAGGGACTACTGCCATCCCTCTGCTGGTGGACCTTTGGTGCAGCGGAATCAGTGGCCCAGGCAGGGGAATGGAGCAGCTTGCTGGTGGAGTCCTGGCCACTGTAGTTTACATGCGATGAGCAGGGAAGTGGCACCAATTGTGGGTAGATTGCAGATGAAAATTCCAGCCCGTCCTGTTTACATCAGACGTTTAAGGTATCATTTTGCAACACATTTTTATATAAAACATTTACAAGAATGAAGATGTTAAAAATGTTCCCAATGTTTCCAGACCACATCTGTGGCATTAAAAGAGTCTGTACATGCCTAGCACTATAAGAACATAAAAGCATAAGAAATATCTTATTATAATGGAAACTTTGGGCTGTAATCATTACTTAGTATGGTTGTGAACTCATTATTGATGTCACTTTCATTTCAAATCATGAACTTTTCCCAGCTACTCTACAAATTAGACCTATAGGAAAATAACTCTTTCCATCAATTGTTTTCCTTCAGTGTTTTATCTGTCAGAAAACAATCAGCAGTGTCTCTATCACATACAGATCTCTTCCTGTTTCCTTTACAATATCCGAAAACAGTTGTGCAGGAAAATGCAGGGAAACCTAACACAGTTCCTTTCCTCATCGGTCTAACAGTTTATCAGACATTTTGTTGCCACTTATGTTTACCTGGATTAAGTAAATTGTTGAGGAACGTTTGGCAAGGGATTTGAGAATAATTTATCAAAGATAAAAATATGAAGGCCCTATTTGACACTGAGCTGTGCTTTTGACCCCATCCGCTATCCATCACAAAGAATGTCTACTTCTGCCTCCGTAACATCGCCCGTTTCTGACCCCCACTTCAATCTTTGTGCTGCTGAAACCCCTACCCATGCCTTTGTCAGCTCCAGACTCAATTATTCCAATGCTCTCCCGGCCAACCTCCCATCCTCCATCAACCATAAAATTCAGCTCATCCAAAACTCTGCTGCCCATATCACATCCCTCACAAAGTCTCAATCATCTATCACATCTTTCTTCACTGACCTACATTGGTTCCTAGTGGCAGGATTTTAACTTGGAAGTGGGTAGGGAGCGGAAGGGTTTGGATTGCGGTTGGGAAACCAAGGAGAATGGGTTTCCCTCAGGCCCTGCCGAATTTAACGGCAGGGCCGAATTAACATTTTTTTCTCTGTTTCCCTCCCACAGCCAGCCAGATTGAATGGTTGGCTGGCTGTTGGGTACCCAGGCCTGCAGCACCAGACCATAGCCGGGGAGCAGAGAGGAGGGAGGGAGGGATCGGATGCCGGCGGGGGGTCAGGGGCCGGGGTTTGGAGGGGATCAGAATGCCAGGATCAGAGGGGGTTGGAAGGCTGGAATCAGGGAGGAGGAGTCGGAAGGCCAGGATTGGAGGAGGCCGGGATTGGTGGAGGGGTGGTCAGAAGACTGGGATCAAGTGTAACATATCAAAATTTGCAGATGATACAAAGATGGGAGGGAAAGTAGTGAGTGAGGAGGACATAAAAAACCTGCAAGGGGACATAGACAAGCTAAGTAAGTGGGCAGAGATTTGGCAGATGGAATACAACACTGGAAAGTGTGAGGTGATGCACTTTGGCAGGAAAAATCCTAGAGCAATTTATTATCTTAATGGCAAGAAACTGGAGAGTACTGAAGTGCAAAGGGATCTGGGGGTCCTGGTGCACGAAACTCAAAAGGTTAGTATGCAGGTGCAGCAAGTGATTAAGAAGGCAAATGGAATGTTGGCTTTCATTGCTAGGGGGATAGAATATAAAAATAGGGAGGTATTGCTTCAGTTGTACAAGGTATTGGTGAGACCGCACCTGGAATACTGCATACAGTTTTGGTGTCCTTACTTAAGGAAAGACATCCTTGCTCTCGAGGCAGTGCAAAAAAGGTTCACTCGGTTAATCCCGGGGATGAGGGGGTGGTCATATGAGGAGAGGTTGGGTAGATTGGGACTCTACTCATTGGAGTTCAGAAGAATGAGAGGCGATCTTATTGAAACATATAAGATTGTGAAGGGGTTGGATCGGGTGGATGCGGGGAGGATGTTCCCGATGACGGGTGAGACTAGAACTAGGGGAGATAGTCTTAGAATAAGGGGCTGCTCTTTCAAAACTGAGATGAGGAGGAACTACTTCACTCAGAGGGTGGTAGGTCCATGGAATATGCTGCCACAAAAAGCTGTAGAAGCTACATCATTAAATACATTTAAAACAGAAATAGACAGTTTCCTAGAAGTAAAGGGCATTAAGGGTTATGGGGAGCGGGCAGGAATTTGGACATGAGTCTAGGTTCGGATCGGTCATGGCCCTGTGGGTAGTGGAGCGGGCCCAGGGACCGTGTAGCCTGATTCTGCTCCTATTTCGTGTGTGCAATTCTGTTAGATGCAGGAGATGGTTCTGTGATAGATAGTAGATTGGCGGTTAGGATCAGATCAGCCATGATCTTATTGAATGGCGGAGCAGGCTCGAGGGGCCGATTGGCCTACTCCTGCTCCTATTTCTTATGTTCTTATGTTTAGAGGGGGTTGGAGAGCCAGAGGGCTGGGATCGGAAGGCCAGGATCAGAGGAGGCCAGAGCGGATCGGAAGGCTGGAAGGGGAGGCCGGAGATTGGGGGCCAGGATTTGCAGGCCGGAGGGAGGGGTTGGCGGCCAGGGGCCGGGGATCGGAAGGTTGGAGGAGGTGGGTCGGAGATCGTGGGCCGGAGATTGTGGGCCTCTTGGTGGGAGGCGTCATAGGCCTCATAGGATTGCGGGGGGGAAGTCGGAGTCCTTGTGTGGGGGGTCGGAGGCCGAGGGTGAGATCGGAGGCTCGGGGGGCGATCAGAGGCCTCGGGGAAGATCGGAGGCTTCAGGCGGGGGAAATTAGAGGCCTCGGGGGGAGGTCGGCGGCCTCGGGGGGAGGTCGTGGGGGAGGATCGGAAGGGCTGGGGTGGGTGTCCGATCGCAGGGGGTTGGCGAGGCAGGTAAGCTGGATCCAGTTGGTAAGTGGAAAGGTACTTACATACTGGATCCAGCAGTCTTCACATTCCTTTAGCTGCCGGGTTGCCTGAGGCCCGGGAAACCCGGACGCCCAGAGTTAAATTTAAAATGGTACTTCAATATGAGGCACACAGCCTGATTATGTTATTTAAAGTGTCAACCCGCACCCTGGGAGCAGGCTGGCCACTTGACCCCCGTCCCGCCTCCGTTAAAACCAGAAGTGGGTGGGTTGGAGGCGGGTTGGGGTTGCGATTCAGATTTCTACCACTTTAACCTCCCACCCGACCCAAACCCTCCCGTTTTTTGGTGTTAAAATTCTCCCCTATAGACCTGTTAGTCTAACATCTGCTGTGGGGAAGTTATTGCAATCTAGAGCTAAGCACAGAGTGACTGAGCACTTAAAGAAATTTGAGCTGATTAGAGAGACCCAACATGGATTTGTAAAGTGTTGGTCATGTCTAACGAACCTAACTGATTTTTTTGAGGAAGTAACTAAAGTAGTAGACAGGGGAATGTCTATGGATGTAGTTTGCATGGATTTCCAGAAAGCATTCGAAAAGGGTCCACATAAGAGACTGTTAGCTAAAATTAAAGCTCATAGAATTGAAACAAATTATTGACCTGGTTGGGAGACTGGTTAGACGGTAGAACACAGAGGGTAGGGATAATGGGTATGTACTCAAATTGTGAGGAAATGACTGGTGGTGTCTACAAGGATCTGCAGGGGCCTCAACTATTCACTATATTTATTAATGATTTAGATAACACAAGAGAGAGCCATATATCCAAGTTTGCCGATGACACAAAGATTGGTGGTATAGTAAGTAATGTAGATGGAAGCATAAAATTACAAAGTGACATTGATAGATTAAGTGAGTGGGTGAAACTGTGGCAGATGGATTTTAATACAGGTAAATGTGAGGTCATCCATTTTGGACCAAAAAAGGATGGATGTGAGTATTTTTTTAAATGATGAAAAGCTAGGTAGAGTGGAGGTCCAAAGAGATTTAGGGGTCCATGTACACAGATCACTAAAATGTAATAGTCAGGTACAAAGATAATCAAAAAAGCTAATGGAATGTTAGCCTTTATAACTAGAGGGCTAGAATATAAAGGGGAGGAAGTTTTTCTCCAGCTATACAAAGTTAGACCACATCTGGAGTACTGTGTAAAGTTCTGGGCACCGCACCTTAGAAAGGATATACTGGCCTTGGAAGGAGGGCAGCGCAGATTCAGCAGAATGTTACCAGGGCTCCAAGGGTTAGATTATGAGGAGAGATTACATAAAACTAGGTTTGTATTCCCTGGCATATAGAAGGTTAAGGGGTGATTAGATTGAAGTTTTTAGGATATTGAAAGGAATTGATAGGCTAGATCGAGAGAAACATTTTCAGCTGGTGGGGAGTCTAGGAAAAGGGGACATAACCTTAAAATCAGAGCCAGACCATTCAGGAGAGAAGATAGGAAACACGGCTTCACACAAAGGGTGGTAGAAGTGTGGAACTTTCTCCCACAAAAAGCAGTAGATGCTAGCTCAATTAATCATTTAAAATCTGAGATTGATAGATTCTTGCTAGCCAAGATCTTTTAGAGATTTAATATATAAATCAGCCATGATCTCATTGAGTAGTGGAACACTCTCGAGGGGCTGAATGGCCTACTCCTGTTCCTATGTTCCTCTTTTAAGATGCTCTTTAAAATCCAGGTTTTTTGCCAAGTTTCAAGTTATCCATCTTAATATCTTTTTCTCTGGTTCAACATCCATATTTTTGTCATGTACCTTGGGACATTTTTCTATGTTAAAGGCATTGGGCCGAAAATTGATCCCGGGACGCGAGAGTACGCACTGCGTACTCTCGCGTATTCCCACTCCAATTGCCGGTTTTCTGCATGCCCTGCGCATGCGCTGAAAACCGGCAATTGCTCTTCTGAAAAGGGGGCGGGGCCTGGGTGCATCGCGTGCGCGCTACAGGCTGCGCGCACGCTGTGCACTTCATGCTTTGGACGCGCAGGTAAGTAGGGAAGATTTTGGAAATGTAAAAAGGAGGAGTAAGACCCGCTTTTAAGAAGGTAAGTAGTGAATTAAGTATTTTTTTAAATTTTTTTTTACAGGTATATCTTTTTTAGAGACTTTAAAGACAGGTAAGTTTATTTTTATAACTTTTTAAAAGATTTTAAATTTTTTCAAAAATTTAATTTTTTATTTAAAATGGTTAATTTAATTAACTATACTTAATTTATTAATGTGATGGTTTTTTTTTTTAATTTAATTGAGGTTTAGCTGTTATTTTGGGGGGGTGTAAGATTCATAGATTTCACAGCCATGCTGTGAGACTTATGAATGGAAGATGGTGTGCTGCCATTGGCTCTAACTGAGTCACGTGATCCCACAGCTCGCACGAATTCACTACGCCGCTGGGATATGCAAACCCAGCACAGCTGATGTCTGGAACATCAAGTTCGTGCGAGCTGGATCTGAAAAAGCATAAGCGAGGTGAGACATCGCGGGAAAGGCTTACCCCCGCGGGAACAGAGCGAGATCAATTTCTGGGCCATTATATAAATTGTTTTTCTTGTTGATATCATTATTATTGTTGTCATTGCTGACAGGTAGTCAGGAGCATCAATGTAGGCAAATCAATGTAGCTGTTTTAAAATGCTGAGGTCAATCATAGCATATTTGGAACTGCCTGTAAATTGAGAGCTCCAGGTCATAAGAATGCATGATGAAATTACTGTTTTTCGTTGTCTTTTTCTTTAATATTGTTTGCAAATGGAGCAAAATATTATATTTTCAGGTGTGGCCTGGTTAGCGGTTTCTGGATTTGATAAATGGACGCCAGGCACAAAGGGGCAGAATTTGCGGTCGGCATACATAGATACATATAGATACATAGAAGATAGGAGCAGGAGTAGGCCATCCGGCCCCTCGAGCCCGCTCCGCCATTCAATGAGATCATGGCTGATCCTCCAATTCAGTATCCCGTCCCCGCCTTCTCTCCGTAACCCTTAACCCCTTTTGCCTGTAGAAATATATCTAATTCCCTCTTAAATATATTTAATGAGCTGGCGTACACTGCCCTCTGTGGCAATGAGTTCCACAGGTTCACCACCCTCTGAGTGAAGAAATTCCCCCTCATTTCTGTCCTAAATGGTTTAGCCCTTATCCTTAAATTATGTCCTCTAGTTCTGTTCTCACCCGCCAAGGGAAACATTCCTTCTGCATCTAATCTGTCTAGACCTGTCAGAATTTTATACACTTCTATGAGGTCCCCTCTCAATCTTCTAAACTCCAGTGTGTACATCCCTAAACTACATAGTCTCTCCTCATAGGTCAATCCCGCCATTCCTGGTATCAGCCTGGTGAATCGCCGCTGCACCCCCTCCATGGCAAGAACATCTTTCCTCAGATGAGGCATGACAGTGTACTCTCACTGAAATTAACCGCAAGTTCGGGAAGTACGTGCGCTAAATCCTGAACTTGAAATTTGTCAAGTTCCGAATAGAAAGATGACCTGCTGCGACTTTAAAATCCTCATTGCTGGCAAAAAGTTGGGCTAATTACATATGAGCATAAGAGCTGGAGTAGGCCATTTGGCCCTTCGAGCCTGCTCCACCATTCAACAAGATCATGGCTGATCTTCTACCTCAACTCCACCTTCCCACACTATCCCCATATCCTTTAATTTCCTTAGTTCCCAAAAATGTATCGACTTCTGTCTTGAATATACTCAACGACTGGAATTCTCTACCCCAGAGAGCTGTGAGATGAGGAGAAATTTCTTCACTCAAAGGGTTGTGAACCTTTGTTGCACTCCCTCTAAGGCAAGTATGTCTTTCCTTAGGTAAGGAAACCAGAACTGTACACAGTACTCCAGGTATAGCCTCACCAATGCCCTGTATAATTGTAGTAAGACTTCTTTACTCTTATACTCTAATCCCTTTGTCACAAAAGCTAACATACCATTTGCTTTCTTAATTGCTTGCTGTACCTGCATGTTAACTTTCTCTGATTCATGTACAAGGACACCCAGGTCCCTCTGAGTGCAAACATTTCCCAGTCTCTCACCATTTAAAAAATATTCTGCTTTTTTGTTTTTCCTACCAAAGTGGATAACTTCACACTTCCCCACATTGTATTCAATTTGCCAAGTTCTCACCCACTCAGTCAACCTGTCTATATCACTCTACAGCCCCTTTGTGTCCTCCTCACAGCTTACTTTCCCACCTAACTTTGTATCATCAGCAAACTTGGATACGTTACACTCAGTTCCTTCATCTAAGTCATTAATACAGATTGTAAATAACTGAGGCCCAAGCACTGATCCTTGTGGTGCCCCGCTAGTTACAGCCTGCCAACCCGAAAAAGTCCCGTTTATTCCTATTCTCTATTTTCTGTCCATTAACCAATCCTCAATCCATGCTAATATAGTACCCCCAATCCTATGAGTCCTAATTTTGTATAATAACCTCTTGTGTGGCACCTTATCGAATGATTTTTGAAAATCCAAATAAACTACATCCACTGGTTCCCCCTTATCCATCCTGCTAGTTACATCTTCAAAAAACTCTAACAGATTTGTCAAACACAATTTCCCTTTCATAAAACCATGTTGACTGCCTAATCATATTGCGATTTTCTAAATGCCCTGTTACCACGTCACTAATAATAGATTCTAATATCAGGCTAACTGGCCTATGGTTCCCCGTTTTTTTCTCATCCTCCTTTCTTAATTAGCGGGGTTATGTTTGCTACCTTCCAATCCTTGGGGACTGTTCTAGAATCTAGGGAATTCTGGAAGATTAATATCAGTGCATCCACTATCTCTGCAGCTACCTCTTTTAAAACCCTAGGATGCAGGTCGTCAGGTCCAGAGGATTTGTTGCCACACAGTCTCATTAATTTCTCCAGTAGGGCTAGAAATTTGGTCGGGGCGCTAACTTTTGAAATCTTGAAATCAGGAAAGAACTGGAGCGGTAAATCAAGCGGTAATGACCTCAGTAGGGCGCTACAGGGGCGCTACCAGCAGAGCGATAATTAATTTCTGGTGCTGTGCAATCAGGAATGATCCTTCACACTGGCTCCTTCCAGCTCTTAAAGGGAAGGTTGCATCATTGTGCAGATCCTCATTATCAACATTGCTGGCTGTGAAGGCGACCTGCAAGCAACTCAATCCCCTGATCGTGATGGCTGATCCCACTCCCAGGGAGAGAGCTCATTGTTTCACGGACGAGGCACTGGAGGCATTGGTCGCGGGAGTGGAGCGAAAGAGGGCAGTGCTGTTCCTTGACACTGGAAGGAAGCCATTGTCCCAGGTCTTCAGGGTAATGTGGAGGGAAGTGGCCCAGGAGGTCTCGGACAGTAGTGTGGTCTTACGCAGCCTGACACAGTGCCGGAAGAAATTCAACGACCTTACTCGGGTGGTCAAGGTGAGTACATGCTTCAACAGGTCCTACATACCAGCATCTGAACCTCAGTCTGTACACACTGCACAAAGCAACCACACCCCCACCACTCACCCCCAAGCATCTGCACCTACTCAAACGCACATCCACATCTCACGCCTTGCCTGCAATTACAGCTATTCAACTCTTCTTCTTCTTAGGCAGTCCCTCGGAACCGAGGATCACTTGCTTCTGCACTAAAAATAAATTCTCAGGTGACTGAAGAGTCCAATGCAGGACCTACAGTCTCTGTCACAGGTGGGGCAGACGGTGGTTGAAGGGGCGGGTGGGGTGCTTGGGTTGACGTGCGCTCCTTCCGCCATTTGCGCTTGGCTTCCGCTTGCTGCCGGCGAAGAGACTCGAGATGTTCGGTGCCTTCCCGGATGCTTCTCCTCCACTTTGTGCGGTCTTGGGCCAGGGATTCCCAGATGTCGGTGGGGATGTTGCACTTTTACAAGGAGGTTTTGAGGGTGTCCTTGAAGCGTTTCCTCCGCCCACCTGGGGCTCTCTTGCCGTGTCAGAGCTCCGAGTAGAGCGCTTGTTTTGGGAGTCTCGTATCGGGCATGCGGACGATGTGGCCCGTCCATCGGAGCTGATCGAGCGTGGTCAAAGCTTCGATGCTGGGGATGTTGGCCTGAGCGAGAACACTGACGTTGGTGCGCCAATACTGCCAATGGATTTGCAGGATCTTGCGGCGGCAACGTTGGTGGTACCTCTCCAGTGCTTTGAGGTGCCTGCTGTACATGGTCCATGTCTCTGAAGCATACAGGAGGGCGGGTATCACTACTGCTCTGTAGACCATGAGCTTGGTGCTGGGTTTGAGGTCCTGGTCTTCAAACATTCTCTTCCTCAGGCGACCGAAGGCTGCACTGGCACACTGAAGGCGGTGTTGGACTTTGTCATCGATGTCTGCCCTTGTCGACAGTAGGCTCCCGAGGTATGGAAAGTGGTCCACGTTGTCCAAGGCCTCATCATGGATTTTGATAATTGGGAAGCAGTACTGTGTGGCGGGGGCAGGTTGGTAGAGGACCTTTCTCTTACGGATGTTTAGTGTAAGGCCTATGCTCTCGTACGCTTCGGTAAAGGTGTTGATGATGGTTTGGAGTTCGACCTCAGAGTGTGCGCAGACGCAAGCGTCGTCTGCATACTGTAATTCGATGACAGAGGATGGGACAACCTTGGATCTGGACTGGAGGTGATGGAGGTTGAACAGTTCCCTGTTTGTTCTGTAGATTAGCTCCACTCCAGCAGGGAACTTACTGAGGGTGGGATGGAGCATTACAGCCAGGAAGATCGAGAAGAGCGTTGGTGCGATGACAGAGCCTTGCTTGACCCCGGTCCGTACGTGAGTTGGGTCTGTGGTGGATCCGTTGGTCAGGATCACGGTTTGCATGTCATCATGAAGCAGGCGGAAGATGGTGACAAACTTTTGAGGGCAGCTGAATTTCAGGAGGACACTCCATAATCCCTCATGGTTGATGGTGTCAAAGGCCTTTCTGAGGTCAAAGAAGGCCATGTACAGTGGTTGGTGCTGTTCCCTGCATTTCTCTTGTAGTTGATGCGCAGTGAAGATCATGTCCATTGTGCCCCTTAGTGGGCAGAATCCGCATTGCGATTCTGGGAGGAGCTCTTCAGCCACTGGGAGAAGGCGATTGAGGAGGATTCTTGCAATGACTTTCCCTGTGGCAGACAGCAGGGAGACTCCTCTGTAATTACCGCAATCGGACTTGTCACCTTTCTTGAAGATGGTCACGATTACGACGTCTCTGAGATCCCCTGGCATGCTCTCCTCCTTCCAAATAAGAGAAATGAGTTCATGTATTTGCACCAATAGTGCTTCTCTGCCATGTTTTAACGCCTCGGCAGGGATTCCATCTGCTCCTGAGGCCTTGTTGTTCTTCAGTTGTCGGATAGCCTTTTCAACCTCATGCCGGGCTGGGGTTATGCTGAGGTGGTGGGTAACATGCTGCGGGAGGGAGTTGGGGACACTCGCGTCGAAGACAGAGTCTCGGTTCAGAAGATCTTCAAAGTGCTCCTTCCAGTGGGCACTGACTGCCTCTCTGGCCTCGATGAGTACCTCTCCGTTCTTGGCCCGCAGTGGGGTAGGGCCTTGGGTGCTTGGGCCGTAGGTGGTCTTGACTGCGTAAAGAATCCACGCACGTCGTGGTTGTCAGCTATCTGCTGGATCTCCTGCGCTTTCTCCACCCACCATCTGTTCTTTAGGTCGCGAGTTTTTTGTTGGACCTCGGCCTTCAGGCGTCTGTAGAGCTGCTTTCTTGCTCTCGAGTTCTGTTGCTGTTTCCAGATCAGGAATGCCTTGCGCTTGCGGCTTATTAGCTCCTGGATCTCCTGGTCATTCTCATCGAACCAGTCTTGGTGTTTCCTGGTTGAGTGACTGAGCGTGTCTTCACAGGTGCTGATTATGGAGGCCTTGAGCGCAGACCAGGCGCTATGGACACTCTATGTCTCTGAATCACTGGGAGTCGCCAGGTTGGTTGTGAGGCGCAGGTTGAATAGGACTTTCTTAGTAGGGTCTTTGAGTGCTCCAGCGTTGATTTTCCTGCGGCATTGCTTCGGTTGCCGCCGCTGTTTTGGAGCTACGTTGATGGAGATGACAGAGCGGATTAGGCGGTGGTCTGTCAAGCAGTCGTCAGCTCCTGTCATGGCGCGGGTGATGCGGATGTCCTTGTGGTCCCTCGCTCGGACGATGACGTAGTCCAGCAGATGCCAGTGCTTGGAGCGAGGGTGTTGCCATGAAGCCTTGTACTTGTCTCTCTGACGGAACAAGGTGTTGGTTATGACAAGGCCATGTTCTAAGCATTTCGTCAGGAGGAGGGTGCCGTTGGAGTTGGCTTTCCCTACCCCCTCTCTGCCGATCACACCTCCCCAGAGGTCTGTGTCCTTTCCAACTCTGGCGTTGAAGTCGCCAAGGAGGATCAGCTTGTCACCCGTTGGGACTAGGGACAGGGATTGTTCGAGGCTGGAATAGAATTCCTCTTTGGTCTCGTCTGTGGCTTCCAGTGTTGGGGCGTACGTACTGATGACCGTAGCGCACTGTTTCCGGGCTAGGGTGAGCCGTAGAGTCATGAGGCGTTCATTTATTCCACAAGGGGAGTCTCTGAGACGTTGAACTAGCTCATTCTTTATGGCGAAGCCTACCCCATGGAGGCGGCGTTCTTCTTCAGGTTTGCCTTTCCAGAAGAAGGTATAACCAGCGCCTTGCTCCTTGAGCTGGCCTTTCCCTGCCCGCCGGGTCTTGCTTAGGGCGGCGATGTCTATGTCGAAACGTCTGAGCTCCCGGACAACAATAGCAGTACGGCGTTCCGGTCTGTCGCTGTTGCGGTTGTCCATGAGGGGCCTGACGTTCCAGGTCCCGAACTTCATTTTAAAGGGTGGAAGATGCCTGTGCATGAGTTCTTTTAACGTTGGGTGGCTGTTGCACACCAGCTACCACATGGGCTTGACAGAGCAAGGTCTTGGTTCAATAGCAAGGGGATACAAGACGATTGGAGACCAGTCTCTGCAACATCGGCCTAGCACACACACAGAAACATATTCCTACTGTCCTGCTCCCTCCTTCCCGCAAGTCCTCTCTGCCTGGGTTTCATAGGCTGTAGTGTGGTCCTCCTGACCCCGCTGCTGGTCCACACTGCGCCACTGCTGGGCCTCGTCCTTGCTCCTGGGTCCCAACCTCGCTCCTGGGTCCCAATCTCGCTCCTGGGCCTCGACCTCGCTCCTGGGCCTCGACCTCGCTCCTGGGTCCCGACCTCGCTCCTGGGCCTCGACCTCGCTCCTGGGCCTCGACCTCGCTCCTGGCCCTCGTCCTCGCCCCTGGGTCCCATCCTCGCTCCTGGACCTCGACCTCGCTCCTGGGCCTCAACCTCACTCTTGGGCCTCGACCTCGCTCCTGGGTCGCGACTATTCAACTGTGGCAAGCATATCTCCCAAATACAAAGCTGGACTCTGACTCACACACATTTGTTTCTCTTGCAGGCCAAGATGGCCCACAATAGGAGGGAGCAGCAGAGAACAGGCGGGGGTGATGCGCAGCTCCAGCAGCTTTCAGACCTGGAGGAGCGAGTGCTGCGACTCATTGGGCAGCAGGTGGTGGGCGGCGCTGCCGTCGGCGATGTCGACCCCCTTGGGGGCAACAATGGTATGTTGATCCCCTCTCCTTCTCTCATCCCACTTCCCCCTCACAGCACAAGCCTTTTCCACTTTCCAGCTCATTAAACTGTCTGCATTCCTTGCTCCCTTCCTGCCACCCTGCCCTCACCTTAAAGTGAGTATTGTGACTTTATGCTTTCAGATAATCAGCAACCAGATGACCAGCCTGTCCCTGAGCCTCCCAGTGAGAGTGAGGAAGGAGAAAAGGAGGAGGAAGAAAGCACCGCATCACTGCATCTCTCACCCGCAGGCACCACCTCAGATACTGGGACTATACGATCTTTAGTAGAGGGGTCTGCACTGGGTGATGCACCGGGGACGAGTGGGCTGCATCAAGGCCAGGCGGAAAGGGTAGCTCGGGAGCCAGCTCCCCAGAGGGCGAGTTCACGCACGAGTTCTGCTGCACAGGACTCAGATGAGGACCTCAGTGGGGAGGCATTCACAAGAAGAGTGATGGGCATGCACACCAAGATGGTAGGTGCAATGGCAAGGGTGCCCGAGAGCCTCTCGACAATGGTAAGGAGCGTGGAGGAGTCTGCCTCCAACATTGCACAGAGCTCTGTACACACCATGGAGCCCATCCTTGGCAGTCTGCGAAGGATGGTGGACTCCCTGAGAGACCGTGCGGATCCAGACCTCATGCCGCGTGTCATGGGCGATGTGGCAGCTTCCATTGCAGCACAGGCGGAAGCCACACAACGTCTTAGTGCTGTAATGCAGTCAATGGTTGATGCCATCGAATCTCAGACTGTTCTCATGCAGTCTCAGCTTGATGCCACGTAAGCTCTGACGGCTGCCATCGTCGCTCAGTCCACCACAGTCCACCGGGGATCTCACGGTGTCACAGCAGGCCACCAATCTGTGCTCTAGCAGATTGCTCCGGATGCTGAGGTTCTGCCCTGGGGGAGTGGCAGTGGGTCAGTGGAGCAGGAACCTGCTGTCCTCTCTCAGGATGACAGCATTCCTGCTCCCACCACTGCCACTCCATCATTGCCCTTGCTGCTGCCTGTCATCCAGCCAGGCCAGACTGCCGCCGCCCATCCTGAAGTGGTGCAGTGTACAGCCGGGCCTTCCAGGCCCAGAGCTGGTTGAGGGCGTCCTGCAAGGCCATCTGTAGTCTCTGGCACCAACACTCAGCAGCCTTCCACCAGCCCTGCTGCAGCCACTGGGAGACACTATGTAGGAGCAGTAGATTAGGAAAGGCACTGTAAATAGGGGAAGTAAGGGTTTGCACAAGGGTGATTCGTTAATATTGTTGTATATATGTGGTTACTGAATTTGGGTAAATTTATTATTGGAATTTTGCAGATTTGGGGCTGTGTCTCATTTCAGCTTTGGGGTGTGGTATGGAATGAGAAATTGATGGAATAATGGGGACATGCTGAGCAACCGGGAAGTGGCCTCGAATTCATTGGAACCGACGTCTGATGAGGCGATCACGGACCGCCCTTCCACAAGATCGCTTTAGTGGCTGCCTCCTCTGTCACTGCTGTTCGTGCTCCTCCTCCTCCTCCTCCTCCTCTGCCTCCTCATCCTCCTCGTTTCCCTCGTCCTCCTCCTGAGGTCATGCGGCTATGCCTGTTGGCAATGGCTGCACCCTCATGATGGCCAAGTTGTGGAGCATGCAGCAGACGACGACGAAAAGGGACACCCGCTCAGCTGAGTACTGGAGGACTCCTCCCGAACGGTCAAGGCAGTGGATTCATTGCTTGAGCACTCCAATGGTCTACTCAATGATGTTCCTGGTGGCAGCATAGCTCTCATTGTATGAGTGTTGGGCAGAAATGTTGGGGTTGCGGAGGGGAATCATGAGCCAGGTGGAGAGCGGATAGGCCTTGTCTCCCAGCAGCCAGCTGCGAGCTTGATGTGATGGCTGGAAGAGTGCTGGCACACTGGTCTGGCGCAGGATGAAGGCATCGTGGCTGCTGCCAGGATAGCGACCATTGACGGTCAGGATTCGCCGTGTGTGGTCGCACACCAACTGCACATTAAGTAAGCGGTAGCCTTTGTGGTTACGGAATACCTCAGGATTGTTATGAGGTGCCCGCAAAGCGACGTGGGTACAGTCAGTGGCGCCCTGCACCATGGGGAAGCCCGCTATCCTGGCAAAGCCACATGCACGCTCGCGCTGCTTCCCTCTGGTCATGGGGAAGGAAATGTAGACCCTTCTCCTTCTGTAGAGAGCATCTGTGACCTCGCAGATGCAGCAACGGACAGCAAACTGCGATATGCTAGATATGTCTCCTGTTGCACACTGGAAGGATCAGCTGGCGTAGAAATTGAGGACGACAGTCACCTTGACTGCCACTGAGAGAGCCATGCTTACCCTGGTCTGAGGCTCGGGGTCTGGTTGCAGGAGGTGTCAGAGCTCTGTGACCACATCCTTGGTGAACCGGTGCCTTATAAGACACTGTTCCTCAGTGAAATTGATGTAGGAGAACTGCTGCCGGAACACCCTGGGAGGGTAAGGCCTCCTGTTGAGAGCCCTGTTGGCCCTCCCCCCTCTGGCCACATTTTGCCAACTTTCTCTCTGCCTCCACTGCCTCCAATGTTGACGCTGAAGGGCGCGATCCAGTGCCAGTACAGCCCCCATTAAAGTATGGAAATGTTGTACTTTGAAATCTCACCTAAAATGAAAAACGGTGAAATTGCTCAGAACGCCTGTTTGCCGATGTGAAACTGACAAGGCAGCATTCTTTGCCGAGTAAAAATAAACCGGATGTTGAGGCCTTTAAATACCACTCCTCCAGCGGCCATCCGACTGCACACCGAATCTTCTACCTGCTGTTGCTAATGGCAGGCGCTCAGGCAGGGGCGAGTGGGAAGTTCTGATCCGGGGCACTAACGGGGCGCTGCAGACCGGATGACGTCACAATCACCAGGGCGCTAGGGACCGAGGCGCTAAGTCTTAGCGCCAGCGCAAAAGCAGCAGGGAATTTCATGTGTGTCGCTCAATTCGCCGCACCTGGTCACAAACCCATTTGCGTCCCATTATCGCCCCCCGGAGGCGCTAACAGGAGGCGCAAAGGAGGCCAATTTCTCCCCTATGTCTTTACTTATACTGATTTTTTTTAAGTTCCTCATTCTCTCTAGATTCTTGGTTCCCCATTATTTCTGGAATGTTTTTTGTGTCTTCTACCTTGAAGACAGATACATAGGCCGTGATTTCCCTTACCTCAGCGGTTCCGGTGCGGCCGGGGTCGGTGGCAGGGTGAGATTGCGATCTTATGCTGATTGGGCTTGCTAAGTCCGCCCAGCGTGTTTCCCAGCCAATTGAAGGAAGCGTGTCCGGTGACGTCACTTGATGACGCATCATCAGCCGGTTTTCTTAAAGGGACCATGCGTAAATTGATTCTGACAGTTGTGCAGTCAGTATTCTACAGCATTGAGGTGCTGCAAACACTGACAAGCACTGCACAGAGGTGAACAGCTGCGCCCAGGTTCTCCCATGACTCCCTCCATATGTTTATGGAGGCAATCACAGCACACAGGGTGGTTCTCTTCGCTTCTCATGGGCAGAAGAGACCTCCCCATGAGATCAATGCAGCCTGATTGCACATTGCACAGGAGGACACAAGCAGAGATGTCATTAGGAGGACCAGGCTACAGTGGCACAAACGTTTCAATTATCTCAGTAGATCATGAAACGTTACTACAAAGCCACACTCAACCTCATCCTGCTGTACCACTCATCACATTCCCATCACTCTGCCTTCCCTACCCTACTCCTGCACATCCTACTCACACCAACTTACCTTGCACCTCCACCCATCCCTCTCTATCTACATTATCACTTCCCCACCTCACTCACCACCCTTCACACTCACCCTCATCCCAGTCCAATCATACCAAGTAACAACACACAAGGATAGGCACTTAGGAGTATTCCCCGTGTTTTTTTAAAGGCAAGTACTGTAATTGTCAAATAAATATTCACACTGTTTAATTTACAAGTTGATTGATGTAGGGCATCAGAGATTTTTGATTCCTGATTGGCTAGTGAAAGGAGCTTATGCACAACGGTGCGCCCTGGGATCGGTGGGCCACTACGCTGCGCACAACTCCACAGCATTTCAAAGCAAGTTTTCGCTTGGGGCCTCGCACCTGGTTCAGAGGTCAGCAGCGTACTCCTTCGCTATACTGCCGACTGCAATTTCAGAGCCAAAATCTTTCTATGTGGACTAGCACATTTCCCATGGCTTTTTTCCCAGTGAGTCAAAACTGTTAAATAGACTGCCAGCTCCCCCATTGCTCACAGGAATTCGAACAATAAAGAAAAGAAGAAGTTGCACTTATACAGCACCTTCCATATTCTCAGGATATTCCAAAGTGCTTCACAGCCAATGAAATACTTTTGAAGTGTATTTCGTGTTGTTTTAGGCAAATTTGGCAGCCAATTTGTGCAGGACATAGTCTCACAAAGAACAAATGAGGTAAATCACCAGTTAATATGTTTTGGTGCTTTTGGTTGAGGGACGAATGACATGTATTATGCAATTTACTATCAGAGCCACTGAGACGCAGTATATTAAATTTCATTTTCATTATATGGTAATCTGGGATTCTTATCAGTGCTTTGGGGATTGAACAAAAGCTCTGTTCATTATTCTGTGAAAAATGTAAATCAGTGGAGCTGATTATTCTTACATTCAGAAATTAGCCTCCTTAATTTATATACATTCCTTTCTCTATATATTTAAATATTATTCCTTATCATTTTAAAGTTAAAGATTCACAGCTAGATGGTATGCAAGCTGATTGGGGATGGGTAGATGGTTTTTAGATTACTGGGGAGGGTAAAGAGAGGGGTTTAGCAACACTATGTGGGGATGGTCCTAGCAGCATGGAGGGGAAACGTAGGCTTCTGGAAGAACTCAGAAGCAGAACATGCGATTTAGATCACTGGTAGGAGAAATTCAACATGCACCCAACACAGGCAGCAAGGCGGATGGTCAATTGCTCTGCACTCTGGTCTGTGCCGGCCTGAGGCCCGAGCAAAGTTTGGCATCGGGCTGCATTTGAATGGAAACAGCAAATTGCAGCTCGCCTATCGGGGCCGAACGAATTCCAGCCAGCTCTGATCCTGATCCAGCAATGTATGTCCTGGGGTAGGGGGGGAAGGGGGGGAGGTGCGGTTCAAGGGAGGTGAAGCCACGAGGGGAAACCCAGGGGTGGAGTCAGGCCTGGCAGCACGGCTTTGTAAATCTCTAAAAGATCTATGCAAACACTGAATTACTTGCTTTACAATTGGTTCCTAGAACAATTGGGACAGATTTTCCTCATTTCCTCGTGTAATCATGTTGATGTGAAATATGCGCTTTTGAAATTTTTTTTATTTTACATCAATCCTTATTTTGGACATTAGAATTTTCTGTTACTGAGAAAGAAATGGTTGATGAAAAATTTAGAAATTATGTTGAGCACTTTGTGTGAACATGCTAGCCAGATTGTGCAACCAAAGGGCAATCAGTTAACAACAACGTGCATTTATATATCACCTTTAATGTAATAAAGCATCTCAAGGCCAAACATCCCGTAACCAAAACCCATTATAAATATGGACATGGGAATTTTTAATTGGAAAAAGTTGCTGTAGAAAATGTGACAGAAACCTAACAACAGGAAGTCAATTTATGCAGACAGCAAAGGCTGTGGGCCCCGACAGCATCCCGGCTATCGTGCTGAAGACTTGTGTTCCAGAACTAGCCGTGCCTCTAGCCAAGCTGTTCCAGTACAGCTATAACACTGGCATCTATCCGACAATGTGGAAAACTGCCCAGGTATGTCCTGTCCACAAAAGGCAGGACAAATCCAATCCGGCCAATTACCGCCCATTCCAGACTACTCTCAACCATCAGCAAAGTGATGGAAGGTGTTGTCGACAATGCTATCATGCAGCACTTACTCAACAATAACCTGCTCACTGATGCCCAGTTTGGGTTCCGCCAGGACCACACGGCTCCAGACCTCATTACAGCCTTGGTCTGAACATGAACAAAAGAGCTGAATTCCAGAGGTGAGGTGAGAGTGACTGCCCTTGACATCAAGGCAGCATTTGACCGAGTGTGGCATCAAGGAGCACTAGTAAAACTGAAGTCAATGGGAATCGGGGGGAAAACTCTCCACTGGCTGGAGTCATACCTAGCACAAAGGAAGATGGTTGTGGTGGTTGGAGGTCAATCATCACAGCCCCAGGACATCGCTGCAGGAGTTCCTCAGGGCAGTGTCCTTAGCCCAACCATCTTCAGCTGCTTCATCAATGGCCTTCCCTCCAACATAAGGTCAGAAATGGCGATGTTCGCCGATGACTGCACAGTGTTCAGTGCCATTCAAAACTCCTCAGATAATGAAGCAGTCAATGCCCGCATGCAACAAGACCTGGACGACGTTCAGACTTGGGCTGATAAGTGGCAAATAACATTCGCGCCACAGAAGTGCCAGACAATGACTATCTCCAACAAGCGAGAATCTAACCATCTCCCCTTGACATTCAATGGTATTACCATCGCCGAATCCCCCACCATCAACATCCTGGGGGTCACCATTGACCAGAAACATGATTTTCCGCTGATTTCCACTGATTTTCCACCCAGAAGGGGTGAGTAGCCGGTCAATGGGATTTAAATCAGGCATGAGAATTAAAAAGCCCCGGTCTCATTTCTGGAGCAATAGGTGAATTTCTAACTCACACCACTGCTCACCCACTGGAAACTGGGCCCGAGTTAAAATTGGGCTGCAGGTGTCTCAATACAGAGGTACATGTTGCTTTATAGGTTTAAGAGCATTTGTTGCATGTTTCTGCCACAAAGTAGTCTGACATTTCTCTACTCTTGTAAGAGGCATATAATAATAATTTGGACCTACAAAGCCAGAATGATCGCTTTAAGGCACAGGCAGTCAGGAATGTCTGAGAGCAATTATTCAGTTATATAATGTTAGACAGAGTTATGTGAAGGGTTCACAAATATATAAAAACAACATGTTGACATAAAAAATTCAGTGAAGTCAAAATTTGTTTCATTTTATGAAATGCATCCATCACCCTCTCCCCATAAAAAGATCCAGCAGAGGCCACTGACTGTTCAAAGCACAAAAGAAACAATATATATTTTACCACAATGACCAATATCTAATTGTTAGCTGTCCGGTTCTGATTGATTTTCAGGCTTAAAGTTGCTATGTTGGTGAACTGATCTATTCAGTACAAGTTTATTAACAATCCGTGCTGCACCAGGGCGGTTGGAGCAGACAGTAGTCTAAGGGAAATTACTGATTTTCATATTGGTATAATTGTTTCAAGTCTTTCTGTGCTTCTAATAACCACCAAGGCCAAATTAATGAGCCAGCTTTTACTCATGATAGAATTCCCCACTTATACCTTGTTGAATGTGACCTATAGATAAGTTTTGCAATGCTTTCCCCAGCTTGGAGCCTTGCTCGACCTGCTGAGCGTTCCCAGCATTTTCTGATTTTTTGCTTACGATTTCCAGCATCCACAGTATGTTGCTTTTGTTAATGCTGGATACTGGGTAATATTTTAAAACAGAATTGGAGAATTATAATCGACCATAAACTATTACCTCCAAGTTGCAATATTCTTAGAACGAAACACCCTGGTAATGTTGTTATAGTGCTCTTTATGTGCCAAATGCTCATTATTAAAAAGCTCATAAATATGTTATTCTCTGTGCGCTTTTACTTAAGGGTCAATTAAAAAAAATTACACCCAGACATGTTGTGCAATTTTCCGTGTCCACTTACAATTAAAGAAAGTTTTATTTTCCACAAGGTTGTTATTTTAAAGTGCAGAAGAGAGCAACCAGATTGTACATAATTGGTGCATGAAATTCCACAAATCCGCCATCTTAAGAGGTCCAGAAGGAACACAGCCAATTTCTCTGACAAGGAGACAGATACCCTAAATGAAGAAATTAAACTGTGTGGAAAAGAACAGCTTGGCAAGAGCAAAACCTAATTAAATCAAGCAAAAAAAATCTGACATGGATTACTTGAAAGCTAATGCTGGGAGTGATTTTCCTCTACAGTTACGCTGCTTCCCTGGTGTAACTCTAATGGGCGTGAGCAGAGAATTGGGCAGAGTCGTGTTCCACTGCTTCCCTGTCACCACTTCTAGGATTTCCCGCAGCAAATGCAAACAGGCAGATGTCGTGTTTCCTGTCATTTGCTGAACACTAGTCACGTTGCTGTACCACGGCAAGATGATCAATTCAACATGCCAGCTCTGAAAAGTTAGCATTTACAATAAAAACTACTCCTATTCAGCTGCCATGGAGACAGCAGGCCCGATTATGCTGCTGCAGCCACCCAAAGACAACCGCAGCAATGTCCCTTCTCCCTCGGACGAGCTTCTTGAAGCTGGTGGGAATCCTGCTATTTAAAACTATAAAAATTAGCCTGACCCCGGGAAATCAGATAGGATCAGGAGTGCAAGCATGGGATGCACGGAGTGTTCTGCCTGCTGAAGCTGCGCCACCATTCCACCCAGCAGGAAAATTGTCCCTGCTTCGTCCAACACTTAGGCCTTGAACTTATGGAGTTTAATGTTAGCCAAGGAACACATAATACATTCGCATGCACTTCACTGGTCCATTTTTTTAAAAGAGGAATAAAACTGTTTATTTTACATGAACTTAAATGGGGCAATCTTTCACTTCCCCCAGAGATTGTTTCTGGAGAGTGTCCTCGTCCATCCCAGGAGAGGGACGGATTTTTTTGGTGGATCCAGCAGGAGCAGGAGTGCCCCACTGAGTCCCACAAAGAAAGTTTGGGCTACTGCCACCTAGCACTCCAACTGTACCCGCCCATGAAACCCTCCCTGAACCCCGGCCCCCAGAACTTACCTGACTGCCAACCTGGTAGCCCCTGAGCCACCTGAACTTCGTAGGCCCAAAGCTGGTGAGCTTCTTTCAGACACCTACTTCAGATGAGTAGCTGGCCAGCAGGATGTTAATGAGGCCTGGCTGTTAAAATGGACCGGGCCTCCCACTGCAACAACCGGGCGGGCTGGCTTCCTGGCCGCGCTCTAAAATTCCCCTTCTGGTAACTGTGGGGAACGTGGCAAGTACAGAGTCACTTCAATTTACAATGTTTAGGATTATAGAGTAATTAAGTAGAACATGCCTCCTCCATTAAAGCACTCTTACACGTCCATTCAGTCACGTTCTGATAAAGCAATACCACACTAACCATTTTGAGTCGTGCACAGACCCATTGCAGTACTGTTGTTGAAGTGTTCTGTTTTAGTTGCTGCTTAAGAAACAGCGCCTATGTCTGGTTCTTCAGCTCAGTGCAGCTACTACTAATTGCATCATTGATATTCATTCAGATTATACAGGTGGCTGAAAGTTCGATCTTCCTCGCCAAAAATATGTTATTTCAGATCATATTTGTGCTGACAGATCATGCAAAGAAGATGGGTTTTAAATGCTTAGAAAGGATAGAAAAAATAAATGGGAGGATGTTTACTAGTAAACATGAGTCTGAAAGTTATCAAAAGGATACATTTAATTTCCGATGCCTAAATCGGACTGGGATTTTTTGCAAAAGGAATTGTAACTGGGAATTGCTCCAGACTGCAAGGATAAACATGAGATAAAAATAATTCTATAATGGTGGTGGTGGTGGTGGGGGCGGGGGGGGGGGGGGGCGGCGGCAGCGGGTAGGGGCGGAACTGGGATAAAGTTCTGATGGGTGGGAGGAGCACACTTTAGGGTGTAACCCAAATCTGCTGGCTTTCTGCTCCATGTAAGACAAGACTGAAAATTGCAATCCAGGTGTGCTGGCACTTTGTTGCAAAAGAACCTTGTAAGCTTGTCTAGGGGAATTCTCAGGCTGCATTTGGAATTTTGCCCAACTTGTCCTGATAGGCCCAACAGGACCTATGCCAGCTGAGAGTAGACTTAGGTTCCCTTTTTACAGAAGGTCCAGGAGGGGAAAAAAACAAATGTAATCAATCCCAACGAGATTGTTTATCTTCAGGAAGTTAGTCCCTCTGTTCCCTGAAGGGAACATAAAAAATGATTTGGCAACTATAGCCAGGAAGTGATGCTAAACCTTTATAAATCACTGGATAGGCCTCAGCTGGAGTATTGTGTCCAATTCTGGGAACCACACTTTAGGATGGATGTCAAGGCCTTGGAGAGGGTGCAGAGGAGATTTACCAGAATGATACCAGGGAGGAAGGACTTCAGTTACGTGGAGAGACTAGAGAATCTGAGGTTGTTCTCGCTAGAGCAGAGAAGGTTAAGGGAGGTTTAATAGAGATATTCAACATTATGAAGGGTTTTGAGTAAATAAGGAGAAACTGGCAAGAGGGTTGGTAACCAGAGGACACAGATTTAAGATAAAAGGCAAAAGAACCAGAGGGGAGATGAGGAGAATTTTTTGCACAGCGAGTTGTGATCTGGAATGCACAATCTGAAAGGGTGGTGGAAGCAGATTCAGTAGTAACTTTCAAAAGGGAATTGGATTATATACTTGAAAAGAACAAATTTGCAGGGCTCTGGGGAAAGAGCAGAGGAGTGGAACTATTTGGATAGCTCTTTCAAAGAGCCAGCACAGGCATGATGAGCTGAATGGCCTCCTTCTATGTTGTATCATTCTATGATTCTTAAATTTGCTTCAACTTGATTCAGGCCTCAGGTTCTCCTTTTCTGAGCAGTAAGGTACCAGTCTGACTTCCATCCCTTCACTGGGGCTTTTGCTTCCGATGTGGCATAATAGAAATGGGCATTTTGCCCAAATATTTTAATGACCTTGGGTTGAATTTTAAAAGTCAAACACGGGCGGGATGGGGTTGGGACAGATGTTAACATTTAAAAAATTCCCGAGGAACTTCAGCTCAGAGTTGTTGAGCTGGAGTCCGAGGTGCAGACATTGCGGGGCATCAGGGAAGGGGAAAGTTACCTGGATACTTTGATCCAGGAGGCAGTCACACCCCTTAGGTTAGATAGTGGTACAGGTCTGGTTAGTGGTCAGGGACAGGAGAATGTGACTGCAACTCAGGCAGGTATGGGGACCCAGGAACAGTGCTGGAGGAGCCTCAGCCTTTGCCCTTATCCAACAGGGACGAGGTTCTTGCTGCCTATGTGCAGGAGGGCAAAGTCTGCAGTGTGATGAGCAAACTGACCACGGCACAGGTGGTCATTCAAGTGGGGGGAATGAAAAGTAATGTTGTAGTGGTAGGGGACCGTATAGTCAGGGGGATAGATACTGTTCTATGCACCCGCGACCGGGTGTTCCGAAGGCTGTGTTGCCTGCCTGGTGCCAAGGTTAAGGATATCTCCTCGCGGCTGAAGAAGAATTGGAAGGGGAAGGATCCAGTTGTTGTGGTCCACGTAGGAACCAAAGACATAGGTAGAACTAGGAATGATGTTCTGCTGAGAGAGTTTGAAAAGTTAGGATCCAAATTAAATGCTGAACCTCAAAGGTAATAATCTCTGGATTGTTACCTGAGCCACGTGCAAATTGGCATAGGGACAAGCAGATCAGAGAGTTAACTGCGTGGCTCAAAGAGTGGTGTGGGGGAGGAAGGGGGTTTTGATTCATGGACACCGGCACCAGTACTGAGGAAAGACGGAACTGCTCCGTTGGGACGGGCTCCACTTAAACCAGGCTGGGACCAGTGTCCTGGTGAATTGAATAACGAGGGCTGTAGATAGGGCTTTAAACTAAAAAGGGGGGAGGGGTAAGATGAGGGGAAATTTAAAAATCTAAAAAGAAAAGTCAAGGCAATGGAGCAGTGTAGTGATTTGGGTAAAGATAAGCAGAGTGTGACAGGAAGGGATAAAGAGTTTAACAGTAATAGTGCATCAGCAAATAAGGTGAAAGCAGGGAATAATGGTAAAAAGTTAAAATTAAAGGCTTTTTATCTGAATACTTGAAGCATTTGTAACAAGTCAGACAAATTATTAGCACAAATAGAGATAAATGGGTTTGATCTAACAGCCATTATAGAGACGTGGTTGCAAGGTGACCAAGGTTGGGAACGAAATATTCCAGGGTACTTGAAATTTCAAAAAGACAGGTGGGGGTAGCCCTGATAATAAAGGATGACATAATGACAGTAGTGAGAAAAGATCATTGCTCGAAGATCAGGAAGTAGAATCAGAATGCGCAAAGATAAGAAATAATAAGGGGCAGAACACACTGGTAGGAGTAGTTTATAGGCCCCCGAACAGTAGCTATACCATTGGGCAGAGCATTAATCAAGAAATTGTAACAATTTGAGTTTTTTAAAAAATGACTTGGATCTTGCTGAATTCATACCACAGTCTTGTACTTAAAAAAAATGGAGCTTGTAACAAAGGTAATGCAATAACCGTGGGGGACTTTAATCTTCATAAAGACTGAGCAAATCAACTTGGCAAAGGTAGTCTGGAGGATGAATTCATGGAATGCATTCGAGACAGTTTCCTAGAACAATACGTCATGGAACCAACCAGTGAACAGGTTATTTTAGATCTTGTATTGTGTAATGAGATAGGGTTAATTAGTAATCTCATAGTAAAGGATCCTCACAGGAGGAGTGATCATAATATGATAGAATTTCATATTGAGTTTGAGAGTGAATTACTTAATACGAAAGTAGAGTCTTAAACTTAAATAAAGCCCATTACATAGGTATGAGGGACGAGTTGGCTAAGGTAAATTGGGAAATTGGATTAAATGATATGATGGTGCATAAGCAGTGGCAAAGATTTAAAGAAATATTCCAAAATTCTCAACGAATATACATTCCATTAAAAAATAAAAATTCCACAGGAAAAATGATCCAATCATGGCTAACTAAAGAAGCTAAGGATAGTATTAGATTAAAAGAAGAGGGTTATAATGTTGCGAAGAATGGTATTAAGCCTAAGGACTGGGAAAGCTTTAGAAACCAGCAAAGGATGACCAAAAACTTGATAAAAAGGGAGAAAATATAACATGAGAGTAAACTAGCAAGAAATATAGAAACAGATTGTAAGACCTTCTACAAGTATATAAAAAGGCAGAGAATAGCAAAAGTAAGTGTGGTCCCTTCGAGGCTGAGACAGGAGAAATTATAATGAGGAATAAGCAAATGGCAGAGACCTTAAATAAATATTTTGTATTTGTCTTCACAGTAGAAGCATACCAAAAATAGTGGGAAACTAAGGGGCTAAAGACAGTTAGGAACTTAAAGTAATTAAGATCAGTCTAGAAAAAATACTTGAGAAACTAGTGGGACTAAAAGCCAATAAATCCCCATGACCTGATGGCCTACATCCTAGAGTTCTAAAAGAGGTGGCTGCAGAGATAGTGGATGCTTTGATTGTGATCTTCTAAAATTCCCTAGATTCGAGAACGGTGCCAGCGGATTGGAAGGTAACAAATGTACCCCTGCTATTCAAGAAAGAAGTGAGAGAGAAAACAGGGAACTACAGGCCAGTTAGCCTGACGTCAGTTATTGGGAAAATGCTGGAGTCCGTTATTAAGGAAGTGGTAACAGGGCACTTAGAAAATCATAATATGATTAGGCAGAGTCAACATGGTTTTTGAAAGGGAAATCATGTTTAACAAATATATTAGAGTTTTTTTGAGGATGTAACTAGCAGGGTAGATAAAGGGGAACCAGTGGATGTAGTATATTTTGATTTCCAAAAGGCATTTGATAAGGTGCCACCTAAAAGGTTGTTATGCAAGATAATAGAATCATAGGGGGAGAAATTCGGTACCATAGCACCTTGTTAGCCCCTGGCGGAGGCACTAACAGGGCATTGAGGCAGTCGCGCTGCAGCGAGGCAAATCCAGCGCCGCACGCCAAATGTAGCCCCCCCCCGTAGCACCGCCACTACAAGTTAGCACCGGCGACTTCAGCGCCAGGCAGACGTGACATCAGTGAGCGTGCAACGCACACTGGGCGCCCAATCTGCAAAATTGATTATCGCCCCCTGCCTTAGCTCCTCACCCCGACAACGACAGGGCGAGGAGGCATGAAGCACTCGGTAGCCGGCTCCAGGGGCGCTACTTAAAGGGATCATGAGTAATGAGTCACAGCTCTCAGGTTAGTGCTGTTTCACTGCTTCCTTGTCAGTTTGACATTGTGCAACAGTTTAATTCAGTCATTTAAAGGTTGTTTAGTCTTCGGAGTGTTGGTGCTACTAAAAATTAGTTACATTTATTCTCACAACATATCAAAGTGCTACACTTTGTTACATTAATGGGGGCTGTACTGGCAGTCGACCTCGTCCTCCGGGATCTAAGGCGGAGGGAGCGCAGGCAGCGAGAAAGATTGGAACATGTGGCCAGAGGGAGGAGGAGGGCCATCAGGGCTCTGAACAGCAGGCCTTACCCTCCGAGGGTATTCCAACAGCACTTCTCCTACCTTCAAATAAGCAAGGAACAGTGTATTAGAAGGCTCCACTTCACCAAGGAGGTGGTCATAGAACTCTGCCACCTCCTGCAACCAGGCCTCGAGCCTCAGATCAGGGCGACCACGGCTCTGTCAGTGGCAGTCAAGGTCACCGTTGCCATCAATTTCTTCGCCAGTGGATCCTTCCAGTCTGCAACAGGAGATATAGCTAACATCTCGCAGTTCGCCGTCCATCGCTGCATCCGGGAGGTCACAGAGGCTCAGTCTGGGCTGGCTGGATGACAGGCAGCAACAAGGGCAATGGTGGAGTGCCGGTGGTGGGAGCAGGAATGCTGTCATCCTGAGAGAGGACAGCAGGTTTCTGCTCCACTGACCCACTGCCACTGCCCCGGGGCAGCACCTCAGCATCCCGAGCAATCTGTTGGAGCACAGATTGCTGGCCTGCTGCAACACGGTGAAAGCCCCAGTCGACGGTGGTAGACCCAGCCACGATGGCAGCAGTCAGAGTTTGCGTGGCATCAAGCTGAGACTGCATGAGAGCAGTCTGAGATTGAATGGCACCAACCATAGACTGCATTACAGCACTAAGACATTGTGTCGCTTCCAGGCCTGTGCTGCAATGGAAGCTGCCAGATCGCCCATCACACATGGCATCAAGTCTGTGTTGCCATGGTCTCTCAGGGAGTCCACCATCCTTTCCAGACTGGAATTGATGGGCTCCATGGTGCGCGCAGAGTTTTGTGCAATGTTGGAGGCGGACTCCTCCACACTCCTTACCATTGCCGACAGGCTCTCGGGCACCCTTGCCACTGCACCTATCACCTCCGTGTACATGCCTATCACCCTTCTTCTAATTGTCTCCCCATCGAGGTCATAGAATCATAGAATGGTTACAGCACGGAAGAAGACCTTTCGGCCCGTCGAGCCCGTGCTGTCTCTCAGCTAGTCCCACTCCCCTGCCCTTTCCCTGTAGCCCTAAAAAATGTTTTCCTTCAGGTCCTCAACTGAGTCCTGTGCAGCAGAACTCACGGCGAGCTCGCCCTCTGGCTGGTGCCTGCGGGTGAGACATGCAGTGATGTGGTGTGTTCTTCTCCTCCTCTTCTCCCGCCTCACTTTCAACGGTGCTCTCAGGAACAGGCGGCTCAGGTGCTTAGCTGAAAGCATAAAGGCACAAGAGTTGGGTTAAGGTGAGGTTAGGGGGGCAGGATTGGCTGGAAAGTGCGAAAGGCTTGTGGGGTGAGGAGGAAGTGGGCTGTGAGAAGGAGTAGGGATGAACATACTGTTGTTGTCCCCAAGGGGGTCAATGTTGCTGGTGGCCATGGCGCCCACCAACTGGCACCCAATAATCTCTAGCACTCTATTTTCCAGTGCAGACAGTGTTTCGGTGTCAGCTTGTCCCCCTCCGTGCGCTCCTGCTCCCTCCTGTTGTGAGCCACCATGGCCTGCAAGAGAAAGGAAAGTGTGTGAGTGAGTGCGGAGCAATGTGTTTGGGTGATGTGCCTACCATAGTTGAATAGCTGTCATTGTGTGCAAGGTGTGAGAAGTGGGTGTGAGCGTTGGTAGGTAGAGATTGTTGGTGGGTGAGTGCTGGGGGTGTGGTACTTTGGCTAGTGTGTGCAGACTGTGGTTCAGACACTGGTATGCAACATTTGTTGAGGCATTGACTCACCCTGACCACCCGAGTGAGATCGTTAAATTTCTTCCTGCACTGTGTGTGGGTCCTGGGGACCACAGTGCTGCCCGAGACATGCTGCGCTACCTCCCTCCACATGGCATGGAAAACTTGCGGCAAGGGTCTCCTGCCACTTGCCAGATAGAGCACCGCCCTCCGTCTCTCCACAGCGGACACCAACTGCTCCAATGCTTGGTCTGAAAATGCGGGCTCTCTCCCTGGGGCGTAGATCTGCCATTAGGACACCTGCTTGAGTCGTCCGGCTCCTTGGTCTTGGCCTACTCCTGCTTGCTGACACAGGTTTACAGCCAGCAATGCTGAGAATGAGGTCCTGTAGCATCAATGAACCTCCCCTTTAAAAACTGGAAAGAGCCTGTGGCAAGGATGACTTGTGATTAGACTGCACCTGATATTGGTTAGCGCTTTGAGTGTAGCACCACTGAGCTGGGCCATTACCGCTTGATTTAGTGATCCAATCCTTTCTTTGTGCAATGTGACTGAATCTTGCATGCAGTGTGATTCATTAGCTATAATGAATTTCTCCCCCATAGAATCATAGAATGGTTACAGCACAGAAGGAAGCTATTCAGCCTGTCGAGCCTGTGCCGGCTCTCTGCACTTCAGCTAATCCCACTCACCCGCCCTTTCCCTAGCCCTGCAAATTTTTTTCTTCAGGTGCTTGTCCAATTCCTTTTGAAAGCCATGTTTGAATCTGCCTCCACCACCCTCTCAGGCAGTGCATTCCAGATCCTAACCACTTATGGAGTTGACAGTAATATATTAGCATGGATAAAGGATTGATTGAAAGACAGAATACAGAGAGTAGGAATAAACGGGTCATTTTCAGGTTGTCAGGTTATAACTCGTGGGGTGCAGCAAGGATCAGTGCTTGGGCCTCAGCTATTTATAATCTATATTAATGACTTAGATGAAGGGACCGAGTGTAATGTATCCAAGTTTTCTGATGATACAAAGCTAGGTGGGAAAGTAAACTGTGAGGAGGACACAAAGGGGGAGAAATTGGAAGCTTTACCGTCGGCTGCTACCGGCATGAAATGACGAAAAGACGGCAGCCAGCGCTCTTCCGCCAGCTGGTGATGGATCCATCGCCGTGGGCCATTTACGAGCTGCAGGTAACACTGCCGGTAAACACTAGCACCAGGGACAGAGATCGTGATGTCAGTGAGTGTGTAACGCTCACTTGACGCCCGATCTGCAAAATTGGATTTAGCCACTTATCTTACCATCAGCGCAGGGTGACCTGTCATCTACCAGCAGGAATATTTAAAGGCACCATCTCCAATCAGTTACACCTGACATGGTTCAGCAGTTTCAGTGGCAGTGTGCTACTTCCTGTAACTTAAACAGCTTTCTTTGGTTATTTCAAGTTTTTTTTTGTAACAGGGAGCGTTGATTCAAGTGCAGAACTCCCTCATTATTTTTTAAAGACTTCTGCTCACAACACCTGCTCACAATCATGGAGGCTGTACTGGCAGTCGACCTCGCCCTCCAGGATCTACGGCAGAGGGTGCGGAGGCAACGAAGAAGACGAGAACCTGCGCGCAGAGGTAGGAGGAGGAGGGCCCTGAGGGCTCTCAATAGGAGGCCTTACCCACCTCGGGTCTTCCGACAGCACTTCTCCTACCTCCACTTAAGCGAGGAGCAGTGTCTTAGGAGGCTACGCTTCAGCAAGGAGGTGATCACAGAACTCTGCCACCTCCTGCAACCAGACCTGCAGCCTGAGAGCAGGGCGACCATGGCTCTCCCAGTGGCAATCAAGGTCACCGTGGCCCTCAATTTCTTCACCAGCGGATCCTTCCAGTCTGCAGCAGGAGACATCGCAGCATCTCACAGTCCACTGTCCATCACTGCATCCAGGGAGGTCACTGCGGCTCTCTACAACAGGAGAAGGGACTACATTTTCTTCTCTCTCAGCAGAGAGAAGCAGGACGAGCGTGCATGTGGCATTGCCAGGATAGCGGGCTTCCCCATGTTGCAGGGCAACATCAACTACACAGACATGGCTTTGTGGGCACTGTAATCTTGAGATCTTCCGGAACCACAAAGGCTACCACTCACTAAATGTGCAGTTGGTGTGCGACCACGTACAGTGAATCCTCAGTGTCAATTCCTGCTATCCTGGCAGCAGCCATGATGCCTTCATCCTGCGTCTGTCCACTGTGCCAGCAATCTTCCAGCCACCCCAGCAAACTCGAGGGTGGCTGCTTGGAGACAAGGGCTATCCGCTCTCCACCTGGCTCATGACCCCCTCCGCAACCCCAACACTCGTGCCCAGCACTCATGTAATGAGAGCCATGCTTCAACCAGGAACATCATTGAGCAGACCATCGGGCTACTGAAGCAACGGTTCCGCTGTCTTCACACATTTTGCAGTAGTCTGATGCATGCTCCACAACTTGGCCATCATGAGGGTGCAGCTCTTGCCAGCAGGGATTGCGCCACCACCTCAGGAGGAGAACAAGGGAGAGGAGGATGAGGGAGAGGATGATGAGGAGGAAGAGGAGGAGGACGAGAAGGAAGAGGACGAGGAGCAAGAGGATAAGGAGGGAGGAAGGAGGGAGGCACTCATTCGTCCATCTGGATGGGCTGTCCGTGAGTGGCTCATCAGACTCCAATTGGAATAAATGAAACCCCAGATCACCATTGCTCACCACATCGCCATCATACCATGTCTGTGTCATTGAATATCACATTGCTCTCCCGAGAACAAAGCTGAAATGAGACACCCCACAAAATATTCCGAAACAAATAATAAATTTATCAATAATCACAAGAAATAGATTTACAATTATACTATTAACTAATCACCCTGGTGCAATCCCTTAGTGTCTGTCTTTCATGCGGCTTTTACTATTCTAGTGCTCCTACAAAGTACCTCCCAGTGGCTGCAGCATGGCTGGTGGAAGGCTGCTGACTTTCAGTGGGCAAGACTGCAGATGTCCTTGCAGGATGACCTCGAGCAGTTCTGGACCTAGGAGGCCCAGCTGTAGACTGTACCAGCTCGGCATGGGCGGCAGCAGTCTGGGCTGGCAGGCTAACAGGCAGCAGCAAGGGCAATGGCGGAGTGGCAGTGGTGGGAAGAGGAATACAGTCATCCTGAAAGAGGACAGCAGGGTCCTGCTCCACTGATCCACTGATTCACAATATATATTAATGATCTAGACGAGGGAACGAGATGTAATATCTCCAAGTTTGCAGATGACACAAAGCTGGGTGGGCGTGTGTGCTGTGAGGAGGATGCCGAAAAACTCCAGTATGATTTGGACAGGTTGGGTGATTGGGCAGAATCATGGCAGATGCATTATAATGTGGATAAATGCGAGGTTATCCACTTTGGTGTCAAAAATGGGAAGGCAGACTATTATCTGAATGGCAATAGATTGGGAGAAGGGGAAGTGCAACGAGACCTGGGTGTCCTTGTGCACCAGTCACTGAAGGTAAGCATGCAGGTGCAGCAGGCGGTTAAGAAGGCAAATGGTATGTTGACCTTCGTAGCGAGAGGGTTCGAATACAGGAACAAGGATGTCTTGCTGCAGTTGTACAGGGCCTTGGTGAGACCACACCTTAAGTATTGTGTGCAGTTTTGGTCGCCTTATCTGAGGAAGGATGTTCTTGCCATGGAGGGAGTGCAGCGAAGATTTACCAGACTGATACCTGGGATGGCAGGAATGACGTATGAGGAGAGATTGGGTCGATTGGGCTTATACTCGCTGGAGTTTAGAAGAATGAGAGGGGATCTCATTGAAACTTATAAAATTCTAACAGGACTAGACAGACTAGATGCAGGAAGGATGTTCCCGATGGTCGGGGAGTCCAGAACCAGGGGTCACAGTCTAAGGATAAGGGGTAAGCCATTTAGGACAGAGATGAGGAGGAATTTCTTCACCCAAAGAGTGGTGAACCTGTGGAATTCTCTACCACAGAAGGCAGTGGAGGCCAATTCATTAAATATATTCAAGAAGGAGTTAGATATATTTCTTAAGGCTAAAGGGATCAAGGGATATGGGGAGAAAGCAGGGACAGGATACTGAATTTGGATGATCAGCCATGATCTCATTGAATGGTGGAGCAGGCTCGAGGGGCCGAATGGCCTACTCCTGCTCCTATCTTCTATGTTTCTATGTTTCTATGTCACTCCCTGGGGGCGGAGCCTCAGCACTCCCAGCAATCTGCTGCAGCACAGATTGCTGGTCTGCTGTGACATCCTGCAAGCCCCGGTCGACGGTGGACAACCCAGCCACGATGGCAGCAGTCAGAGCTTGGGTGGCTCTGCAATCTCACGCCACATGGTCCTGGATGTGTGTGGCAAGGGCCTCTTGCCTGTTTGCGGGTATAGCACCGGCCGCCTCCTCCCCAATGCCTGGAGAGCTTCATCGGAGTACCTATGGGCTCTCTCCCTGCATCTATGTTCTGCCATCACTACTTGTAAGTGTTCACCGTCCGCCTCTTCACTGTGCTGTTGGGGCAGCTGAACAGCCTAACAGCCTGACAATGAAGTGCTGCAGCATGCATGCAACTTCCTTTTAAGTAGTGGAAAATGCCTGTGGCTATCCTGACTGTGAATTAGACCATACCCGATATTGGTCCACCTGTTCATGTAACGCCAATGAGCAGCAGTTTTAGCGCTGAAATCATGACAATGAAGAGTGAGGACGAATTTGGCATCTTAACTAGACCATTTTCAGTTGGCGCAGCTTAACGTCATTTAGACTTTCGTGGCTATATCCAATTTTTAGCCCTTTAAAGAGCATGTAAATGGATATAGACAGGTTAAGTGAGTGGACAATATGGTGGCAGATGGAGTATAATGTGGTGAAATGTGAGGTTATTCACTTTGGTAGGAAGAATAGAAAAACAATTTTTATTTAATGGTGAGAAACTATTAAATGCTGGTGTTCAGAGAGATTTGGGTGTCCTCATACAGGAAACACAGAGAGTTAACATGCAGGTACAGCAAGCAATTAGGAAGGCAAATGGCATGTTGGCCTTTATTACAAGGGGGTTGGAGTACAAGAGTAAGGAAGTCTTACTACAATTGTACAGGGCTTTGGTGAAACCACACCTGGAGTACTGTGTACAGTTATGATCTCCTTATCTGAAGAAGGATATACTTGCCTTAGAGGCGGTGCAACAAAGGTTTACTAGATTGAATCCTGGGACGAGAGGGTTGTGCTATGAGGAGAGATTGAGTAGATTGGGCCTATACTCTCTGGAGTTTAGAAGAATGAAAGGCGATCTCATTGAAACATGTAAGATTCTGAGGGGGATTCACAGGGTAGATGCTGAGAGGTTATTTCCCCTGGTTGGAGAGTCAAGAACCAGGGAGCGTGGACTCAAGATAAGGGGCCAGCCTTTTAAGACTGAGATGAGGAATTTCTTCACTCAGAGGGTTGTGAATCTTTGGAATTCTCTACCCCAGAGGGCTGTAGACGGTGAATCGTTGAGTATATTCAAGGTTGAGATAGATAGATTTTTGGGGGAAAAATTGGGCTAGTTAGCGCCTCCTGTTAGCGCCTCCGGGGGGCGCTAATAACTTACCATACGAGCGCGGCGATTTTAGCGCCGTCCACGAAATTGACCTGGCGCTTTGTGGTGGTGCTAAACACTACCGCCACGATCTCCTGCGCTCAGAGATCATGACATCATCGAAGCACACAACGCCCCGGTAGCGCCCCAGACCGGAAATTGATTCTCGCCCCCCTGCCTTAGCGCCTGCCGCTAGGAACGACAGGTAGAGGGGGATGTTTTGCTGTCGGCAGGGAGCTGGGGGAGCGCTATTTAAAGGCGTGAGCTTCCTGCTTTTTCCTGTCGGCAAAATATTCTGCATACGCAGGTTGAGAGAGGGAGAGAGGTGCCTGGAGACATTTAACGCTGTCCTACAAGGAGTTTTGTTCTGAGCAACACTTTTCAGGTTCCCATTTCTGTGAGCTTTATATTGACTACATTTACAAGATTAAATGGTGGCTGTACTAACTTGGGCGTCGACCTCCAACTTCACCTTCGGAGGCAGCAGAGGCGCAGAGAGAGAGAGTGGCAAACGTGGCCAGAGGGAGGAGGGCCAACAGGTTCTGCACAGGAGACCTTACCCTCCCAGGGTATTCCGGGAGCAATTCTCCTACATTCATTTGTCTGAGGAGCAGTGTTTCAGAAGGCTGCACTTCAGCAAGGAGGTTGTCACTGAGCTCTGCCACCTCCTGCAACCAGATCTGCAGCCTCAGCTCAGGACCAGGACGTCTCTGTCGGTGGCAGTGAAGGTGCCGGTGGCTCTGAATTTCTATGCCAGCGGCTCCTTCCAGGCTTCAACTGGGGACATAGCGAATATCTCCCAGTTCGCCGTCCATTGTTGCATCTGGGACGTCACAAATGCTCTCTACAAAAGGAGAAGGGAGTACATCTCTTTCCCCATGACTCGAGACAAATGGTGTAAACGCACATGTGGCTTCGCTAGGATAGCGGGCTTCGCCATGGTTCAGAGCGCCATTGACTGCACGCATGTGGCATTGTGGGCACCTCATGAAAATGCAGAGGTTTTCCGCAACTGCAAAGGCTTCCACTCTCTCAACGTCCAGTTGGTTTGCGACCACAGACAGCGCATCCTCGCCGTCAATGCATGCTATCCTGGCAGCAGCCACAGTGCTTTCATCCTGCGCCAGACTGGTGTCCCAGACCTGTTCCACCCACCGCGTCAACCTCATGGCTGGCTCCTCGACGACAAGGGTTATCCACTCTGCACCTGGCTGATGACACCGCTCCGTAAGCCCAACACTCCTGCTGAGCTCGCATACAATGAGAGCCAGAGCACCACCAGGAACCTCATTGAGCAGACGATCGGCATCTTGAAGCATCGGTTCCGGCGTCTTGACCACTCTGGAGGAGCCCTGCAGTACTCTCCCGAGTGAGTATCGGTTTTCATTGTTGTGTGCTGCATGCTTCACAACTTCGCAATTATGAGGACCCAGCCATTGCCACCAGGGATTGGTGAACCACCTCAGGAGGAGGAAGAGGGAGAGGAGGAGGAGGCGGAGGAGGAGGATGAAGAGGAGGATCAGCAGCACAAATGTGGGAGGGAGGCGCTCAAGGTTGCCTCTGCAAGGGCCGTCCGTGAACGCCTGATAAAACACCGCTTCTGACGAATGACAGAGAAGTTGGCTTTGGGGATGAAGAAGCACATCATTGCAAGCATCCTGCAGCCTCTATTGCCGGGCAAAGCTCCAATGACTCAAGTGAGCAAAGTTGTGAAGTTCCAATGAAATTTTTTATTTATCTGACAAACTGGGGGAAAAATTAGGTCGCGCCCCATTTGGGGCGCAAATATCGTCTGGACACAAATATTAGCGCCTGGCGCTAATTATCGGCACTGACTGGAAACTTCACTTTTACCGCCCCGGGAGGTGAGTGGAGCACTAAATCAGGCGCTGCACACCTGTCTTAAGGCGCAAAGGCCTAGGAGTGAGGCGCTACCTCAGAGCGCTGGCGAAGCTCATGTAATGTCAGTCAGCATTGGAACACACACACAATGGCACGGGCCAGTTCTTAAAGGGGATGGTTAATCTTGCTTTCCATCCACATCCTGTTCATTGCAGCCTTGAATCTCGGCCTGGAGAGACTTGCACATCAAATGTGCTGGAAAGAACAATGGAGAGTACCAGGCAAAGAGCTCAGAGTGCAGCTCCCACAGTCTCTGCTAAATCGATACAAGGAATGGCAAATCAAAATGAACCTGCAAAGTGCTGCTCAGTACCCAAAACTCCTTCACACAACGTTGAATCTCTCCAGAAGTCTCTCGCTCTCGCTCTCAGAATGCGTAGTTCAAAAATGCCACCAACAATAAAAGACAGGAAGAGGCCCCCTTTAAATAGCGCCCCCCCCCCCCCCCCCCAGCCCCACAGCGATTGATAGTGTTCCAGTCTTCTGGTCGTTGGATGCGCCAGGCGGTAAGGCAGGGGGCGCCACTCAATTTCCGCTCCGGGGCGCCACAAGGGCGTTGCACCATGGAATGACGTCACAATCTGCGCGCGCAGGTGGTCGCAGCGGTAAAGTTTAGCGCCGCCACACAATCTCTAGTTAAGTTCCCGAGCGGCGCAAACATCGCTGCGCCCGGGCGTTAGCGGCTTTGCGCCCCATTAGCGCCCTCTTAAGGCGCTAACGGGAGGCGCAACCAACTGAATTTTTACCCCACTGTGTCTTATTTATTCAGCGCAACTAATAACAAACAAACACAACAATTCATTAACTAACAAAACTGGTTCTTACCACATCGAGATAAGCATAGACAGAGTGAACAATATATTAACATAATCATCCAACTTTGGGACAAACATTCCCCCCATTTGTTGGAGAATTTTTAGTTATTTGCCCTTCGAGGGTGATCTCCCTCCCCTTTGCACTTGCCCCCCCTATCCACCGTACTGCTCCTCCATAATGTGGCCCCAGTGGCTGCAGCAAGGCTGGCGGAAGGCTGCTGAATGTTGGATTCAGAGACTGCAGGTAGCCTTTAAAGAAGACCTCAACCAGCTCTGGGCCTGGAGGGCCCGGCTGCAGACTGCACCAACTCTGCATGGGTGGCAGCAGTCTGGGCTGGCTGTGTTACAGGCTGCAGCAAGTGCAATGGCGAAGTGGCAGTGGTGGGAGCAGGTGTAGAATTCGCAAAATTATCGCGATTTTATAAAATAAGAGGGAGACATAAAGTTTCGTACAAACAGCTTTATTTCAGCAGAAGCTGTCAGGTTTCAAAGCGGACACAAACAGCCTGTAAAATGGCCGCCACGCCTCATGGCAGAACGTTCTAGACTTTCAATGGGCAGACAAGATGGCGTTCTAATAAACATTTGTGCGAGATCGTACAGGACTCAGCACATTTGTGATAATTGACAAGACATGATGGGTTTGCATTTTATACATAAATACTGGAATCGGTCTCCCAGGTGCGAATAAGGGCTATTGTACCGAGCGATCAAGAACCCATCCAAAGACATTAATATGCAAAATCCCCACGACTCTACGATGAGAGAGCCGTTTGCGGGTAGTTACAGAAAACATTTGGAAGCCCCAAAACCCCTCCAGGGAGACTACTAGCCGGTTCCACAATGGGAGAAGTATTAACGGGTACTCAGACAGTTACAAGTATCACCGAAACCCATTAAAAACGGAGATCACCCTATACAAGAAGTTTGAGCGCCAAAACCCTGACAAAAGATAGACATTAAGATTGGGCGGGAAAAGGAGGAATTACAGCACTATAACTGTAAGGTACAACCGTCCATCTTTCTCTCTTCGCTTGCTACTCTTGCTGCTGACTGCTGTCTCTGCTTCTTTTTGCACTTGCTGCTTTGACTCGCTGGAAGACTGTTGAACTTTTATTCTCTTGCCTGACGGCTCTGGACTCTGATCCGCTAGGATCAACCTCGTGGCTTGCCGCGAAGATCTGTGTAGAACTGGGCTGTGAGGCCTTGAAACGGGCACACCATCCCGAGAAGTCGGTAAACGGTGTTGGAACCGAAGCCGCGAGAGGAGATGAGATGAGATGAGATGAGATGAGAAGAGAAGAAGACGACAATACGTATCGCCACGGTCAGTAAGCCCCGACCGCGCCTGTAAGTCGAATAAACACTTCCTTGCCCAGGAAGACTTTTCTTTGAATTTTACAAACTGGTGAGGGCACAGGAAGACTCTTCTTCGAGTAGTATCGGAACTCCGAGGACAACACAGATCTTCATGACAGCAGACGGTCCAGCCTGCTAGCCGGAGCAGAAACGAGTAAACAAGTGGGGTACAGAGACCCCTGATCAGCACGTGGATAGTCAGGTGCTGCGGTAAAAACATCCGAGCAGAGTTTCGGAATTCTCCGAGTTATCACGAGTGGTGAGCATGAGTCTCGATCCTACAAATCTAGATTAGGACAGATATTGATAGGGGAGGGTTTAAGTTTTAAGGATAAGTATAATGTGTGTCCCTTTTTACGATGTGTCATGCGCTCCTCGTTTCCCTAAAATTAGTTACATAACTGTGTGTAAGATTGTACTGTCATTAATCTGTGCTTATGACATGTATCTCGTAATCTTGAATAATATGCAATAAAGATTTTCCATTTCGTACTATTCGACCGGGTCTACCTGAGTTTCTCTGCATTATTGCTCTCGCACCTAAGTCCAGTGTCAGAACCGTAAGGGCGAGTGGGTCGAACCACTCACAGGTGTCTAGTGTTACCAGGCTGGCTGGAGACCAGAACAGGCAACAAGGCCTAACCTCGCACTAGCACCCAGGCTAAGCACAGAGCCACAGGTCACCCCTTACACAGGAATGCTGTCATCCTGAGAGAGGACAGCACCTTCCTGCTCGATCGACACACTGCCACTCCCCCGGGGCAGAACCTCAGCATCCGGAGCAATCTGCTCGAGCACAGATTGCTGACCTGCTGCGGCACCATGAGATCCCCGGTGAACTGTGGGCAACCCTGCGAGGATGGCAGCAGTCAGCGCTTGCATGACATCAATCTGAGACTGCATGAGAGCAGTCTGACATTGGATGGCACCAGCCAATGACTCGATTGCAGTGGAACGGTAGCATAGAGGTAATGTTACTGAGCTAGTAATCCGTCCAGTGGCCTGGACTAATGATCTCAGCGACGTGAGTTCAAATCCCACCACTTCAGCTGGGGAATTTAAATTCAGTTAACTAAATAAATCTGGAATAATAAAAAAGCTAGTATCAGTAATGGTGACCATGGATTGTCGTAAAAACCCATCTGGTTCACTAATGTCCTTTAGGGAGGGAAATCTGCCGTCCTTACCTGGTCTGGCCTAATTGTAATTCCAGACCCACAGCAATGTGATTGACTCTTAACTGCCCTCTGCGGTTTGTTACAACTATGAAATACAATAATAAGGAGAGTTGTCCCACAGACTGGTCAAGCAACAGCCTGACATAGTCATACTCACAGAATCACACCTTTCAGCCAATGTCCCAAACTCCTTCATCACCATCCCTGGATATGTCCTGTCCGACCAGCACAGTGGTATACTGTTGGGAAGAAGTGGCCCTGGGAGTCCTCAACATTGACTCTGGACCCCATGAAGTCTCATGGCGCATGGGCAAAGAAACCTCCTGCTGATTACCACCTACCGCCCTCCCTCAGCTGATGAATCAGTACTGCTCCATGTTGAACACCACTTGGAAGAAGCACTGAGAGTAGCAAGAGCACAGAATGTACTCTGGGTGGGGGACTTCAATGTCCATCACCAGGAATGGCTCGGTAGCACCACTACTGACTGAGTCCTGAAGGACATAACTGCCAGTCTGGGCCTGCGACAGGTGGTGAGAGAGCCAACACGAGGGGAAAAACCTAATTGACCTCGTCCTCACCAATCTACCTGTCGCAGATGCATCTGTCCATGAAAACATTGGTAGCAGTGACCACCGCACAGTCATTGAGGACACTCTCCATTGTGTTGTGTGGCACTACCACCGTGATAAATGGGATAGATTCAGAACAGATCTAGCAGCTCAAAACTGGGCATCCATGAGGCGCTGTGGGCCATCAGCAGCAGCAGAATTGTATTCCACCACAATCTGTAACCTCATGGCCTGGCATATCCCTCACTCTACCATTACCATCAAGCCAGGGGACCAACCCTTGTTCAATAAGGAGTGTAGAAGAGCATGCTAGGAGCAGCAACAGGCGTACCTAAAAATGCAGCGCCAACCTGGGGAAGCTGCAACACAGGACTACATGCATGCTAAAAAGCGGAAGCAGCATGCTTAGACAGGGCTAAGCGATCCCACAATCAACAGATCAGATCAAAGCCTCTGCAGTCCTGCCACATCCAGTTGTGAATGGTGGTGGACCATTAAACAACTAACAAGTGGAGGAGGCGCCATGAATCATCCTCAATCATGGTGGAGCCCAGCACATGAGTGCAAAAGACAAGGCTGAAGCATTTGCAACCATCTTCAGCCAGAAGTGCCGAGTGGATGATCCATATCGGCCTCCTCCTGAGGACCCCACCAATCAAAAAAGCCAGTCTTCAGCCAATTCGATTCACTCCACGTGATATCAAGAAACGGCTGAGCGCACTGGACACAGCAAAGTCTATGGGCCCGGAAAACATCCCGGCTGTCGTGCTGAAGACTTGTGCTCCAAAGCTAGCCACGCCTCTAGCCAAGTGTTCCAGTACAGCTACAACACTGGCATCTAGCCGACAATGTGGAAAACTGCCCAGGTATATCCTGTCCACAAAAAGAAAGGCAAATCCAATCCAGCCAATTACTGCCCCGTCAGTCTATTCTCAATCTTCAGCAGAGTGATGGAAGGTGTCATCGACAGTGCTATAAAGCAGCACTTACTCACCAATAACCTGCTCACTGATGCCTAGTCTGGGTTCCGCCAAGACCACTCTGCTCCCGACCTCATTGCAGCCTTGGTCCAAACATGGACAAAGGCGCTGAATTCCAGAGGTGAGGTGAGAGTGAGTGCCTTTGACATCAAGGCAGCATTTGACCGAGTGTGGCATTAAGGAGCCCTAATAAAACTGAAGTCAATGGAAAGAGGGGGAAAACTCTCCACTGGCTGGAGTCATACCTAGCACAAAGGAAGATGGTTGTGGTGGTTGAAGGTCAATCATCACAGCCCCAGGACATCACTGCAGGAGTTCCTCAGGGCAGTGTCCTAGGCCCAACCATCTTCAGCTGCTTCATCAATGACCTTCCCTCGATCATATGGTCAGAAATGGGGATGTTCGCTGATGACTTCACAATGTTCAGTGCCATTGGCAACTTCTCAGATAATGAAGCAGTCTATGCCCGCATGCAACAAGACCTGTACAGCGTTCAGGCTTGGGCTGATAAGTGGCAGGTAACATTCATAAGAACATAAGAAATAGGAGCAGGAGTAGGCCATTCGGCCCTTCGAGCCTGCTCCGCCATTCAATGAGATCATGGCTGATCTTCTGCCTCAACTCCATTCACCAGCCCTATCGCCATATCCCTTGATGCCCTTACTAGTCAGAAATCTATCAACTTCTGTTTTGAATATACCCAATGACTGAGCCACCACAGCCCTCTGGAGTAGAGAATTCCAAAGATTCACCACAATCTGTGTGAAGAAATTTCTTCTCATCTCAGCCCTGAATGGCCTACCCTTTATCCTGAGGCTGTGGCCCCTGGTTCTAGACTCCCCAGCCAATGGAAACATTCTCCCAGCATCCACCCTATCAAGCCCTGTAATAATTTTGTATGCTTCAATGAGATCCTCTCTCATTCTTCTGAATTCAAGAGAATACAGGCCTAGTTTACTCAATCTCTTCTCATACAACAGTCCCGCCATCCCAGGAATCAATCTCGTAAACCTTCGTTGCACTCCCCCTATGGCAAGTATATCCTTCCTTAGGTAAGGAGACCAAAATTGTACATAGTACTCCGGGTGTGGTCTCACCAAGGCCCTATATAATTGGAGTAAGACTTCTTTACTCCTGTACTCAAATCCTCTTGTAATGAAGGCCAGCATACCATTTGCCTTCCTAATTCGCGCAACACAAGTGCCAGGCAATGACTTTCTCCAAGAAGTGAGAGTCTAACCACCGCCCCTTGACATTCAACGGCATTACCATCGCCGAATCCCCCACCATCAACATCCTGGCGGTCACCATTGACCAGAACTTAACTGGACCAGCCACATAAATACTGTGGCAACAAGAGCAGGTCAGAGGCTAGGTATTCTGTGGTAAGTGTCTTACCTCCTGACTCCCCAAAGACTGTCCACCATCTACAAGGCACAAGTAAGGAGTGTGATGGAATACTCTCCACTTGTCTGGATGAGCGCAGCTCCAACAACACTCAAGAAGCTCGACACCATCCAGGACAAGGCAGCCCGCTTGATTGGCACCCCATCCAGCACCTTAAACATTCACTCCCTCCACCACCGGAGTACCTTGGCTGCAGTGTGTACCATCTACAAGATGCACTGCAGCAACTTGCCAAGGCTTCTTCGGCAGCACCTCCAAAACCCGCAACCTCTTCCACCTAGATGAACAAGGGCAGCAGACACATGGGAACACCACCATCTCCAAGTTCCCCTCCAAGTTGCACACCATCCTGACTTAGAAGTATATCGCCGATCCTTCATCGTCACTGGGTCAAAATGCTGGAACTCCCTACCTAACAGCACTGTGGGAGTACCTTCACCACACAGGCTGCAGCGGTTCAAGAAGGCGGCTCACTACCACCTTCTCAAGGGCAATTAGGGATGGGCAATAAATGCTGGCCTTGCTAGCGACGCCCACATCCCAGGAACAAATTTTTAAAAACTAAGCCGTTGCGTTGCCTCAGCCTGTGCTGCAATAAATCCTGCCACCTGACCCATTACACGCGGCATCGGCTCTGGGTCCCCACAGTCTCCCTGCAATTCAACCATCCTCTGCAACGAAGCAAGGATGGGTTCAAGGTTTGCGCACAGATGACAGCTGTGCTGGCGGCGGACTCCTCCACGCTCCGAACCAGTGCATCCATGCTGTCGGGCACCCTTGCCATTGCACCCATGGGCTCAGCATGCATGCTCATAGCCTGAGTATTCATGGCCGCTATATCGAGATACGAGTCCGAGTCCTGTGCAGCAGAACTCGTGCGTGCACTCACCCTCCGGGGAGATGGCCCCCGAGCTTCCTTTCCCCCTGGCATTGCTGCAGCCCGCTGGGCCCCGGAGCTTCACCCAGATCAGATCCAAACCCCTTGCTCCCCTCCAGTGAACACGTGGCCCCAGTGTCGGAAGTGTCACACTCGGAAGACACAGGCGGTGAGGCGCGGGCTTCGTGTTGCTCCTCCTCTCCCGCATCGCTGCCACTGGGAGGCTGAGGGACAGGCTGGTCAGCTGGTGGCTCACTATCTGAAAGCAGGAAGGTACAAGAGTGGCTTTAGCGTGAGGGAAGGGGGGCAGGAAGGGAGCAAGGACTGACGACAGTATAGTTAGATGGAAAGTGTAAAAGGCTGGTGTTGTGAGGGGGAAGTGGTATGAGAGAGGAGAGAAAGCTGATGAACATACCGTTGCTATCCCCAAGGGGGTCGACCTCTCCAACGGCCACAGCGCCGACTGCATGATTGACGATGAGTCTGTGATCTCTCTCCTCCAATTGTGTGAGGGGGTGCAGCGCCGCCTGTCCTCCTCCCATCCGTTGTTGCTTCCTCCAATTATGTGACAGTTTGGCCTGCAAGAAAAAGGACAGCGTGTGAATGAGTGTGCAGCCATGTGTTTGGCACATGTGCCTACCATAGTTGAATAGCCGTTAATGTGTGCAAGGTGTGGGATGTGCATGTGAGTTTTATGAGATGTACGCTGACGACACCCAGCTCTACTTCACTACCTCTTCTCTCGACCCCTCCACGGTGTCTAAATTGTCAGACTGCTTGTCCGACATACAGTTCTGGATGAGCAAAAATGTTCTCCAATTAAATATTGGGAAAACCGAAGCCATTGTTTTCGGTCGCCGCCACAAACTCCGTTCCCTAGCTACTGACTCCATCCCTCTCCCTAACATCTGTCTGAGGCTGAACTACACTGTTCGCAACCTTGGTGTCATATTTGACCCTGAAATGAGCTTCCGACCACATATCCGCAGCATAACAAAGACCACTTACTTCAATCTCCGTAACATCGCCCTTCTCCGCCCTTGCCTCAGCTCATCTGCTGCTGAAACCCTCATCCATGCCTTTGTTACCTCTAGACTTGACTATTCCAACACACTCCTGGCTGGCCTCCCACATTCCACCCTATGTAAACTTGAGGTCATCCAAAACTCGGCTGCCCGTGTCCTAACTCGCACCAAGTCCCGTTCGCCCATCACCCCTGTGCTCGCTGACCTACATTGGCTCCCGGTTTAGCAGCGCCTCGATTTCAATATTCTCATCCTTGTTTTCAAATCCCTCCATGCCCTCGCCCCTTCCTATCTCTGTAATCTCCTTCAGCCCCACAACCCCCCGAGATATCTGCGCTCCTCTAATTCTGCCCTCTTGAGGATCCCTGATTATAATCGCTCAACCTTTGGTGGCCGTGCCTTCTGTTGCCCAGGCCCTAAGCTCTGGAATTCCCTGCCTAAACCTGTCCGCCTCGCTACCTCTCTTTCCTCCTTTAAGACGCTCCTTAAAACCTACCTCTTTGATCAAGCTTTTGGTCACCTGCCCTAATTTATCCTTATTTGGATTGGTGTTAAATTTTTTGTCTTAAAATACTCCTGTGCAGTGCCTTGGGACGTTTTACTATGTTAAAGGTGCTATATAAATGCAAGTTGTTGTTGTTGTTGTTGATGGGCATAGTTGTTGGGTGACTGTTGGGGATTTGGGGATTTATACTGTCTGTGCACAGAGTGAGGTTGAGTTGGTGGGATGTAAAGGTATTTCATGCATCTACTCACCCTGACCACCCGAGTGAGGTCATTGAACTTCTTATGGCACTGCGTATGTGTCCTTTTGGACTAGGCTCCTTGATGAAACGTGCTGGGCAATCTCCCTCCACACCTTGTAAACTCCCGGGGCAATGGCCTCCTGCCAGTCTCTGGAAACAGCACTGCCCTGTCGCCGTTCCACAGCGCCAACCAGAGCCACCAATGCCTGGTCGTTAAATCGGCGAGCTCTCTCCCTGGGCCTCTGAGTAGCCATCATGAATCTTTGATGGCTTGCAGGCCGATGTCAAATGCTGCAATGAGCAGGGTGTGGCTGTGCAGCAAGATGGACCCTCCCCTTTAAGAACTGGACGGCGTCAGTCTTTCTGAGTACAAGGTAATTGACATCGCTTGAGCTTGAGTAGCGCTCTGAGGTAGCGCCTCGCTCCCCGACGTTAGCGCCCTAAGAGAAGTGTGTAGTGCTTGATTTAGCGATCCAATCACCTCCAGGGGCGCTGGAGACGAATTTTGCAGTCAGTGGCGATAATTAGCGCCGGGTGCTAAAATTTCCCCCCGGCCGATATTAGTGCCCCAAAATGGGCGCTACCCAATTTTTCCCCCTTGGACTCTAGGGGCATCAAAGGATATGGAAGTGGGCAGGAAAGTGGAGTTGAGGCCAAAGATCAGCCATGATCTTATTCAATGATGGAGCAGGCTTGAGGGGCCGTATGGCCTACTCCTGTTCCCAATTCCTACGTTTTAACATTCTTATGGGTAGGTATAAGAGAAGAGAAAGTTAAGATAGTTGATTTTAACTCCTTCTGCCTGAGGTCCTTCCCACATCAGAAAAGGAAGTCTCGGACAAAGGCAAGCAAGGAGCAGAATATGAAGGCAAAGATGTCTACTTGCAGCCAGAAATGCTTGGGATCAGTTTGACTGCCCAGCTCTTCACCTGATATACTTATTCCCTTCAAACCTTCAGCGACCTCTAGGAGTTCGGGCCTGAGCGTTCCCAGTGGCAGACTGGAGTATCTCAGTTGCTGCCGGGGCAGTCTGGCCCAGCTGGCTTCCTGGCCCCCTGGTGGGTATTGGTTGAGGGGATGGCAAAAATGCAAACATGCTGTCATCCAGTTGCACACTATCACACCCATGGGGCTGCCCAGCTCATCACTCCCACTGACCTGTGAGAGAGCAGAATGTAGGAGATCAGCAATGTGATTGAAGCCCCTGTACATGTAGACTCCCAGCCTTTCCAAAGTGGGGCAGACATTGGAGCCCAGAGCCTGATTTAGCTTCTATCAAAGAGCTGGTGACACAGACACCTGGTGTGAGGGCCCAGCTACAGTTTCCATGGAGGTGACCACATGCTCCATGGTAGACTGCAGAATGCTGATGTCCAGTGACAGAACGCCACACAGGCTGGAAGTGTACTCCTCCATATTTTGAGATATGATGTGGCAGCTTCTTGGTAGGCTTTCCAATGCATCGTACAATTGAAGGTGTGTAGTCCTCTCCCTTGCATTGTGAGCCATTTTCTCCTGCAGGAAGAGAGGGAGAGAGTAAGTGAGCGGCTGTTGAAAAGGTCTGCGCAGATGTGTCAGGCTTCCTCATATAGTGAGCATCCTGAGAGTGAGAAGTAGCAAGTTGTGGGCAGGATGGGGAGTCAGTCAATTTAAAGAAAGTGGCTGAATGTGAAATGAGAAATAAGTCAGCAGTGGCGTGCAATGTTGAGCAGTTGCTACCAGGTTAAAACAAAAAGCTTTTAGTGCCTGCTGTGAAGGCAGCAGCCAAGAGGTGTGTTTGTGATTTAAATAGGAGAGTAGGTACCAATTTTTCCTTTCAGCTGCGCTGCCGCGCGGTCGCACAACTGTCTGGACCTCCAGCACAGCCAGCTCACCAGCTTTTAAATGCAAAAACTGCGAATGGGATGTGCAGCCCGTTTCAGGGGCCGTGCAGCCCCAAAAAAATTAGAGGCAACATGTTTGGTACAGTGGCCCCTTGTGATTGGTGGTGAAGCATGTAGTGTGGGGCAGAGAAGCGTTCAGAGTACTAGGGGCAGATAGTGCTGTGGCCAGTTGTAATGCAGAGACATGGAGGTACAAAGCCCTTTGCTGTTCAAGTCAAGTCACTGAAGTGCTTCTGACACTGAATCCAGGTCCTGTGGCTGATACTGTGGGCATTAACAATATCTGCCCCATGCCTGCTGCAGCATTTGTTTGGGCACCTTTCTGCCTTCTTTAAAGCTAATATTAAGTCAAAGGAGGAAGCTTATAAAGTTGCCAGAAAAAGCGGTCAGCCTGAGGATTGGGATCTTTTTAGAAATCAGCAAAGAGAGACCAAGACATTGATAAAGAAAGGGAAAATGGAATATGAGCACAAACTAGCGAAAAATATAAAAACGGATTGTAAAATCTTCTATAGGTATGTGAAAAGGAAAAGACTGGCGAAGGTAAATGTAGGTCCTTTACAGTCAGAGACGGGAGAATTTATAATGGGGAATGAGGAAATGGCAGAGAAATTAAATAAATACTTTGTTTTTGTCTTCACGGAGGAAGACACAAAAAACCTCCCAGAAAAACGAGAAAACCAAGGATGTGGCAAGAATGAGGAACTTAAAGAAATTATTATTAGTAAAAAAACAGTACTAGCAAAATTAATGGGACTAAAAGTCGATAAATCCCAAGGACTGGATGACCTACATCCTAAGGTTTTGAAAGAGGTGGCCATTGGGTTAGTGGATGCATTGGTTGTCATCTTCCAAAATTCTATAGATTCTGGAACGGTTCCTGCAGATTGAAGGATAGCAAATGTAACCCCACTATTTAAGAAATGAGGGAGAGAGAAAACGGAAAACTACAGACCTGTTAGCCTCACATCAGTAGTTGGGAAAATGCTGAATCTATTATAAAGGATGCAATAACTGGGCACTTAGAAACTAATAGTAAGACTGGGCAGAGTCAACATGGATTTATGAAAGGGAAATCCTGTTTAACAAACCTATTGGAGTTCTTTGAGGATGTAACTAGTGGAGTAGACAAAGGGGAACCGGTAGATGTGGTGTATTTGGATTTTCAGAAGGCCTTCGATAAGGTCCCACACAAGAGGTTGGTGAACAAAATTAGGGCACATGGAATTGGGGGTAATATACTAGCATGGATTGAGAATTGGTTAACAGATAGAAAACAAAGAGCAGGGATAAACGGGTCTTTTTCAGGATGGCAGGCTGTGACTAGTGGGCTACTGCAAGGATTGGTACTTGGGCCCCAGCTATTCACAATCTATATCAATGATTTGGATGAGGGGACTAAATGTAACATTTCCAAATTTGCTGATGATACAAAGCTAGGTGGCAGTGTCAGTTGTGAAGAGGATGTGAAGAGGCTTCAAGGGGATCTCGACAGGCTCAGTGAGTGGGTGATAACATGGCAGATGGAATATAATGTGGATAAATGTGAAGTTATCCAGTTTGGTAGAAAAAACAGAAAGGCAGAGTATTTTCTAAATGCTGAAAGATTGGGGAATGCAGATGTTCAAAGGAACCTGGGTGTCCTAGTACATGAGTCACTGAAAGTGAATGTGCAGATGCAGCAAGCCATTAGGAAGGCAAATGGTATGCTGGCCTTCATTACAAGAGGATTTGACTACAGGAGTAAAGAAGTCTTACTCCAATTATATAGGGCCTTGGTGAGACCACACCTGGAGTACTGTGTACTATTTTGGTCTCTTTACCTAAGGAAGGATATACTTGCCATAGAGGGAGTGCAACAAAGGTTTACGAGATTGATTCCTGGGATGGCGGGACTGTCGTATGAGAAGAGATTAAGTAAACTAGGCCTGTATTCTCTTGATTTCAGAAGAATGAGAGGGGATCTCATTGAAGCATACAAAATTATTACAGGGCTTGATAGGGTGGATGCTGGGAGAATGTTTCCCTTGGCTGGGGAGTCTAGAACCAGGGGCCACAGCCTCAGGATAAAGGGTAGGCCATTCAGGACTGAGATGAGAAGAAATTTCTTCACACAGAGGGCGGTGAATCTTTGGAATTCTCTACCCCAGAGGGCTGTGGAAGCTCAGTCATTGGGTATATTCAAAACAGAAGTCGATAGATTTCTGACTAGTAAAGGCATCAAGGGATATGGCGATAGGGCCGGTAAATGGAGTTGAGGCAGAAGATCAGCCATGATCTCATTGAATGGTGGAGCAGGCTCGAAGGGCCAAATGGCCTACTCCTGTTCCTATTTCTTATGTTCGTATGTTCTGGCGACAGCAGTACCGCCTTCAGTGCCCTCATTTGCGCCACCAGCTGCTCCATCACTGTGTCAGAAAGCCGAAGTGCTCTTCTCTCACTCATCTCCAAATTAGCTGTTCTTCCAGTGCAACTACAAAGATTTACCAGAGTTGAATGCAGCCTGCCTTTAAGAGGTGCATTCATACTTTAAATATGGAGCGTTCCCACTGGAAAACCCACCCTCCAATTAGGTGGGCTGACCCTCACCCTTGAAATAAGGCCCGACTGTCAAAATACTTTGGGTCTCAGACTGATGATGTCAGGTGGGTGGGCCACCCACCCGGCCCTCCCTCTGCCCTATGCCCTCCGCCCTCCACCTCCCTAACCCTAATCCTCTACTCTATCAACTTTTATGAGACAGCTTTTATATCATAACTGTTGAAGTGGTGAAAATAGTGGTGAGACGGTCGACGCACGAATCAGCAAACAAAAATGGATTACTTTTAGTGCGATGCGCTGGAGTGAGTCCAAATTAAACATCCATCAAGCAGGAGTAGAAGGTCAATTTCAGAACTTGGTTCCAAATAGTTAAAAGGATGTTTAAAAATAGCTTAAAGTAAAATGACTAATATTTTAAAAGATTTAAGGAAATAGGGAGGAAGAAAGGAAAAACTAAATTAAAGATCCTGTGAAGATAATGTGGAAAATTAGAAAAATAAATCAAAAGGGATATTTGGAAAAATATATTTTGGGGCCAAAAATCCACAGCCCTTTTGGCGCACTCACACAAGGACGCGGTTACACCAGGTTGCCAGCAGCCTTGTAATAGGTGGAATGTCTGTCTGACCATTACAAGGCCAAAACTTCAGAGGATGGTCCCAGGGTTGAGACGGAGGCGGGGACTCCCTACCCCTGGAATTTATGTTTCCCCAGGTGAGTCGGCAATCTGCATCAGACTGAGGCTGGTATGCCAAGTGGGATGGGATGTATTGGCCACCATATTTGCGAGGGGGGAGGGAGGAGTGCGTACTACCACTGTGCGGGGGGGGTGACGGGGGTTGGGGGGGAGGTGAGGAGGTCCAGGTCATGGAAGCAGCCTGGAACCCTGAAAACTGTGCAGTGTTTTACAGAAAAAGTAAGGATTTGCCGCATTACACAAGAGGTCAGGGAGGTGGTTGGGGTGACATTAAAATGGGAGAGAAGTCTGATAAACTCCCCCCTCCCGAAAAGTAGCCAGGGATCATACTTTCCGCTTGCATGGGACAGGTGGGTGATGAAGATGTACCCATAGTGTGCTCGCCGGCCCCATCCAAATGACACGTCAAATTCCCCGTGTCCTGCAGTATTTCAGGGCTGTGATGTGTATATGTGTGTGTTTGCGTGCATATACATCAACATTTTTCCAAATATGGTTCTATGATTCTCCTAAATATGCTCGCAGCAGTTGAGGCTCCTTGCAGGCAGCTAAATCTCGGAAATTACCTTTGCTTTGTATTTAAGGGCCTATTTTCAGAATGTGCACCCACCACGATTTTCCGATATACATTGTTACAGGTGAGGCTTTATGTCGAATGCACATCGGAAAGTCATAGGCCCACTGCCCTCGATGCATGGGGGAACTCAGAAAATCTCTCCTATAATATCATATGTGTTGAATAATTATTTTATGTAATGCATGCATGGAGTATTTTGTACCGATAAATATAATAAGAATATTTATAGAATTTTAATGTCAGCTTGTGTGCCGGGAGAAGGTTGCATTAGTGTCATGAGGCAAGGAGTTGGGGTGTAAGTAATAGTTTTTCATGTAAACAGTTGGAAAACTATGCGAGAGTGTGCCTGAATTTCCCATATGCAGTACCAGTGGGCCAGGCCCCCACCTGAAGCACAAAGTTGTAAAATTACCTCTATAGTTTATAAGTGAAAGATTTGTTTTCTAACTGGGGCGGGGGTGGTGGTGGTAGAGTTTGTTATGTAAGTGTAAATTTGTTTGTGTGACAAGGTTGGAATAAGGTCGGAGAGTTTGAGTTGAGTGGCGGGGATGTTTAAAACATGAAGGGATTAATTTTAAGCTTTGGGCGGCCAATTGACGGTGTTGGCCGGCAGCCTGGCTGCTCTCGCAGTGAAGAGGCGGAACCATTTTATGGCCCGAGTCTCATTTAAATAGAATAAGCGAGCAGCTCAATGGATTCAGGCCAGTCTAATATTGGGAGCCTTCCAGGCCTCCAAGCTGGCAACACAGTAAGTCCGGAGGGGAGGCGGGGGTCACAATAGCAGAGGGGAGGGAGCCCGCAGCAGCAGCAGCCTAAATGATTTCTGTGGGGCCTGGAGCAGCAATGCCCAGAGACGATTTTCCATTGCAGTTATGCCAGTTTCTCAATATAACTCCAGCAGACAGGGCAGATGGTCAGGGATGAGCTGTTTTGTTGGTGAAGTCACAACCACCTCTCGGACTTTCCACAGGAAATGATCTGGGATGTTGAATACATTTTCCCAAATATGGGCGTTCATATCTAAATAACATGCTGATGATGGGAAATGTATTTCCCAATATTAAGACCATAGCGACATTGGATGTTAGGAACGCTCGTGTATTCCTGATTGGGCAGCAATGCTATGACAGGCAGTCCCTCTCTCTGGGAAATTTTAACATAAAAAGAAATATATATATCTTCAGCTGCCCTGGAAGCAGTCAGGTATACAGTGCTGTTGTAGTCATCCAAGGCCCGTGGCGGGGATTCTCCTCCCTCCCTCAGACAGACAGCCACCACGCTGGGAGTTTGCCAAAATTATTCAAACAAAGCTGACCTCAGAAAATTTACCAGTGATAAATAAACTGGAAACCTGTATCACTGACTTAACGCCAGTTTTCTTATGAAGCAGAAAGCCCAGCTTGGACATTCAGAGGGAAGCAATAAAATTCTATGGGCTAGAAATTCTTCTACTTACCGCTACTCTGTAGCGCCATGAAATGGCGATAAAATGGCGGCCGCCGCTCTTTCACCAGCTGGTGGCGGGTCCTGTGGCGGTTATCATATTCGTGTCCCCCTTTGCACTGGCGGTAACTGGTAACGCTCTGAAAGAAAAAATGGCGGTGTGGCGATGTCTGCAGCTCTTAAAGGGACACACACATCATTAGGTAAGTTTGAATTTAAGGTTTTGGACTGGGTATTTTTGATTTTATTGAAGTGGTGGCTTGCTGCAAGAGATGTGAAAAGTTTTTTAAGTGTGTAGGGAGTGCTACTGGACGCTTGCAAGGGCTCGCATGGTAAACTAAGGCCTTTGAGAAGACAGAACATGCTGCAAATACTCAGCAGGTCACGCTACATCCGTGGAAAGAGAAACAGATTTCAGGTCTCAGGTCGAGATGCTGTCTGAACAGCTGAGTATTTCCAGCATTTTATGCTGTCATTTCACATTTATAGCATCCGCTTGCAGAGGGAAGAGAAAGAGACAGAACAGGAGGAAGCCGCAGAGGAGGAAGCAGAAGAGGAGGAAGCGGAAGAGGAGGAAGCGGAAGAGGAGGGATCAGACGGAAGGATGCATCCCAGACAACCCCTTTCTGGCCAGGATATCCGGGATGGAATCATCCGCCTCCGGTCCCAGTGGCCACAACCCCGATTCCCCTTTCAACATTAGTCCCACACCTTACCTTCCCTCTGTTACTGACCATCACAGCGTCCTCTTGGCCACGATCCTGAAATAAAAGCCACCACAAAGCAAACTTTTCAATCCACCTATATACATCTATCCATCCAATGTGACATCAAGAAATCAACTCATTACCCGTGTGCATTCTCTTAGTGACTGTCTTGTGTGTGCCTTTGCCTTTGCCTGCCCTACTGATGTCACGCAGTGCTACCCCAGTGGCTGCAGCATGGCTGGTGGAAGGCTGCTGACATTCAGTGGGGGACACTGCAAATGTCCTTGCTGGTCGACCTTGAAGAGTTGGTGGCTGGGAGTGTCAAATCAAGTGATGGTGTTGCTTCTTCTTCACTCTCCTCTCCCACTTCTTGGTCAACCAATGGCTGGGCAGGCTGCATTTCCTGGGTGTGTGAAATGAGGAAAGCACAAAGGTGGAATTGTGGTGACGGGAGGGCGGGAAAGCAAGAGGTGCATGCGAGAAGGGGGATAACGTACGAGGATACTCGCATCTTTTATCCTTTCAGCCCTGCCGCTGGCCAAGCGCTCAGCCATACCCCTGCCAAGAATGGCCTGTACCGTCGCCTCCAAAGGGGTGAGGTGAGGCTAGAAATGGGAGATGTGCCTCGTGATTGGTGCAGATTGTTGGTAGGTGAGTGATTGGGGGTCGTGCATTGAGCAGTGTGTGAGGCTAGTGATGCAGTTGGCTTTTGAAGATACATTCACTGAACTTGACCAGTGGTCTGAGGTCAATAAGCTTCTTTGAGCACTGGAGCCAAATGGTGTGGGCAACACTGCTGGTAGTGATGGCCTCGGTGCTGTACTCCCACATCCTTCTTTCTGGAGGAGTGCCTCCTGGCCCTTGTGGGTAGAGGGCCAGTCTTGCAGTGTTGACCCCTTGCACAAAGCTGGAGTGCTGTGAGCGAGACCCTGGGCACATCTTCCCTGGTTTGCTGAGCCATTTGTGTTAGTGCTGAGACAGTTTTCCCATTTGTTGAGGTTAGGAAGGGAATTCAGCTTTAAGAGCTGAATATTCACATTTGGGATTTCTTTTAAATATTGAATATTTTTTAAAAGGCAGAAAGGGCTGAAAACTGCATTGTTTCACTTCATTTTAATTTGTATTGCTTCAGTGTGCATGGCCCCTTTAATTCTCAGACCTCTTCATTACCCACAATTCCTTGTGAACACCACAGCCTCGATTCCAGAGGCTGTGCGAGGCTCGAACGCCACACCTGGACAGGAACTTCATCTCGGATGCCTCCAGCAATGTCACCAGGACGGCGTTGCACAGAAGGTAAATGCTGCGCCACCAATCTCCATGCCTCTCAGACCAATTTTGCTCCGTTAGTGTTGGGGCCATTTTCAGTGGCTGTTAACTCCAGTTGCCGGTGTCACTGGCAAATTTACTGGCGAACACGAATTTCTCCCCCAAAGGGAATTACAGAAGATTAAGATTAGTTGCCGCAACTCTACCATCACCCAATTCCCAAAAGTATACACACAAATTATCTATGTCCACAAGCCGTGTTTACTTTACAGTAATATTCACTAAAAGGTGGCAAAAAACTCCTTTCCCCCTCTGTACAACTACTTCTTAACACCGTCTATACCTTTGTACCAGCTAACTTACTTGCTCGAGCTTTTAATCTACTACTCTAACAAGGTTCTCCCTGAGTGAGATGAGGTTGAGCAGTGGGTGGCTGGGATGGTTCCCCGAGAGCCTTAGAAGCCTAAGGTAACTTTCATCTCAGGGAACCAGCTGTCCCAACTTCTGGCAGCCTTTCTCTTGTAACACCAAGCCCATGTCTGAAGCCCCCTCATGTGTAGACACATAAGAACATACGAAATCGGAGTAGGAGTATTCCATTTGGTCCCTCGAGCCTGCTCCGCCATTCAATAAGATCATGGCTGATCTGATCTTGGCCTCAACTCCACTTTCCCACCCGCTCCCCATAACCCTTGACTACCCTGTAGCTCAAATGTCTGTCAATCTCCGCTTTGAATATATTCAATGACTCCGCCTCCACAGCTCTCTGGGGTAGAGAATTCCAAAGATTCACAACCCTTTGAGAGAAGAAATTCCTCCACTTCTCCATTTTAAATGGGCGACCCCTTATTCTAAAACTATGCCCTCTAGTTCTAGATTCCCCCACGAGGGGAAACATCCTCCCTGCATCTATCCTGTCAATCCCCCTCAGAATCTTATGTTTCAATAAGATCACCTCTCATTCTTCTAAACTCCAATTAGTATAGGCCCAACCTGCTCAACCCTTCTTCATAAGACAACCCTTTCATCTCAAGAATCAACCTCGTGAACCTTCTCTAAACTGCCTCCAATGCAAGTATATCCCTCCTTAAATAAGGAGACCAAAACTGCATGCGGTACTCCAGATGTGGTCTCACCAGCGCCCTGTACAGTTGTAGCAAGACTTCCCTACTTTTATATTCCATCCCCCTTGAAATAAGGGCCAACATTCCATTTGCCTTCCTAATTACTTGCTGTACCTGCATGCTAACTTTTTGTGTTTCATGTACGAGGACCTCCAGATCCTTCTGTATCGCAGCATTTTGTAGTCTCTCTCCATTTAAATAATAATTTGCTTTTTTATTTTTCCTACCAAAGTGGATAACCTCACATTTTCCCACATTATACTCCATCTGCCAAATTTTTGCCCATTCACTTAACCTATCTATATCTCATTGCAGATTCTTTGGGCTGGATTTTGTCAATGGGGACGTGATGGAGGTGGGACTCCCACTTTTTGGGTTGTAGTCCCGCCTCCATCGACTTGTGGCCAACCCACTGTATTTTCCCTTAATTGACCTTGTTAAGCCCGCCCAGCGGGCTTAGCAGGCCAATCAAGGGTCCCTTGGATACAGGTGACGTCAGCCATTGAAATTTCATCTGTCAAGAGCTTTTGACAGATGAAATTTCAGTATTTGACAGCTCTGTGAAGCTGTCAAACACTGACAATATGATTTCTAACGTGAGTCCCTGTACTTAGACTCAGTTAGAAATCAATCCAGCACAGAAAGCAGAGACTGCAGCTTTTGACAGCTCCGCGGCCATTCTGCTTTCTGTGCCGTGGATGTGAGGGACTCCCGACACCTTAGCCTGCAGGACAAAGTTAAGGTAAGTACAAGTTCTTAAAACACTTTACACACACCAAACACACTTACCTCTGCACTCATGCACCCATCACTCACCTGCACACCGGACATCTCGACCCCTCCAAGCCCTCCAGACCGACGGTCCGCCTCGCTAAATCGGCGTGGTTCGGACCTGTCGGGAAGCCCACACTTCAGGGCCAAAAATAGGGATTAGGCAAAAAACTGCCTGTTAACTACCTGTTAACAGGCAGTTTATTGGCACTAATCCCCTTCCCGCCTCGGGGAGGCGGGTCTCAGCACAGGTCGGGTACCCGCCTCCTGTGAAACTGGCATGGAGGCGGGTTGGGGGCGGGATGGGTTCGGGACCCCCGAATCTGCTATTTTCCCACCCCACACGCCTCCAAACCCGCCTCCACGGGTCAATGAAAATTCTGCCCTTGGTGTCCTCCTCACAACTTGCTTTCCCACCTATCTTTATATCATCAGCAAATTTGGCTACTGTACATCGGTCCCTTCATCCAAGTCTGGAAGGGGCCTTAAGGAAACTGGTTCATTGCCACACTTTGGAAAGACAGCAACATCAGTGATCATATCTTCGAACCCACTGGAGCAAGAACAGGTTCAGAGACTAGTCAGTGTCATCACAGACCGATTAGTCCCAATTTGCTCTTGGAACCCTGTAAAAGTGTTCTGTTCAAAGCATCTATGGCAGCACTGTCAACTACCACCCTGGAGGTCATCAATATCCTTAGAAGTTGTTTGTGGCATTGATGCTACATTAATCACCTGGGCTGTCAGTGTCTCCAGGGTGTTTTGCAGGTCTTGGCAAGCTTCCTACAATGTGGGCAGTGCACACCTTCCACTTATCCATCATCTCAGCCATATGTGTAGAAATCATCTCCATTGCCTGCACATTAGATCACTGCTTCCTAATCATAATTCTTTTGAAGACTGGGTCCCTGCAATCTGGGTCCCAGGTTCCTCATCCATATCTCCACTGTCTGTGGAGGAACAAGCCTCTCCCTTTCTTCTACTCCTAGCTCCTCATTCTCCCTAGTGCTCACTGCTTCACAGTGAAACCCATTCTGACTCATTAACTACTTCCTCCTGAGTGGGTGTCTCTAGGCTGATGCGAGCAAAGGTAAGATGCTGCGACAAATTTGGAGATTAAATAGCAGGAGCTGTGTCTCTGGATGTGTCCAGGTGGTCATCAGAATGACTGGCCTCTGCCTCCAAGGCAGCTCCTATGATGTGCACAAAATTACATTTCCTCTTGAAGAAATAATTGCTGAGTGTAATAGCATTGCAATAGATTGAGAAAGCACATGAAGCTGAGACTATATATACCTTCTGTTGCCAACTTGCTCCTACCACCCACAATCTCTTCTGTCTGCCTGCCTATGATGTCTCGAGCCTCTTCTTCCAGCAGACTTCTGGTCACAGGAAAGCTTTTCCTTTGGAGGAAGAAAAGACAATGCTAACGGCAGATGGGTGTCATGGACATTTGCCAAAGTGTCAGCTGTGGCTCAGTTGCTAGCACCCTTGGTCTCTGAGTCAGAAGATTGTGGGTTCAGGCCCCACATCATGAGACTTGAGCACAAAAATCTAGGCTAACACTCCAGTGCAGTACTGAGGGAGGGCTGTGCTGTCATTGGATCCACCTTTCAGATGAGACATCTGCCCTCTCAGGTGGACATAAAAGATCTGTGGCACTATTCTGAAGATGAGCAGGGGAGTTCTCCCAGGAATCCTGGCAAATATTTATCCCTCAACCAACACCTAAAACAGATTATCTGGTCATTATCACATTTCTGTTTGTGGGAGCTTGCTGTGTGCAAATTGGCTGCCGCATTTCCTACATTACGACAGTGACTACACTTCAAAAGTACTACATTGGCTGTAAAGCACTTTGGGACGTCCTGAGGTCAAGAAAAGCACTGTATTAGTGCAAATCTTTCTTTATATGAGCACGTGAGATTATTAAGGGGGAAAAATTTGGTGTTGCCCATTTTGGGGCGCTAATATCCGCCGGGCACAAATTTTAGTGCCCAGTGCAAATTATCGCCAGCGACTGCCAAATTCGTCTCCAGCACCCATGGAGGTGATTAGAGCGCTAAATCAAGTGCTACACACCTCTCTTAGGGGAAAAATTCGATTGCTTTGCGCCTCCCGTTAGCGCCCTAAGAGGGCAAAATTTAGCGGGAGGTTAGCGGCGGCGGTAACCGGTAGCGCCCCGCGGCGCTGCACCGCCGGCGATGACGTCATTGCCGTGCGCAGCGTCCCGCTCGCACCCCGGCTGCGATCTTCGGTATGCCCCCTGACTTACCGTCGGACGGGGTCAGGGGAGCCTACCTGCGGCCAGAGAGGCGCTATTTAAAGGTGAGGGGCTGGGTGGCCATTTTTGTTGCTGGCCGCCTGCCAGCACCTGCCTCCGCTCCCGTCCCCGGCCTCCTTATCCGCCCCCCCCCCCCCCGCGGAGTGCCGGCTGTGCTCCATGAGCCCGGCACTTCTCTTGAGTGCCGGGCTCTTTTGCCAGCACTCCCAATCCACGGGGGCCCAGCTGGGCCCCAGGTTGCACTGCGCAAGGGCCCTCCCCTTTAAGAAGGGGAGGAAGGCCTGCAATACCAAGGCGCGACATGCCGCAGCGAGTGGCACTTCGGCACGTAGCGCCGCAATATTCCCTCGCAGTGCCCCAAGTAGCACCCCGCTTCCCTCTTGGAACACTACCACTAAATTTCTGTCGCGGGGGGCGCTACTTTTAGCACCCCGGCAAAGTTAACGCCCCAAAGGGGGCGCGACTCCATTTTTAGCCCACAGGGCGCTAACATCGGGGAACGAGGCACTACCTTGGAGCGCTACTCAAGCTCAAGCGATGTCAATTACCTTGTACTCAGACAGACTGGCGCCTTCCAGTTCTTAAAGGGGAGGGTCCATCTTGCTGCACAGCCACACCCTGCTCATTGCAGCATTTGACATCAGCCTGCAAGCAGTTAAAAATCTTCATCAAAGATTCATGATGGCTACTCAGAGGCCCAGGGAGAGAGCTCGCTGGTTTAGCGACCAGGCATTGGTGGCTCTGGTTGGCACTGTGGAACGGCGACGGGCAGTGCTGTTTCCAGAGACTGGCAGGAGGCCATTGCCCTGGGAGTTTACAAGGGTGTGGAGGGAGATTGCCCAGCACGTTTCATCGAGGAGCCTGGTCCAAAGGATACATACCCAGTGCCGCAAGAAGTTCAACGACCTCACTCAGGTGGTCAGGGTGAGTACATGCTTGAAAAACCTCTACATCCCACCATCTCAACCTCACTCTGTGCACAGATGGTGTAAAGTCCCAAATCCTCAACACTCACCCAACAACTATGCCCATCTAATAAAAGTCACAAGCACATCCCACACCTTGCAGACATTGATGGCTAGTCAACTATGGTAGGCACATCTGCCAAACACATGGCTGCACACTCACTCACATGCTGTCCTTTTTCTTGCAGGCCAAGCTTTCACATAACCGGAGGGAGCAACAATGCACAGGAGGAGTAAAGGTGGAGCTGCACCCCCTCACACAACTGGAGGAGCGAGTCAACAGACTCATCACCAGTCATGTTGTCGGCTCTGTGGCAATTGAAGCGGTCGAACGCCTTGGGGACAGCAACGGTATGTTCATCAGCTTTATCTCCTCTCTCATACCACATCCCCTCACAACATCAGCCTTTTACACTTTCCATCTAACTATACTGTCTCCAGTCCTTGCTCCCTTCCTGCTCCCCTGCCCTCACGTTAAAGCCACACTTGTACCTTCCTTCTTTCAAATAGTGAGCCACCAGCTGAACAGCCTGTCCCTCAGCCTCCCAGTGGCAGCGATGCGGGAGAGGAGGAGGAACACGAAGCCTGCGACTCACCGCCTGCGTGTCTCGAGGGTGAGAGATCCGATACTGGGGTCACGAGTTCACTGGAGGGGAGCAGGGGGTTTGGATCTGATGTGGGTGAATCTCCGGGACCCAGCGGGCTGCAGCAATGCCATGGGGGAAGGGAAGGTTGGGGGCCATCTCCCCGGAGGGTGAGTAGGCGCATGAGTTCTGCTGCACAGGACTCGGATTAGGACCTTGATATAGCGGCGATGAATACTCAGGTAATGAGCATTCATACGGGACCCATGGGTGCAATGGCAAGGGTGCCCGACAGCATGGATGCACTGGCTAGGAGCGTGAAGGAGTCCAACACCAGCACAGCTGTCATCTGTGCGCAAACCTTGAACCCATCCTTGCCTCGTTGCAGAGGATGGTTGAATTGCAGGGAGACTGTGGAGATCCAGAGCCCATGCCACGTGTAATGGGTGAGGTGGCAGGATCTATTGCAGCACAGGCCGAAGCAACGCAATGGCTTAGTGCTGGAATCGAGTCATTGGCTGGTGCCATCCAGTCTCAGACGGCTCTCATGCAGTCTCAGATTGATGTCATGCAAGCGCTGACTGCTGCCATCATCGCTGGGTCGTCCACAGTCCACCGGGGATCTCACCGTGCCGTAGCAGGCCAGCAATCTGTGCTCGAGCAGATTGCTCCGGATGCTGAGGTACTGCCCCAGGGGAGTGGCAGTGTGTCGGTTGTAAGATTCTCAAAATTCACAGATCTCACAGATCCCCAAAACTCAGAGACAAACCCTAAGGATAAGGACTTTGGACTCTTTTCTAACTACTTCAGGGTGATGAAATGTATTGGGCCTAACCGAAGGAGATTCAGAGCAAAAACCAAGTTTTGGTATTTTTAAAAGGCATGTTTGGGCTTGTAAAGGAAAAAGGCTGCGACAGGAGTTGGGTTCAACCTCTGTAAAAGACAGTTTGGGTATTGGAGTTAATCAAACTGTTTGGGGAACCGCATGACCTCACTTGGAGTTAATCGGCCCCTATCAGGCATTAACATCCTAACAATAGACCCGAGGAAGCGCAGTCCCCACCCAAATTACAGGACCCATCAAAATCATGCATAAAACAGATCACTAAGACCCACTCTATAGAAATCTCAGGCCCAGTCAGGAAACTCGAAACCTGAGCACAATTGTCTACAATCAAGCAAGAAGATCGACAGGATGGAACCATCCCAAAACCACTTCACACATTTACAAACAAGTTACTGTTGACGAGCCCGCCAAAATCTTACAATGATCGGGATTTGATTTGGTGCGCAGATTAGGAAGCTTCAATTGTTATAATTGAAGGCCCGTTCTCAACAGAAGGAAGTTCTCCAGTACAACCGTTCAGCAGTTACGTGTCCAGCCAGGAGGTCGACAGCTCGAAAACAAGACCGTTCAACAAAGGAGGCCAACAGCTCCAGATGTAGGCCGACATGCAAGAAAAGACCAGAGCAACCGCCTCGCGGCAACAAGGGCCTTACGAAACAACTAACCGAACATTACCACCAATATTGGGCCACCGCGACCAGAGAAAACCAACTCGGATAAAAACCGAAGATCCGCAAAGTTTCCACTCTACAATCTACTCCTGACTTACCCCTGGGTAAGATTTTACTCAAAAGACTCTAAACCCTACCTCTAACCAAAGAAAAGTGGGTACTCACCTGATAGATCCAATACGCACCCTACCGCATCAGCGGACTCGCGAAGACTGACCAGCTACTCAGTTGAAGTCCTCTACCGCGTCTGGGGTACGGCAGACACCAACCAACATACACAGCGAACCCCAAAACCGTGAACCAGCTCAACTGTCAAGGATTCGTTTGGTGAGCATTATCTCTGGTCCTCTAGGGCCCAACTTAGCTAGTAAAGTTGGATTTGGAGGGATGAGGTATTCTTCTAATGTGATTTTCCTTCATATGTACTGAAGTGTTCCCCATTTTATTAGAGTGTTAAGATTGTTGTGTTGTATTTTCTCTCTTGAATAAAGATTAAAGTTCTTGCACCAAAACCAGTTGTCTGCTGCACTTTTGTCACAACTCCCAAATAAGTCCAAGGTCTAGAACCAAGGGTGTGGGAGCGATTCGAACCGCTCAGAAGTCAGAGGTGAAGCTGACACACACCACCACCCCCTACACGGTCGAGCAGGAAGGTGCTGTCCTCTCTCAGGATGGCAGCATTCCTGCTCCCACCACTGCCACTTCGCATTGCACTTGCCATAGCCTGCAACACAGCCATCCCAGACTGCTGCCGCCCATGCAGAGTTGGTGCAGTCTGCAGCCGGGCCCTCCAGGCCCAGAGCTGGTCGAGGGCGTCCTTCAAGGCTATCTGCAGTCTCTAGAGCCAACATTCAGCAGCCTTCCACCAGCCTTGCTGCAGCCACTGGGGCCACATTATGGAGGAGCAGCAGGGTGGGAAGGGGGGAAGTGCGAAGGGGAGGGAGATCATTCTCGAAGGGCGAATAACTAAAAATTCTCCAACAAATGGGGAATGTTTGTCCCAAAGTTGGATGATTATGTTAATATATTGTTCACTCTGTTAATGCTTATCTCAATGTGGTAAGAACCAGTTTTGTTTGTTAATGAATTGTTGTGTTTGTTTGTTATTGGTTGTCCTTAATAAGACACAGTTTGTCAGAAAAATAATTTTTTTAATTGAAACTTGACAACTTTGCTCATTTTACTCATTGGAGCTTTGGCCGGTAATAGGGGCTGCGGGATGGTTGTGATGATGTGCTTCTTCATCCCAAAAGCCATCTTCTCTGTCATTCATCAGAAGCGGTGTCTTATCAGGCGTTCACAGATGGCCCTTGCTGAGGCAACATTGAGCGCCTCCCTCGCACGTTGTTGCTGCTCATTCTCCTCTTCATCCTCCTCCTCCACCTCCTCCTCTCTCCCTTCCTCCTCCTGAGGTGGTTCACCAATCCCTGGTGGCAATGGCTGGGTCCTCATAATTGCAAAGTTGTGAAGCATGCAGCACACAACAATGAAAACCAATACTTGATCGGGAGAGTAGGGCAGGGCTCCTCCAGAGTGGTCAAGACACTGGAATCGTTGTTTCAAGACGCTGATCGTCTGCTCAATGATGTTCCTGATGGCGAGATGGCTCTCATTGTAGGCGAGCTCAGCAGGACTGTTGGGGTTACGGAGCGGTGTCATCAGCCAGGTGCAGAGTGGATAACCCTTGTCCCCTAGGAGCCAGCCACGAGGCTGGTTGGAGAAGGTCTGGGACACCGGTCTGGTGCAGGATGAATGCATCATGGCTGCTGCCAGGATAGCAGGCATTGATGGCGAGGATGCACTGTCTGTGATCACAAACCAACTGGACGTTGAGAGAGTGGAGGCCTTTGTGGTTGTGGAAAAGATCGGCATTTTCATGAGGTGCCCGCAATGCCACATGTGTGCAGTCAATGGTGCCCTGAACCATGGGGAAGCCCGCTATCCTAGCGAAGCCACATGCGTGTTCACGCTGTTTGTCTCGGGTCATGGGGAATGAGATGTGCTCCCTTCTCCTTTGGTATAGAGCATTTGTGACCTCCCAGATGCAACAATGGATGGTGAACTGGGAGATATTCGCTATGTCCCCAGTTGAAACCTGGAAGGAGCCACTGGCATAGAAATTCAGAGCCACCGTCACCTTCACTGCCACCGACAGAGATGTCCTCGTCCTGAGCTGAGGCTGCAGATCTGTTTGCAGGAGGTGGCAGAGCTCGGTGACCAGCTCCTTGCTGAAGCGGAGCCTGCGCAAACACTGCTCCTCAGACAAATGAATGTAGGAGAATTGCTCCCGAAATACCCATGGAGGGTAAGGTCTTCTGCGCAGAGGCCTGTTGGGCCTCTTCCCTCTGGCCACGTTTGCCACTCTCTCTCTCTGCACCTCTGCTGCCTCCGAAGGTGAAGCTGGAGGACGACGCCCGTTAGTACAGCCCCCAGTTAATCTTCCAAATATGGTAGTAATAAAGCTGACAGATATGGGAACCTGAAAAGTGTTGCTCAGGAATAAAACTCCTTGTAGGACAGCGTTAAATGTCTCCAGGCACCTCTCTCCCTCTCCCAACCTGCGTATGCAGAATATTTTGCTGACAGGAAAAAGCAGGAAGCGCACGCCTTTAAATAACACTCCCACAGCTCCCAGCTGACTGCAAAGTGTCCCCCTCTACCTCTTGTTCCTAGCGGCAGGCGCTAAGGCAGGGGGCGAGAATCAATTTCCAGTCTGGGACGCTACCGGGGCGTTGCGCGCTTCGATGACGTCACGATCTCCGGGCGCAGGAGATCATGGCGGTAGTGTTTAGTGCCACTGCAAAGCGCCAGGTCAATTTTGCGGGCGGCGCTAAAATCGCCATGCTCGGGCGGTAAGTCGTTAGCGTCCCCGGAGGCGCTAACAGGAGGCGCAAAGCAACCCAATTTTTCCCCCTAAATCTTTTGTGGCAGTTCTTGCAGTGGTGGAGATTGCACCGACTGCCTCTGCCACATCCCTCTAGACAGCCTGAATCACCTGTTATAAGGCTTCTAGCCATCAGTGCCCAACAGAATTAGGGGCAGAAATGTGTTTTACGTGGTAGCGCAAAACAGGCGGCATCGCATAAGAACTGAATATCTGGTTGGCAGCTTGTGCAGTTCCGCTCATTTTGCACTACCTCATGTGGCAAATTTCTACCCCTTCATCTTTTAGCCCTCACTATAAGGGCTAAAACTTCCATCAAGAGGAACTCTACAGAAGTGCTTGAGAATTTGTGGGCCCTAATAGCTGCTCACACCCCTGAGGCTGCTACTCTGTCAGACATTTTGGCCACAGCTGTTGTTGCTCTGTAAAAACAGCTGTGCCCCTTTAAATGGCTGCAGCATTCTAAATACTGAATTTCCCTCCCTCCCATGAGCGGTAAACCTATGAGGAGCGATAATACTGCTCCAAACCCATCCCACATAAATAATGAGGGTCTTGGTGGGAATTTCCAGTAGGTTAGCCTCGGAGGCACATGGGCGCACATTATTCCTACTCCCCCACTAACCTGCCATCGGGAGGAGAATCCAGCCCTATTTTTCTTCTCCTCCTAGCACGTGTGTCTCTTTTGGTAGTGGGAACAACTTTTAAATAATTGATTTTTTGTTGGTTGAAAACTAGATTTAAAGCCAGTTTCCAGCTAATTGAAAGCCCAGCTTGCAAACATTGACGTGATCAGACCGATCTTTGGCACGATTGACCACACCATATTCCTACAATGCCTCTCCTCCATCGTCCAGCTGGGTGAGACTGCCCTCGCCTGGTTCCATTCCTATCTACCCAGTTGTAGCCAGCAATAGCTTCTCTTCCCGCTCCCACACCGTTACCTCTGGAGTTCTCCAACTATCTATCCTTGGCCCCCTCCTATTTCTTATCTACATGCGGCCCCTCAGCGACAACATCCAAAAACACAATGCCAGGTTCCACATGTACGCTGTCGAAACCCAGCTCTACCTCACCATCACCTCGCTCGACCCCTCCACTGCTTCTGATTTGTCACGCTGCTTGTCCGACATCCAGTATTGGATCAGCAGCAATTTCCTCCAACAAAATATTAGGTAAATATACTTGCCTGTGATACTTTTCTTTTACCGAACATTAAAGTTATAAAATCATTGCCATTAGTTCCATGGGGTAAAATCTGATGTTTTTTTCCTAACAGCTGGGCTTTTTCATTCACATTCATTCTTTTAGGTTTTGTTTTATCTTTCCCAAGCTATATCGTGCCAAAGATAACTGTCCAGTCAAAGATGAATCACAGTTATCAGTGAGAGCCTGAAGGCAGCAAAGCGCAACGTAAACTTCATAAACTCCCTTGTAAACAAAAGGCCTGAACTCAGGTGGTTGTTCTCACAATGTCAAAATTGTGATTATCTTTTGACAGCTTATACTCATGTTTTAGAAGAATTTTTGTGAGTTATTGCATGACAGAATGCTAGTTGGCTAATGTCCCAATGTCTCTGGTCAGACTAACGACCTGGCCACATAAAAGGGCCTTTGTTATGGAAACAACTGGAGCTTGACGTGGTGAATGTAAGAGCAATGGAAAAAATGGGTTTCCTCATATGCCCCAAGTCATTGAAGAGAAGAAGAATATCCCAACGTGCAGAGTGTCCCCTAGCATGCTTAACATGGAACTAGTTATATTTCTGTTGCTGTTCTTGGAAAACATTAGTAAAGTAGTGTATTTTTTTCACAACATAAATTGAAACATAAAATTTGCTTAACAGATCACATTTTGAAAGCCATTTGATATTTTTATCAGTTCAAATGTGCAACACCTTTGACCACCATGAATATAAACATTCTACTTGTGGTTACTCTTTGGTATCATTCTCCCCCCCCCCCGCCCCCCTCCGCCAATCCCCACACCCCAAACCTTTTACTCTTTCTTGCTGTACTTCAAGTTAGCTCCTCCTCCATTAGCACAGTATAACATTCCAGTTTGTGGACGTCTCCCTGGATATATTGCATATCACCTCTTAATCAACATACTGGGAGTCACATTCCAATAATGCAAGAGAAAACTGCTTTCCTTCTCATTCTTTTGCTGCCCATTTTATTCTTCCTTTGTCAGAACGTCTAGTCGCAACTGATAAAGCTATGGGAAGATATAAAGAATTTATGTTATTTAGCAGTAAAAATGGCCTGTACCGCAGATACAGAACATAAGTTTTCCACAGTGGTGTAATTTTCCCTGAATATATATGCTGAGAACAATTAGCAGTGACAAAAAAGTGCAATGCTAAAATCCACAGCTTTTTTTGATAACTATTAAGAGACAAAACAGCAGCTGTCCGAGAGACAACTGTAATAAACGTAAATGTCTGACAACTTTGAAACCGCGGGTCAGACAAAGTTAATTTTTTTTTTATTGGGTACGAACAGAAAGTTATGGTTTCACCACAGAAAGCAGTAGGTCTGTGTACTAGGTATGGAGCTCTGCTTGGTCAAAGTGCCTGGGAGACAGATCTACAGGAAGGAGAATGTGGTTTATTAAATGTCACCATTGGTATTCTGTGGCAGTTAAATGGCTGCCCCAGCAATTAAAAAAGAAAAGAAAGACTTACATTTCTATAGCGCCTTTCATGACCACCCAGACGTCGCAAAACGCTTTACAGCCAATGAAGTACTTTTTTGGAGTGTAGTCACTGTTGTAATGTGGGAAACGCAGCAGCCAATTTGTGCACAGCAAGCTCCCACAAACAGCAATGTGATAATGACCAGACAATCTGTTTTTGTTGTGTTGATTGAGGGATAAATATTGGCCAGGCTCCTCTGCTCTTCTTCGAAATAGTGCCATGGGATCTTTTACATCCACCTGAGAGAGCATTTCCGACAGTGCAGCACTGCCTTAGCACTGCACTGGAGTGTCAGCCTAGCTTTATGTGCTCAAGTCCCTGGGGTGGGACTGTGAACCCACAACCTTCTGACTCAGAGGCGAGTGTGCTACCCACTGAGCCACAGCTGACACTTCTGACCAGTACGCCCTTTTAAGGCGTCAATGGAACGCTTGCTAGCTCAGAGCTCTTGGAAAAGCTCCAGATCTCTCTTAGACAAAGGTATTCTATACTGGAGGGGATTGATTACCTTACTTTATCACCTATTAGGAGCAGAAGACATATTCACCTTTGTTTATCTTTATCTTGAACAGGGCCTCCAAGTCGCCCTAGCAGAGTGCCTAAAGACCGTTCCACTCCCTGTTAACAGATGAGGCTAGGTGGCACTGATGGGCATTTACAGGCGTGAACCGGCCACCTGAATCATGCAAATGACCCCATCTCCAGGATTTGGAACAAGATCCAAGTGATCCTCCATGGCTGGCCAGGAGTTCTGCTCCACCACATCTCTGCTGGTGGAATGGGACCCCTTGGATTTCAAGCCTGTTGTTTTCTTTTATTTTAGAGATTAAAAATCTAACATTGGTGAATTACAAAAGTGCTTAAAATTAAGCAGAATGCATAATTTTTAATGTAAACTTTCAGAACTTTCCAGGGGCTATTTTAGCTTTTCCTGAAGCAGTTGATCAGCTTTTGGTAGTTTTCTAGATTGGCATGTATGATGACACAAAGGCCCAAGCTTTCTTGATGACTCTCACTCTTCTACCAGGATTTCCAGCCAGCTGTGCCAGATCAGATGTGGTTACCTAACCAAAGATGTGTCGACTGAGCACAAGATAATACTGGTGTCAAAAAGAAAATACTGCAGATGCTGGAAATCTGAAATAAAAACAGAAAATGCTGGAGACACTCAGCAGGTCAGGCAGCATCTGTGAAGAGAGAAACAGAGTTAACGTTTCAGGTTGATGACATTTCGTCAGAACGTAAGACAAAGGTCCTCTACCAACCTGCCCCCGCCACACAGTGCTGCCCCCCGATTATCAAAATTCATGACAAGGCCTTGGACAACGTGGACCACTTTCCATACCTCGGGAGCCTACTGTCAACAAGGGCAGACGTCGATGACGAAGTCCAACACCGCCTTCAGTGTGCCAGTGCAGCCTTCGGTCGCCTGAGGAAGAGAGTGTTTGAAGACCAGGACCTCAAACCCGGCACCAAGCTCATGGTCTACAGAGCAGTAGTAATACCCGCCCTCCTGTATGCCTCAGAGACATGGACTATGTACAGCAGGCACCTCAAAGCACAGGAGAGGTACCACCAATGCTGCCTCCACAAGATCCTGCAAATCCATTGGCAGGATAGGTGCACCAACGTCAGTGTTCTCGCTCAGGCCAACATCCCCAGCATCGAAGCTTTGACCACACTCGATCAGCTCCGATGGACGGGTTACATCATCCGCATGCCCGATACGAGACTCCCAAAACAAGCGCTCTACTCGGAGCTCCGACACGGCAAGAGAGCCCCAGGTGGGCAGAGAAAACGTTTCAAGGACACCCTCAAAGCCTCCTTGAAAAAGTGCAACATCCCCACTGACACCTGGGAATCCCTGGCCCAAGACCGTACAAAGTGAAGGAGAAGCATCCGGGAAGGCGCCGAATATCTCGAGTCTCTTCGCCGGGAGCAAGCGGAAGCCAAGCGCAAACAGCGGAAGGAGCGCACATCAACCCAAGCACCCCACCCACCCGCCCCTTCAACCACCATCTGCCCCACCTGTGACAGAGAATGTAGGTCCCGCATTGGACTCATCAGTCACCTGAGAACTCCTTTTTAATGTTGAAGCAAGTCATCCTCGGTTCCGAGGGACTGCCTAAGAGAGAGATAAAAAGCAATACTGGTGTCAATCTTTTCAGAACACATTTGCAATGCATGAAAGCGAAGAATCCTCCCGCGGCGAAAAACATACAATGGAAGAAATTTAATTTACCTTCACATGGTTCAGAAAACCATAAAGAAGCTGGAATTTCCCTTTTGCTGGGCGTGTGGGTTTGGAGGCGGGTCGGCAGTAAAGATTGCCAAAAGTGCGAGCGCTTCGGGAACCTGCCATCATCCTGCCGCCTCACGCATTTAACTCGTGCGCGTTTCCAAGCATGCCACGGAACCGAACGGCAGAGTAATCCAGAGACCTGGACTAATGATCCAGAGACTTGAGTTCAAATCCTACTACGGCAGCTGAGGAATTTAAATTCAGTTAATTAAATAAATCTGGAATAAAAAGCTAGTACCAGTAATGGCAACCATGAAACAATCAGATTGTCGTAAAAACCCATCTGGTTCACTAATGTCCTTTAGGGAAGGAAATCTGCCGTCCTTAGGTCTGGCCTATGTGAGACTCCAGACCCACAGCAATGTGGTTGACTCTTAATTGCCCTCTGAAATAGCCTAGCAAGCCATTCAGTTGTACCAAACCGCTACAAAACATAAAAATAAGAATAAAACCAGACGGACCTCCCAGCATCTGTAAAGGAATGAGCCATATTTCAGAAAAATACACCATCCTATGAACAGAATTCAGACTTTATTACAATATGACAAACTGGGTTTAAAAATCTAAAAGCCTCAATGACACAAAGCTGTAAATACAGCCTTCTGAGATAAGATGAGTCACAAAGCTGTAAATACCATATAAGCTTTTGAAATGGGAATTTGTTATTGACACTGAGACAATGATGGCCTCATTGAAACAGAGGGTTGGAGGTTCCAAGAAGTCTGCAGTTTGGAACCAACACAATAGCTACACTTCGAACAGAAACACAGAACATTAACAAACCATGTGTCTTTGTAAAAGTAACATCAAATGAAAGACAGGAAACATAAGTTTGTAATACAACCAACTAAGATGGCTGGGGAAACAATCAAGTACTCGGCTGAAGTGTTTTTGATTTACATATAGTAAAAGGTACAAACAGAAGACTTTGTAAATATTACATCAATAGATACACCAAGCAATCACATTGTTTATGTGTTGAACTTGGAACACAAGGAGACACGAAGTCTGGCTTACAAGCAGTTAAAGTAATTTAAGAATTCAATTGGAGACCTTCGTAAGAATGGCATCAAATAGATACATTTGTCATAACCATATTTTATGATAAGTTTTGAACACCTAAAGGTAGAGACAGAATTCTGCAAGTTAGCAGCTGAACTGACAGTAAGCATAGAAAGAAGTCAACAGAAAGATGACTGGAGATAATTAGCTTACATTACCAGAAAACTTCAAAGAATATGCCACTGCAAAAAGAGTATAAAATATGGAGCTTTCAGATAGGAAGTCAGAAGTCGCTGGAAGGGGCAAAGCGATTCTCAACTTCAGAGGCAGGCTCTGTAAGTTTTTAACTCTTTGAATCTCGGGGATCAAAAGGTACTTTTATTTGATTTTGGTGGATATTCTGGATTAAGAATAAGTAGAAGAGTGGAAATGTAACGAAGTTAAGATTTGAGAATAAGGATCTCTGATAAGAAATGTAAGCTATTTGTATTTTGAACTGTTAAAGTTGCGATTGACTCACCAACTGTTAACTACATGTTGGTTCTTTAATAAATCTATATATTTTTAGAATTGTCTCACAGAGTACTTCTGTATCAAACTCGCAAACTCAATTTCTGTACACTCTTTTGTGAGGAGTTGCAGAATTCGGGGGAGGTTTCCGGACCCTCAAAATATCCGGAAGGTTACAGTCTAGTTAAACTTATTAAAAGTGCTATCTGGAGGACGGTAACATCTTCAAGTCATTCCTTTCCTTTAGGGAGAGATAGTCTGACCTTTAGACCCAATTAAGCATCTTATATAATTCGGCTATCTCTAACTTTAGTTGAAGGTGAACGGCTGGGGAATACTCCTGATCTGGGGTAGCCCGAAAAGGGCTGGGACTAGTAATTATCCCTTCACATCAACCTCAGCACCAGCTGCAGACACGACAACGGCACACCCAACCCAGTCAACCCTGCAAAGTCCGCCTCACCAACATCTGGGGACTTGTGCCAAAACTGGGAGAGCTGTCCCACAGACTAGTCAAGCAACAGCCTGACATAGCCATACTCACAGAATCACACCTTTCAGCCAATGTCCCAAACTCCTCCATCACCATCCCTGGGTATGTCCTGTCCCACCGGCAGGACATTGACCAGAAACTTAACTGGACCAGCAACATAAATATTGTGGCAACAAGAGCAGGTCAGAGGCTAGGTATTCTGCGGCGAGTGTCTCACCTCCTGACGCCCCAAAGGCTTTCCACAATCTACAAGGCACAAGTAAGGAGTGTGATGGAATACTCTCCACTTGCCATGACTCTTTCATGCTGTGCCAGTCCACCCTCCCTCAGCTATTCACACCGTCAAATGCACATACCGGCTGGCTGCTTGGAGACAAGGACTATCCACTAAAGATGTGGCTCATGGCACCCTTGAGGAGGCTAAGCAATGAGGCCGAAGATTGTTATAATAAAAGCCACATGTCCACCAGTTGTGTCATAGAGCAACAAATAGGCATGCTCAAGATGCGCTTCAGATGCCTTGACAGATCTGGAGAAGCCCTTCAGAACGCACAAATCATCGTCGTTTGCTGCGTGCTGCACAAAATAGCGCAGCAACGAGGATGAGGAGCAAGGTGTACATCCCAGATTCTCTTCAGTGGTGCCGAGGTGTGATAAAGGGCAGTTAGAAAGATTAACTGTAATCATCTGGCAGTGTTCTCTGACTATATATGCTGTGCCTATATGCATCTCTTCACTTCACCTGACGAAGGAGCAGCGCTCCGAAAGCTTGTAATTTCAAATAAAGCTGTTGGACTATAACCTGGTGTTGTGCAACTTCTCACATTTGTCCACCCCAGTCCAACACCGGCATCTCCACATCATGGCTCTTCAGTGGAGGAAGAGTAGGAGGAGTAGGAAGACGAGGAGAAGGAGGAGCAGGAGGAACCTGAGGTCTAGATGGCAGCAACAATGGAGCGCATTGCTGCCCGGGAGGCCAGGGATGGCCTCATCATGGCCAGATTTACTTAACTTCCTGCAATGCACCCAAGATGCCTCCTGCATTTCTTGCTGCCCCTCCAGGATCACCTCTTTCTCGATGGCCCCCGAGGCTCAGCATCTGTATGCAGCTGAGCAGAGTTTGGAGCATCCCGTGCCCTCCAGCGAGGAGTCTCCACTGCTGTCCCTGTCAACACCATCTGCTCTTGCTCACTTGCGAAGTGTGAGACACCAGGTGACAACACTGCTCTATCTCGCATAGGACCCACCAAGGTGTGTGTATCTGTGCTGGTGCTGGGTGCGCTTGGATCTGCTAACAGTGCACCCTCAGAGGCTGGAGACTCCTCTGAGGAGTCGTCTTCCTCCTCCGGCTGGAGAGTGGGGGTGGTGAGTGGGGGCGGGTGGTTGCTCTTGATGGATCTGTGGGAGAGTAAAGAGACGATTTAGAAATGTTATATTAAGAATGGCTAATACCATTATGCACATGATGAACATTCACTGACTGCTGACATTAGTCACCACATGAGTGACTGCTGTATGCCATGCGGCTGTATGAGATGTAATTCTGTCACCAGGTTACTGGGAGGTCCCCTCTCTCCGTCTCCCACCACCATCAGCTCTGCAACTCTCGTGACCTCCACGGCCAACTCCTCTGCTGCAGTCAAAGTACTGAAGGATGGAGGGCCACCTCCGGTTCCTTCCCTCTCCCTGTTGTTGTGGGTTCTCTTCTCCTGCAAGGAGGGAAAGAAGAGAAGTTTGAGTGAGAGTGATGGAATGAATGTAAGGAATGTGTTTGGTTACATCTGTAGAGGGTGACTATGAGGGAGTGTGGTGCCAATGCCAAATGGCCTCTTTCTGTGGTGTTACTTGGTATGATTACATTAGGTTGAAGGTGAGTGTGAGGGATGATTAGACAGATGGGGATGTGAGTATGTACATAGAGAGAGAAGGATGGGTGGACGTGCAAGGTATGTTGGTGTAAGGAATGATGTGCAGGAGTAGGATTGGGAAGGCAGAGTGATGGGGATGTGGTGACAGGCACATCAGGATGAGGGTGAGTGTGGCATTGCACTCACCTTTCCTGATCTCATCGGATCATTGAATCTCTTCCTCCACTGTACCCATGACCTCCTGATGATATCCCTGCTGCTGACCTCCTCAACAATTTCGAGCCATGCCCTTTTGAGCTCTTGGGGAGGTCTCTTCCGCTCATCAGCAGGGAAGAGGACCTCCCTGCGTGCTCTGACTCCCTCCACCAAAATATGTAGCGAGTCATCCGAAAAATGGGGTGGAGCCCTCTGTCTTTGGGAAATCATTTTTATAACTTCCAGCAATAACCCACTCCTCTCCAATACTCCCTCTACACTCCTACATGAACCTTCAAATGTGATGTGGCTAAGGCTGCTTTAAATATCTCTGCTGGAAATTAGTCATTGATGATGTCATCAGACCCGCACCATTTAATAGGGCCGGCAAAAGTGCATGACTAGTTTAATAGGGGCCTTTATCTACGCAGCCTGTACTCACGCACCCCGTCTCGAAGGTAAAAATTCCGGCCAGAGCATTTTGTTTTGGACTAATTTATTGAACTTAACTATTCTTTGAAACAGATTTTTGTCCTTTTGATAAAGGAAACGGGGCTAACTAGAGTGGGATTTTTTTAAGGTGTGGTTAATTTTTAAATCCTTTTATCCACAAAACAATAAACATTAAGAGATCAGATCAGAGCAAACCCAATTAATTTTATTTATTGACTTACATGAAAGGAAGTCCCAATACTGCTGTTATTCTGGGCCATTATTCATGACACAGCAGTGAAATAACACAGATGTAATAACAAGTGATAAAGATGTTACATGGTACACTTAAATCACAAAGTAACATAAGCAAATACAACTGTAAATCAATACTTTGTCAGTACAATTCACAAGGAAAAGCACATTGGGCTGAAATTGCGATGGTCCTGCTTCACTGTGAAAGAAAGTACAGTCAAGGCCCAAGACACAGGCTCAGCTCCATATTGAGGGGATGGGATCATCTGCAGAGTCAGGGTAAGGCACCAGAGTCTGAAAGGGTGCTTCAGCACCGCTCATCCCAATCCGTGCTTGAAAGGCACAGCAGCCTTGGGTCTATACACCAAAGTGCCCGAGGCCCTTCCCGGGGGCTGAAGAAAAAAGGAGTCTTTGGCTCCAAAGGGAGCCATTCAATCTCACCCAGGATTGATTACCTTTTCCTTCTAAAGTTTGAAAAGGTTTCAGCGGAACTCATGCCAGCTGTCAGTTGGTAAGAGTTCTGCTGAGGCCATATAAGAGACTTCCATTCAGAATTCCCAGGGTAGCCCAAGAAATCTCCCAGACATATTCCCGCACATGGAGAAGATTTACCCAAAAGCCCCTGGCGAAAAATGGTTCCATAGAAAAATAGTGTAGAATCCCGGATTCTGCCCCAAATTCCAGCTGTCGCCGGCAAATCCATCTGCCCTTGATGTCGGCCAGAATTTCAGCCTCATTTAGTGCATGTGAAAGGAGTACATTGACACTTATTACCAATCAGATATTAAAAAGCTCAAGGACCTACTCTACTCATCAATCAAAACTCTAGGGGGAAAAATTCAGTTATTTGCGCCTCCCGTTAGCGCCTTAAGAGGCGCTAATGGGGCGCAAAGCAACTAGCGCCTGGGCGCGGCGATATTTGCGCCGCTCGTGAAATTAACTAGACATTTTGTGGCGGCGCTAAACACTACCGCCACGATCTCCTGCGCCAGCAGATCGTGACGTCAGTCGAGTGCGCAACGCCCCGGTAGCACCCCGGAGCGGATATTGAGTGGCGCCCCCTGCCTTACCGCCTGCCGCTAGCAACGACAGGTTGAGGGGAGCATTTTGCAGTTAGGAAGGGACTGGGGGAGCATTATTTAAAGGCGACCGCTTCCTGCCTTTTTTTGTTGGTGACACTTTTGCACCATGCATTCTGAGAGAGAGAGAGAGAAACTTCTGGAGAGATTCAACGCTGAGTGAAGGAGTTTTGGGTACTGAGCAGCACTTTGCAGGTTCATTTTGATTCGCCCTTCCTTGTATCGATTTAGAAGAGACTGTGGTGGCTGCACTCTGAGCTCTTTCCCTGAGTCTCTCCATTGTTCTTTCCAGCAGATTTGATGTACAGGTCTCTCCAGGCCGAGATTCAAGGCTGCAATGAACAGGATGTGGATGTAGAACAAAATCAACCCTCCCCTTTAAGATAAAAACAGAAAATGCTGGAGAAACTCAGCAGGTCAGGCAGCATCTGTGAAGAGAGAAACAGAGTTAACGTTTCAGGTCGATGACCTTTCGTCAGAACTCCCCTTTAAGAACTGGCCAGCACCAGTGTGTCTGTGTTCCATTGCTGACTGACATCACATGAGCTTCGCCAGCGCTCTGAGGTAGCGCCTCGCTCCTAGGGCTTTGCGCCTTAAGATAGGTGTGAAGCGCCTGATTTAGCGCTCCGATCACCTCCAGGGCGATAAAAGCCAAGTTTGCCGTTGGAGGCGATAATTAGCGCCAGGCACTAAACCTTGCGCACGGCCGATAATGGCGCCCCAAACGGGGCGATACTGAATTTTTCCCCCCAGCTTTATTGAAATGAACAAAGCTCCAGGATTTAGGAAGGCTTTTCCTGTAACTACGAACATCAGAACAGCTGAAGAGCTGAAGAGGTTAGGAAATTCAAAATGGCAGGTTCTTATTGGGCAGAAAGCTCAAAGTGTTTTTTTTAAGATAAAAAAATATATTTGTGACTGGGGGGACTTACATGAAAGGAAGTCCCAATACTATTGTTATTCTGGGGCCATTATTCATGACACAGCAGTGAAATAACACAGATGTAATAACAAGTGATAAAGATGTTACATGGTACACTTAAATCACAAAGTAGCATAAGCAAATACAACTGTAAATCAATACTTTGTCAGTGCAATTCACAAGGAAAAGCACATTGGGCTGAAATTCCGATGGTCCTGCTTCAACCCTACCCCCGTAGCTCTGTTGGAGTTTGCCGGAAATGCCACAAATTAGGTCAGGACAATGGCTTCTGCCAAATCTTATGAAGAATAAGAAGAACTTACATTTAAATAGCGTCTTTCATGACCTCAGGAAATCCCAAAGCACTTTACACCCATTGAAATACATTTGAAGTGTAGTCACTGTTGTAATGTAGGAAACACAGCAGCCAATTTGTGCACAGCAAGGGCCCACGAATAGCAATGTGACAATGACCAGATAATCTGTTTTAGAATCATAGAATGATAGAATGTTTACAGCACAGAAGGAGGCCATTCGGCCCGTCGAGCTCTCTGCAAGAGCACTTCAGCTAGTCCCACTTCCCCCGCCCTTTCCCCATAGCCCTGCAAATGTTTTTCCTTCAGGTACTTATTAAATTTCCTTTTGAAAGCCATGATTGAATCTGCCTCCACCACCCTTTCAGGCAGTGCATTCCAGGTCATGACCACTCACTGCGTAAAAAAGTTTTTCCTCATGGCACCTTTGGTTATTTTGCCCATCGCCTTAAATCTGTGTCCTCTGGTTCTCGACCCTTCTGCCAATAGGAACAGTTTCTCTCTATCTACTCTGTCTAGACCCCACATGATTCTGAACACCTCTATCAAATCTCCTCTCAACCTTCTCTGCTCTACCTCTACCTCTACCTGACGAAGGGGCAGCAGCTCCGAAAGCTCGTAATTTTAAATAAAACTGTTGGACTATAACCTGGTGTTGTGTGACTTCTCATTTTTCTCTGCTCTAAGGAGAACAACCCCAGCTTCTCCAGTCTATCTACGTAACTGAACCCTCATCCCTGGAACCATTCTTGTAAATCTTTTCTGCACCCTCTCTAAGGCCTACACATCCTTCCTAAAGTGCGGTGCCCAGAATTGGACACAATACTCCAGTTGAGGCCGAACCAGTGTTTTATAAAGGTTCATCATAACTTCCTTGCTTTTGTACTGCCTCTATTTATAAAGCCCAGGATCTCGTATGCTTTTTTGACAGCTTTCTCAACCTGCCCTACCACCTTCAATGATTTGTGCACATATGCCCCCAGGTCTCTCTGTTCCTGCAACCTTTTTAGAATTGTACCCTTGAGTTTATATTGCCTCCCCTCATTCTTCCTACCAAAATGTATCACTTCGCACTTTTCTGCGTTAAATTTCATCTGCCAAGTGTCCGCCCAATTCACCAGCCTGTCTATGTCCTCTTGAAGTCTATCACTATCCTCCTTGCTGTTAACTATACTTCCAAGTTTTGTGTCATCTGCAAATTTTGAAATTGTGCCCTGTACACCCAAGTCCAAATCATTAATATATATCAAGAAAAACAGTGGTCCTAGTACTGACCCCTGGGGAACATCACTGTGTACCTTTCTCCAGTCTGAAAAAGAACCGTTCACCACTACTCTCTGTTTCCTTTCACTTCAAGAAGGGTAGTAGGGATAAACCAGGGAATTACAGGCCAGTGAGCCTAACATCAGTGGTAGGGAAATTATTGGAAAAAAATCTGAGGGACAGAATTAGTCTCCACTTGGAGAGGCAAGGATTAATCAAGGATATTCAGCATGGCTTTGTCAGGGGGAGATCATGTCTAACCAATTTGATTGAATTTTTCGAGGGGATGACTAGGTGCGTGGATGAGGGTAGTGCAGTTGATGTAGTCTACATGGACTTCAGTAAGGCTTTTGACAAAGTCCTGCATGGGAGACTGGTCAAGAAGGTAAGAGCCCATGGGATCCAGGGCAATTTGGCACATTGGATCCAAAATTGGCTTAGTGGCAGGAGGCAGAGGGTGATGGTCGAAGGTTGTTTTTGTGACTGGAAGCCTGTGTTCAGTGGTGTACCGCAGGGATCGGTGATGGGTCCTTTGCTGTTTGTAGTGTACATTAATGATTTAGATATGAATGTAGGAGGTGTGATCAGTAAGTTCGCAGATGACACGAAAATTGGTGGAGTGGTAAATAGCGAGGAGGAAAGCCTCAGGCTACAGTGTGAAGGAATAGCCAGGATTCAGAGAAATACACCATCCTATAAACAGATTTCTGAAATTATTAATAAATGACATACTGGTTTTAAAAGACATAAGCCTTAGCAGACACAGGCTGCAGGCACAATACAGGCTTCTGAGACAAAGATCAGTTGTTAAACAAAGTTGTAAAACACCACAAGCTTTGAAATGGGAATTAGTTAAAAATGCTAAAACAATGCCCTATTGAAGCAATCTATTGGAGGTTCCTCTATGTCTAGAGTTTGGGAGAAAAACAATGGAATAACCCAAGTAAAGTGTTATAATCTAACACGTCGAACAGATGCACAGAACATTAAAAAAACCAAGTGCCTTTGAAAAAATGGCATCAAGTAAGAAATACCTGTCGTAAAATAGTTTTATGTTAAACTTAGAAACAGGAAACATGATTAAATATGCAACCAATTGAGATAGCTAGAAAACAAGTAAACACTGAGTTAAAGGGCAGGATTTTGATACTGGGGCGGGTTGGGGTCGTGTCATCCACTTTTCGTGTTATCCACCTGACTGCAATTGGATGTGGGAGATTGATACAATTTTCACCTAATTGGGCAATTGAGTTCCAGCATGTGGGAACCCATGAACCAAGTAGTGGTTTCAGTCTGAAAGTCACCTCTGATGATGTCATCATTGCTGCTGCATTGAAAGTCTGCAAAGACTGCCTGGCCTTTGCTGTGAGAGGACCTGGATGCAGAAGTCGAGAGAGAGAGAGAGAGAGAACACGCGAGAACACGCAATTTAGAAATGTGTTAGCCAGGTTTCACATTCGTGGTTCACAACAGGCGTGCTTCACGTAGAACAAGGGTTAAAATCACAAAGGCCTTTCAAAATGGCATTATAGAGCCAATTTAGTGCTTGTTAAGGGCCTTAACAGCCTATCCCGCCTCTTAAAGGCGGGACGGAGTCAGGACCAGCAGACACGATTTAATTAAAATTGCGTGGAGGCGTGATGGAGGCAGACTTGTGCTTGCCCGCCAGTTTTCGCAATTTTAATCCCCCCCATGCCTCCAAACCCGCCTCCATGGGGCAATGAAAATCCAGCCCAAAGTGTTTTCAATTTACATATTTTAAAAATGATACCTACAGAAGGCTTTCAAGAAATGACATCAATTAAAAGAAACACCTGCTGAACAAATAGTTTTAATGTTAAGCTTCAAAGATGGAGTCCCAAGGTCTGATAAAAACCAATTGAAGTAATTTAGCAATGTATGAAACACCCTTAGAGAAGTGTTTTCAACTTACAAGTTGTAAAAGGTACACAAACAAGACGACTTTGAAAATATTACTTCAATGGATGCACCAAGCAATTACATTGTTCTTGTATTGAACTTGGAATACCACGGAGTCACAATGCCTGATAATAACCAGTTAAAGTAGTATTAGAAATTCAATAGAAAGACTTCGATAAGAATTGCATCAAACAGAAACCATTGCTGTCATTGTGTTTATGATGGTTTTTGAAACATCTAAGGTAGAGACATAATTATGCATGCAATGGCTAAATTGACAGTAAAGACAGAAAGCATTCAACAGAGATATCAGTAAATAATAGGTCAAAGTCAGCAAAGAATGACTTGATACAATTAAGCTTACATCATCAGGAAAACTTCGAAGGATAAACCACCCAAAAAAGATAGAAAAATAGACCTTTTCAAACAGAAAGTCAGAAGTCGCTGGGAAGACAAGCGTTTCTCAACTTTATAGACATTCTCTGTAAGTTTACAACTTTTGAGTCTCGGGTAATCACGGTATTTGATTTTGGTGGATATTCTGGATTAAGAAATAAGTGGAAGTGTGGAAATGTAATGAAGTTAAGATTTGAGAATAAGGATCTCTGAGAATAAGAAATGTAAGCTATTTGTATTTTGAACTATTAAAGCCACGATTGACTTAGGATATTCTGGATTAAGAAATAAGTAGAAGTGTGGAAATGTAACGAAGTTAAGATTTAAGAATAAGGATCTCTGAGAATAAGAAATGTAAGCTATTTGTATTTTGAACGATTAAAGTTGTGATTGCCATAATAAATGTTATCTAAATGTCAGTTTGTTAATAAATCTATATATTTTTAGAATAATCTCAAAGAGTATTTCTGTATCATCTTGCAAACTCAATTTCTGTACACTCAAAGGAGTCGCAGAATTCTGGGGGTATTCCGGACCCTCATAATGTCCGGAAGGTTACAGTCTAGTTAAACTTATTTAAAGTACTATCCGGAGGACGGTAACATCTTTAGACCGTTTCTTTCCTTTAGGGAGAGGTAGTCTGACCTTTAGACCCAATTAAGCATCTCATAGGATCCGGTTACCACAAACTTTAGTTGAAGGTAAACGTCTGGGGAATACGCCTGATCTGGGGTAGTCCGAAAGGGCTAGGACTTGTAATTATCCCTTCAACAGGACGATATAGACGGGTTGGTCAGATGGGCAGAACAGTGGCAAATGGAATTTAACCCTGAAAAGTGTGAGGTGATGCATTTTGGGAGGACTAATAAGGCAAGGGAATACACAATGAATGGTAGGACCCTAGGAAGGACAGAGGATCAGAGGGACCTTGGTGTGTATGTACATAGATCCCTGAAGGCAGCAGGACAGGTAGATAAGGTGGTTAAAAAGGCATATGGGATACTTGCCTTCATTAGCCGAGGCATAAAATATAAGAGCAGGGAGGTTATGATGGAGCTGTACAAAACGCTGGAATACTGTGCGCAGTTCTGGTTGCCACACTATAGGAAGGATGTGATTGCTTTGGAGAGGGTGCAGAGGAGATTCACCAGGATGTTACCTGGGCTGCAGCGCTTCAGCTATGAAGAGAGACTGGACAGGCTGGGGTTGTTTTCCTTAGAGCAGAGAAGGCTGAGGGGGGACCTGATTGAGGTGTACAAAATTATGAGAGGCATAGATAGAAACATAGAAACATAGAAGATAGGAGCAGGAGTAGGCCATTCGGCCCCTCGAGCCTGCTCCGCCATTCGATGAGATCATGGCTGATCATCCAAACTCAGTACCCTGTACCTGCCTTCTCCCCATATCCAATGATACCTTTAGCTTTAAGAAATATATCTAACTCATTCTTGAATATATTTAATGACTTGGCCTCAACTACCTTCTGTGGTAGAAAATTCCACAGGTTCACCACTCTCTGCGTGAAGAAATTATTCCTCATTTCTGTCCTAAATGGGTAGATAGAAAGGAACTTTTCCCCTTAGTAGAGGGGTCAATAACCAGGGGGCATAGTTTCAAGGTAAGGGGCAGGAGGTTTAGAGGGGATTTGAGGAAAAACTTTTTCACCCAGAGGGTGGTTGGAATCTGGAACTCACTGCCTGAAAGGGTGGTAGAGGCAGGAACCCTCATAACATTCAAGAAGCATTTAGATGAGCACTTGAAATGCCATAGCATACAAGGCAATGGACCAAGTGCTGGAAAATGGGATTAAAATAGATAGGGCTTGATGGCTGGCGCGGACACGATGGGCCGAAGGGCCTCTTTCTGTGCTGTATAACTCTATGACTCTACCTATGACTCTATGACTTAGCCAATTTCATATCCATGCTGCCACTGTCCCTTTTATTCCATGGGCTTCAACATTGCTGGCAAACCTATTATGTGGCACTTTATCAAACGCCTTTTGCAAATCCATGTACACCATATCAACCGCATTGCCCTCATCAACTGTCTTTGTTATCTCATCAAAAAACTCAATCAATTTAGTGGCAATTTCCACTCTTACCTCCCCCAGCATCCTAGGATGCATCCCATCCGGTCCTGGTGACGTATCTACTTTAAATACAGCCAGCCTTTCTAGTACCTTCTCTTTATCAATTTTTATCCCATCCAGTATCTCAACTACCTCCTCTTTCGCTATGACTTTGGTAGCAACTTCTTCCTTGGTAAAGACAGATGCAAAGTACTTATTTAGCACCTCAGCCATGCCCTCTGCCTCCATGTGTAGGTCTCCTTTTTAGCCCCTAATTGGCCCCACCTCTCCTCTTACTACCCGATTATTATTTATATGCCTATAGAAGACTTTTGGATTCCTTTTTACATTAGCTGCCAATCTATTCTCATACGCTGTACCTGAACCATCTCCTCTTTAAAGGCAGCACATTGTTCGATTACAGTTTTGGCTGCCAATCTTTGATTCCAATTTACCTGGGCCAGATCTGTTCTCAGCCCACTGAAATTGGCCCTCCTCCAATTAAGTATTTTTACTCTAGATTGCTCCTCGTCCTTTTCCATAGCTAATCTAAACCTTATGATATTATGATCACTGTTCCCTAAATGTTCCCCTCCTGACACTTGCTCCACTTGACCCACCTCATTCCCCAGAACCAGGCCCAGCAATGCCTCCTTCCTCGTTGGGCCAGACACGTACTGATCAAGAATGTTCTCCTGAACACATTTCAGAAATTCTTCCCCCTCTCTGCCCTTTACACTATTACTTACCCAGTCTATATTAGGATAACTGAAGTCGCCCATTATCACTGCTCTATAGTTCTTGAACCTCTCTGTAATTTCCCTGCAAATTTGCTCCTCTATATCATTCCCACTAGTTGGCTGCCTATAGAATACACCTAGTAGTGTAATGGCACCTCTGTTGTTTCTTAACTCTAATCTTAACTCTTCTCTCCAGCACTGTAATATTCTCCTTAATCAATAATGCCACCCCACCTCCTTTCTTCCTTCCCTATCTTTCCTGAATACCTTATATCCAAGAATATTTACTACCCAATTCTACCCTTTTTTGAGCCAGGTCTCCGTTATCGCCACAACATCATATTCCCATGTGGCTATTTGCACCTGCAGCTCACCAACCTTATTTACCACACTTTGTGCGTTTACACACATGCATATAAACCTGTCTTAGACCTACTTGTATTTTCTTAGTCTGACTCCACCTAATACCGTACTATTTCTTACTCTAGTGCTATCTGTCTCTCCCAATCCTTTGTGCATCTTGTTTCTCCTTTCTAATGCTACATCCTGGTGCCCATACCCCTGCCAAATTAATTTAAACCCTCCCCAACAGCACTAGCAAACCCACCGCAAGGATATTGGTCCCAGCTCTGTTGAGGTGCTACCCGTCCGGCCTGTACAGGTCCCACCTCCCCCAGAACTGGTCCCAATGTCCCAGGAATCTAAAGCCCTCCCTCCTGCACCATCTCTCCAGCCACGCATTCATCTGCTCTATCCTCCTATTTCTATATTCACTAGCTTGTGGCACCGGGAGTAATTCAGAGATTACTACCTTTGAGGTCCTGCTTATTAATCTCTTTCCTATTTCTCTAAAATCTGCCTGTAGGACCTCATCCCTCTTTCTACCTATGTCGTTGATACCAATATGGACTACGACCTCTGGCTGTTCACCCTCCCCCCTCAGAATGTCCTACTGCCGCTCGGTAATATCCTTGACCCTGGCACCAGGGAGTCAACATACCATCCTGGAATCACGTCTGCGGCCACAGAAACGCCTGTCTGTTCCCCTAACTATTGACTCGCCTATCATTATTGCTTTCCCGATCTTCCTCCTCCCCCCTTGTACAGCTGAGCCACCTGCGGAGCTGTGGACTTGGCTCTGGCTGTACTCCCCAGAGGAACCATCGCTCTTACCCGTATCGGTTAGAGTGTGAGATGCACTCAGGGGACTCCTGCACTACCTGCCTGGTCCTCCTTGTCTGTCTGGCGGTCACACATTCCCTCTCTGCCTGCACACTCTTACGCTGCGGGGTGACCACCTCCTGAAATGATGTTTTTTGAGGGATATATATTGGCCAGGACACTGGGGAGTACTCCCCTGCTCTTCTTTGAAATAGTGTCATGGGATCTTTTACGTCTACCTGAAAGGGCAGATGGGGCATCAGTTTAACATCTCATCTGAAGGATGGCACTTCCGACAGTGCAGTGCTGCACTGAAGTGTTAGTCTAGATTTTGCACTCAAGAGTCTGGAGTAGATTTTGAACCCACAACCTTCTGACTGAGGGGTGAGAGTGCAACCACTTTTACCCTCCCAAAGTGAAATGGGATGCTTGGAAGTGTACGACCTAGAATGGTATTCAAGCATAGAATTCTATTGCATTATTTGGAATCAACTTTGATCCAAAATAATTAAATGTCTCATTAAATTAGTTATGTGTTTATCGGAGGTTGCCTGAAGCATTAACTTGTGATTCTAACTGTCCTTATCTTAATCTGATACTGATCAAAAATTGATGCAAAACAATTTGCAACCTATAGATAATCCAAAATAAATTCCAAATTCTTACTCTACTGGAAACTTCATCATTGAATAAGAACCTACAATTACCATTATAAAATAACATATGAGTCCAGTGATATGTCACAGATCCCCAGTTAAATGCTAACTACGACCTCTCCACATCAATCAATGATAAAATATAAGGTGCACTAATAATTCTTCACTCTAATCAACATTCAAGAGACCCAGAAATAGAAATATTGTTACAAGAACAAAAGAAATAGGAGCAGGAGGAGGCCATTCGGCCCCTCGACCCCGCTCCACCATTCAATAAGATCATGGCAGAGCAGGGTCATCTTCTACCTCAACTCCACCTTCCCGCACTATCCCATATCCCTTGATTCCCTTAATATCCAAAAATCTATCGCTCTCTGTCTTGAATATACTCAACGACTGAGCATCCACAACTCTCTGGGGTAGAGAACTGCAAAGATTCACCACCCTCTGAGTGAAGAAAATTCTCCTCATCTCAGTCCTAAATGGCCGACCCCTTATTCTGAGACTGCGACCCTTAGTTCTAGACTCCCGAGCCAGAGGAAATATCCTCCCAGCATCTACCCTGTCAAGCCTCTTAAGAATTTTATGGGACTAAAATGGGCGCGGGGATCGTGATGCGTGATTGCCCACGCCTATTGAAAGTAGTGCAGGCAGCACGCAAAATTCGTGCTGCCTGCTTATTAACATGATTGCAGCGCTGAGCCCAGCGCTAAACACCGAATGTCGCAGCCTTAATGTTTCCATGAGATCACCTCTCATTTTTCTAAACTCTAGAGAATATAGGCCTAGTCTCCTCAATCTCTCATCATAGGACAATCCCCTCATCTCAGGAATCAGTCTGGTAAATGTACGTTGCACTTCCTCTAAGGCAAGTATATCCTTCCTTAAGTAAGGAGACCAAAACTACTGCCTGTAGTTTGCCCCGTTGTGTGGCTTTTCTGTCGGGACTTCAAATTAACTATTGTGATAGATTGCAGATGATAAAAAAAAATGATGGGCTTTGCTTACTGATTGTATACCCCCATGCAGAACTCAAGCTACTAGCTGATATCCAGTTCCTTTCCCATGCTGCTTCAAAGGAGGCACAAATTGTTTCTTTTTTATATTAATTATGTTCTAAGTTAATAGATAATTGAAGTTTAAAAATGTGACAGTGCCAAGCGGAAAGCTGTTAAACTTGGTGGGCAGTTTCTATCAGTAGTAATGTGTTAGCGTCGGTCACACTGAAATATTTTGATCTGGCATCAGCTAATGACTAGATGATGAAAGGTGTACAGCAGGAGTGCAGAATATAATGCCTGTGGGGGAATTCAGCCCACTCACTGTTCCATCTGGCACACAACATATTTTAGAATTATTCAGAGCAGCTACCTTAGAGTGCTCATCTAATCTTTCAGAAACAATTAAAAGATTAACTGTTAAAGTACTCAAATGTATGAATCATGGTACCTTGACAAATTCTACATTTTTTCATAACACTGTTGTGAAGAAATGTTAATAAAAATGTAAAATCAGAATTTTTTCCATGATTGTTCATTCAGATATGTGTTTTCAAATAGGACATAGTACAAATTGCTGTGTAAACAGTAATGCATGAACACTTAACACATTTTCATTCAATTTCTGTGTTCGCTACTTTAAGAGGAGTTAACCGGCTATCGTTTAACTCATTTAACCAAGAATGATGTAGCTGAAACCTAAGCTTAAAGACATTGTGCACTACTACAGGATAAGGAAATGTAACATAAATATAAGTGCTTAAAGCAGACAGTTTTACAAATCATTATTAAATTAGAATAGTTCCCAATTATAAATATTGCAAATATTTTATACATGTATCGTTCACTACCTCCACTCCTTCATTTAATTGTGTAGTCAGTAGGGATGGGAGAAAAAACAAATTCATATTGATATGTAACCAGAGTTGGGCTTTTCTAAATTAATTTATGAATATCTTAATTTAGTCTAAATCATATAATTTTTGGGTGGTCTGTCCATTTAAAAACATATGACATACATGCACAGAGGGATATAATTCTCCTCTAACATATCCACTGTCACTTTCCCTATCCCACTGTCACTACTTCCATTCTTGAAGAGAAGAGGAATAGCAGTTTTGGTGAATGGTGAGCAGGTAACTGAAGAACAGCCAAATTAATTTAAGCAAATTGTAATATGTAAACAAAATAGATATATATTTTTTTACTGACATTTTTTAAATTTGTTCCTGGGATGTGGGCATCACTGGTCAGGCCAACATTTATTGCCCATCCCTAATTGCCCTTGAGTAGGTGGTGGTGAGCTGCCTTCTTAAACCACTGCAGTCCTTGTGGTGAAGGTACTCCCACAGTGCTGTTAGGGAGAGAATTCCAGGAATTTGACCCAGCGACGATGAAGGATCAGCGACATACTTCCAAGTCAGGATGGTGTGTGACTTGGAGGGAAACTTGGAGAATCTTGGGGGACATTTTGATTGTTTCTTTCTTTACTGAAAAAATGTGAACCAAATGGTCATTTCTTATTCTGTATTTTTTGATCCTCTGTGACAGTAGTAAAATTTTACAATGGCCACTGCACAAACCAGTTGGGAAAAATACCATAAATTAGCAGGGTTAGCTGTTTTTTTTCCCTGTATTTGAATGTGGATGAGGGATCACAACAAATACATGAATTCAATAGCTTTGGAACATTGATCACTTAACTTCCTCAGAGAGCATTGAATGCTGGTGAACAAATGGTGTCTCTCTGGTGGTGAGCTAAAAAAACTTGCCAGCTCCAGCAAGGTGAGGACTGCTTGATCCAGGAGATAAGTGCCTTTACACCTACCTCCTGGATCCAGGGTCCCTGTCTAACCTATCACCCGCGATCGGAGACCCCCCCCACCCCACACCTCCAATCACCCTTCCAGACCTCCGATCAGCCCCCTCGCCCCAGCCTCCGATTTCCCCCCCAGGCCTCCCCCTCCCCTCCACCCCGGCCTCCAATTTCCCCCCCCCCAGGCCACTAATCCCCCGCTGCCAGGCCTCCAATCCCTCCATGAGACCTCCCTTCCCCCAGGCCTCTGATACCCCCCTCCTCCAGCCCTTCCTCTGCTGCTCCTCCGGCCCCTGATCCTCTTCGGACCACTCCGCCCCCGCCCCCCGCCACCCGATCTTCACCTGGCCCTCGACCCCTCGATCTTCTCCCAGCACGACCCCCACGCGATCCTTCCCTCCCTCCTCTCTGCATCCTAATGCCACAGGCATACCTGCCCAGAGCCAGCCAGCCTTTCAATCTGGCTGGCTGCGCGTGGCAAACAGAGGCTTACCATTCAAATCAGGCCCTGCCATTAAAGTCGGCAGGACCTGCGGGAAACCCGTTCTCCCGGGTTTCCCGACTACCTTGGAGCCCCCTAGCCCCCAACCCGTCTTCTCCATTAAAATTCAGCCCAGCTTGTGGATTGAAACAATTGTTACAGAACTATGCTTGTGTGGAAACTACTGAAACTTCCCATTTATTACAATAGGTTCCTCAACAATTCTTAGCATAGGACAACTACTGGTAGGGCAAGTGATTTGCCACAGCGTGACACCCCATGGAAAATTCCACGTTTCTACAATTACCACATATAGCACTTCAATTCTGTATATAAAGTCCTGGATGCAGGGACAGTAGCAGTTTCTGAGCAATAACTAATCAATTGCTGCAACGGCTCACTTCCACAACTTATTGGATAGCTTCACATGTGCTGACTATGTATCTGTACAAGAATCAATCACCCAGGCTTATATTAGCAACCCGCATCCTTCACAGCTGGAAAATACAACATACTACATATTTTAGCAGATGTTATATCATGAGTGACTAATAGCCAATCATTTTTCCCTGACAGCGTTCTGTATAATTACCCATTTTTTGATATGTTTTATAATTTGGACTCCCTTTATTTCGAGAAGCTCTTTGGTTGCTTGTCAGTTAAGCCATTGGGTGCTAATGTTCACCAAGGTTCCAAACAATCTAAATCCTTGCAGCTGTTACAAATTAATTCAGATACTTCCTAAACCAATGGGTCCTAAATTTCCTCAGAGGTTCCACGGGACTTCTGCCATCCCTTTGGTTAAGTTGGGACCTGGTGTAAGACTGCAGGACGGTACATTGAGTAAATGAGGTGTACTGACCTCTAATGGGTGCAAGTGGATCCCACCTGGGGGGGTGGTGGTGGCTTCAGGTGAGGGGAGTGGCCTGGACCCCCACGAAGATAAGGAAGATTTTTTTAATATCATCGAATTGACCCCCTTGCGCAGTGTTGGTTGTGGCCTCGCCCAATGGCCGGCAGACACCAGATTTAGTCGAGTGCCGTTTTCACCTGCCGGCATCATACATAAGAGGTGCCCTCCCACTGACCCCACAAATTCTGGTGGCGCGCTGGCGTGCCCGATCCTAATATAACCACTGAGATTGTCGGCCGAGAATTTCTGAGGTCATGGTTCTGTATTACAGCATTTCTTTCTCCATCCCATTTATATAGTGCACTTTAAAATTGACCTTGTTGCCTTCAGGTATGAAAACAAGATCGCATTTGAAGTTTATTAAATCACATTATTTAGCCTCTGTTTGATGACATATTTTTGCTTTCAGTTTGTGAACCTTTAGCCAAAAGAATTGCAGCAATGGAATTTGGGGAATATGTTGCTTAGCAATGATAATTTGTATTCCCTGAGTGTTTGCAATGCAATATTTTACATAGGTGCCAAGATATTGTGTTGTGGCTAGACATGGCGATGCTAAAAATAAGAAATGAATTGTTGACTCCAACGGAGTGAATGCACTGAAGGACCATCCCCCACATCTTTCTTACTAACTGTATCTCTCACCCTCTTACACATACATAAATAGAACAAAAGCAAGGGGGTACAATCTACAAGGAAATTACTGACATTGAATAAACTTCTCCATGGCACATTACACATTCTAGGGTATTATTTTACTTCAAAGTATGACAAACCAGAATTTTGAAAATTATGTGGATTTGATGGGACAGGTCACTTCTCCTTCTCCCATCTTGCTCCTTGTTTCTCCCTCATACATGTTTCATGGCTTTGAGCGGCTTCCAGTTTATGCCTCTGAAATCTTTCCTGCCTGCTCCTTCTGAGAGATCTCCACCCACTCCCTGGCTCCCTTGCCCATGTTAGCTTCCTAGAAGAGAGGCTCGGGAAACAAAATAAAAATTTGCCCATGAAGCCCTGGATGCTGCAAAGCCTGCCTGCCATTATAAAGGGCAGAAATAAAAACTGAACATGATGAAAGTGCATGTGAGGTCAGTCAGCATTGGAAAGAGAGAGATAGGTTAACGTTCGGGGTGCAAACTTTCACTGGAATTGGTTACACAATAAGTGGCATACCTGAAGCATCAACCTATTGTATTCTCTTTCTTGTGCTGAATTTTCACTATTTTCTGTTTTGGATGTTTCATTTTTTTCCCCTTGTATCTACCTTACTGAAAAAGACAACACAAGTATTTAAATACATTTTTGGAGGAGGAAAATGTGCAATAAGCCAGTTCTTTTATGAAATAAGGATTGTTCTCTTTACAGAAAGAATTAAAGATGGTTAGAATATGACACAAGGCTTTAAGCCAATCTGACAGGTGTCCTGTAGTATTGGTTTCTCTCAATGCAGCTAGCGATGGCCCTGGCGGCGTCAGGACAAACCAATCTTGCAGCAGCGATCTCAAGCGGCATTAGGCACCTTATTTGTATAGCCAAAGGGCCGAATGCCTGCTTTAGGCTTGGGTAAAGGATGCCTCTTATTTGTCCTTATCCACTATGCCGGGCGGCGCACTTCCGGTCAGAAGTGTTTGCGCACTTCCTGCCTCCTATTTTGGGGGCTTAGGAGGCCACATAGTGCCTGAAAAATGGGCACTACGTGGCCCAATTTCTCGGCCCTAAAGTGTTCATATATTAAAATCAGCAATAGTACATTCTTGATTTATATGTATGAATGTTAAGGCCGCATGTATATATATATATATAAGCAATAAGCACATGCACATTTGCCATTTGCCTCCTGATATGTTGTTTTGAACAAAATCTATTATTTAATCTGTTATCAGATGCAAAAGTAATGAGAAAAGTACATTACATTTATGCTACAACATTTTCCCTTGAGGTTTGTTCATTAGAAAAATGTGTTTTGTGCATCATGGTGAGATTCTTGCACAAGAGAAAATGCAATCAATGAAGAATAGGGTTTACTGCGAGAACTTAAAATCATGGGGAATAATTTGCATTTTGCGTTGCATGAACCTGCAGGGACTTTACAGAGATATTGCATGTGCATTATTATGTAGTAATGATTTAAGCTAGCACAGTGAAATGTCAATCATTCACCATAATGAAAAGAACACTCAGCTATCCCCAAACATGTAAAGCCATAGGACAACATAGCATTCTTTTAAACTAGAGAATGATAGCCCTTACAGAAATAACCGAGTTTAAGTAGCAGCAGGCTTTTCAGACCAGTAAATGTTATTTTCAATATCGCTGTTCAGAAGCCTTGCAGGCTTTGAGAATCTACACATGGAATTTTCAATGAGTGACTCTATCATGACTGCTGTACAGCTGGATAGTGGCTACGGATAAAAAGGATAGATCCATTTAAAGCATAAATTTTTTTTTTTAACAATGCATTAAAGTTGAAAACATTTTAGACTCAGTGTAATAAATCCTTGAATCATTTTAATCCTAGCAGAGATTGTGGTGGGGGGGTGGTTGAAAATCTTTGGCCCTTCCAGAACACTTTAGCCGCAGCTCCAGTGGGAGCATGCCGGAAATGCTGGAAATGAGGCTGGGTTTTAAATATGCTGAGTCTGGGAATTAATGTGGGGGATTCTCTGGGGCCATGGAAGGGGCCGAGTCTCTACCTGTCCCTTAATTGGCTACAGTTTAGGAAGGGGAAGGGCTGGATGTGGGCACTCCCCCTCTACCTGTCCCTTAATTGGCTACAGTTTAGGAAGGGGAAGGGCTGGATGTGGGCACTCCCAACATCAGGAGTTCCCATGTTCCTGGCCCTAAAAGGGACCCGCTGTTTAATTGGTGGTGGCACACCTGGTGTTCCAGGCCAAATAATAGACCATTTGAACCCCGCCTGGCTCCAAAAGATTTAAGGTAGAGAATACCTTTTTGAATTGTAAAGTAGCCGCAAGGGCCTACACAGGCACATATTTCCACTTTCCGGGTGGAAACACCAAAACACCCCTAGACTGGGTACAAAACACTGCATATTGTGGCCTCTGGGCCAAATGGGAGACCAAGATGTGCCCATAGAGTTGCGGTCATCTCCTATTAGCGTTAGGGAAACTCCCCGAACCTGGAATGTCACCGGGGACAGTGGCGGAGGTTCCAGAGGGGCATCATGATCCCAGTTACTGGGATCACAGGTCCTTTGTTTCAAAAAGCATTGTCAATCTTCTTGATTATCATAAAAGTAAGTGTTAAGACTCCTATTGATTTCCTAACCCTCTCCCCCTCCCTTCAAAACAGCTTAATAGTGCCCCTTTTATAAAGGGGCTGAAAAATCTTTAGATTTTAACAAGATCTTCAAAGATCCAGGCCATATCTTAGGTCAGGACACCCAAGGTGCACATCTTCCAGTGGACGGCCCACTATGCCTGATTCTACTCAGCATACCGGCTCGCTACTCTATCACTATTCTGAGGATACAGGAACTCCTGCCCCCCGCCCCTCCCCCCCACCCCCTCCTATATTGCCAGAGTTTCAGCAGGACTGTGCCAGTAGGGCCATGGACTTTTGGCCCAAATATTACTGATCTGTTACTATTTGTGTTGCTATTGCTGTTTAGAAAATGCTTAATAATTTGATGCCTTTATCAATTTGCCAGAATAACAACATTCCTTCAACTGTTTTATTTTATTCCGACCAACATGTGATTCTAGACAGTAAATGTTGGCAGCAGAAACTGGATGAGGTATCGGAGTGCTCATAGAACTAAACCCAAATATGAATTCCCCTCTTCAGGAAAAGATGGGAGGAAAATGGTAGAATTTTTTTTTTTGAAATGTAATCCCAGAGCAGAGGGACACTCTGAATTTCTTTTTGGTTGCACTCAAAATTTTGCTCCATGGTTGGTGTCAGTGGCTCGGATTTATTTTGATCATTTTCAAATTTTTCTCAGTGGTTTCGTGATTTGCCTTCATTATCCCTGACAGCCTAATGGGGACATATGTTCACGCCCTTATAATCTATATGCATTCAAGGCCTTGTCATTACAATAGGGTAGGGATGCATGTCAAGTCTGTGATGTTATAATAATTGCTGATGGTGCAGTGATAGATCTAGCTTCAAAGCCCTGGAATTCTTAGCCATGTTAACCGAGTGTAATGTATCCAAGTTTGCTGATGATACAAAGCTAGGTGGGAAAGTAAGCTGTGAGGATTCTGCAAAGGGATATAGACAAGTTAAGTGAGTGGGCAATAAGGTGGCAAATTAAGTATAATGTGGGGAAATGTGAGGTTATTCACTTTGGTAGGAAGAATAGAAAAATAGAATATTTTTTAAATGGTGAGGAATTATTAAATGTTGGTGTTCAGTGAGATTTGGGTATCCTTGTACATGAAACACAGAGAGTTAACATGCAGGTACAGATGCAATTAGGAAGGCAAATGGTATGTTGGCCTTTATTGCAAGATGGTTTGAATACAAGAGGAAGGAAGTCTTGCTGCAATTATACAGGGCTTTGGCGAGACCACATGTGGAGTACTATGTACAATTTTGGTTTCCGTACCTAAGGAAGGATATACTTGCCTTAGAGGGGGTGCAACGAAGGTTCACTAGATTGATTCCTGGGATGAAAGGGTTGTCCCATGAGGAGAGATTGATTAGATTGGGCCTATACGATAAGGGGTCCAGTAGTATAGTGCTTATGTTACTGGACTAATAACCTGGAGACATGCTTTCAAATCCCACCATGACAGCTGGGGAATTTAAATTTAGTTAATTAAATAAATCTGGAATAAAAAGCTAGTATCAGTAAAGGTGACCATAAAACTACCGGATTGTCGTAAAACCCCATCTGGTTCACTAATGTCCTTCAGGGAAGGAAATCTCTCGTCTTACCCAGTCTGGCCTGTATATGACTCCAGACCCACAGCAATGTGGTTGACTCTCAACTGTCCTCTAAAATGGCCTAGTAAGCCACTCAGTTGTATAAAGTGGCTCACCACCACCTTCTCAAGTGCAGTTAGGGAAGGGCAATAAATGCTGGCCTTGCCAGTGATGCCCACATCCTGCAAATGAATTACAAAAAACTCTCTGGAGTTTAGAAGAATGGGAGGTGATCTCATTGAAACATATAAAATTCTGAGCGGGCTTGACAGAGTAGATGCTGAGAGGCTGTTTCCCCTGGCTAAAGTGTCTAGAATTAGGGGGCATAGTCTCAGGATAAGGGGTCACCCATTTAGGACTGAGATGAGGAGAAATTTCATCACTCAGAGGGTTGTGAATCTTTGGAATTCTCTACCCCAGAGGGCTGTGGATGCTCAGTCGTTGAGTATATTCAAGGTTGAGATCGATAGATTTTTGGATTTAAGGGGAATCAAGGGATATGGGGATTGGACGGGAAAGTGGAGTTGAGGTCGAAGATCAGCCATGATCTTATTGAATGGCAGAGCAGGTTCGAGGGACCTTATGGTCTGCTCCTGCTCCTAATTCTTATGTTCTTATGTTAAGAGGTAGGGTCACGTGTTGGATATGCTACTGGACTAATAATTCAGAGAATGTGAGTTCAAATCCCACCATGGCAGTTTGAGATTTTGAATTCTGTTAAAAGAAAATCTGGAAATAAAAAGTTGGAACCAGCAAATGTAAACATGAAGCTTTCGAACTATGAGAAAAACCTAACTGGTTCATTAATGTCTTTTAGGGAAGGAAATATGCCGCCCTTATCCATTCTTATATAAGACTCCAGTCCCACATTAATGTGGTCTACTCTCAACTGCAGTCCAAAGTGGCCGAGCAAGCCATTCAGTTATAACAAACCGCTTTCAAGAAAATGGCCCACCACCACCTTCTCAGGGCAATTAGGGATGGACGATAAATGCCAACCTTGCCAAGAATTATTTTTTTTAAATGTTGATCTTTTGAATCTCTGGCAGCCCAGTAAGGAGGAGTGTGCATCTAATCCCTGGTGGTGTAGTGATAGTTGACTGAATTCATGTGGAGAGAACAGTGTCTCAACAACTGGTCATTTACATTACACATTTAGATAGCCTGAACTTTGAATCTCCAAGCTCAAAGTCTGAGTATATGCCAACTGATCATTGGTAACATGTCTTTTTAACATTTTAATTACATCTTAAAATAGACAGGAAAGCAGATTTTGGAACAGCAGATGAAACATGTTAGTTATATTCCACCCTCATTATTTTCAGACAGTTTAGATGTAATGGAGGTTTGTGTTTTTGATGCACTGCAATTTTAGTTATGCTTCATCTAAAGTTTGATCATGAAAAGACTTTGATCCATTTTACCTTCCATGTTTATGAGTAGAATCCAAGAAAGGGCAACCCTCCTAATGATCGCAATCTATCAATTAATGATGCTAAAGGCTTGGTTCCGGGTAGTGTGCACCCATGTGCTCAACTGTACTGTTTAAATCACATGCTTAAATAAGGGTTTGCACAACTAGCTCTATACATGAGAAAATGAACCTTATTGCACTTAAGTTGCATGCAGAATGCTTTGCTACAAAAGGAGTCATATTGCCATACTCTGATCTTTGCTTGATTTGTCATGATGCTCCACAAAGATATTGTACTGCTTTATTTAGGGAAAGCTGTGTTAATCTGAAAGTATCTTTAGATCTTCAGATTTAAATTATGATCAATTTCTGCAAAGTGAAAACATCCACAACTTTTTAAGGGCAATCCTACAACCAAAATAAAATGAACACTTCCTCACACATAAATGAAGAAAGCAAAACTAGAATCATTCAGAATTAATTTAATCACTCAGTAAAACTAATTCACTATTAGTGGGAAATTATATTCTGCATACAATTTTTTTTTCTAAATAGCTAAGCAAAATATAATTGTGCTCAAATCTTTGTCTTTGTTTCTGTAAAATGTCATTTTAATTTGTTAATGAGATTTCCTAAAAGCCACTTCTTTTGTTTTATTTGATTTCAAATATGTCCCCAGATCAGCTCTGGCAGATGCGAAGTACATACTGGGAAAATTCGCCAATCCTGTGATCCCAGCATGAGTTGCACTTAAAGGGAGTGCAGACCGCAAGTAGGGCTGATTCTCCAACTTGCCGTTCCTTCAAGATAGGTCCCTGGTCAGTGGAATCAGTGAATTTACCACCTCCCCCCACCCCCCTGCCCCCTGACCCCCGCCCCACAGAAAGAAAACATGAAGCAGATGTTGGCTTGTTCCCTTTGTCTGCACTTTAAAAGAACAATTTTGGCCTGAAATTCCTCAAGGGTTCTGCCGGTCTCTTGATGTAACTCTATTGGAGACGAGTGGAACATCTTGGAACATGGCAGAGACCCAATTATGCTGAATCGCTGCCTTTTCTGGTAGTTTTCTATTTGTTTTCTAAAGGCAAAACCTCTATCCATCCCGTACAAGGCAAATGATGCATTGGGGGCAGAGCCGGGGCAAAGACTCCCTACACCAGGAGTTTCCACTACACAGGCTCCAGTGAGACCCAGCATATCAATGGAGACTGATGTGCTCAGTGAGTTGAGGTGTAGAGCAGCATAACTGCTCTGAGGAATTTTGGGGCCTTTATCGCAAGCATTTCCTCTAGTGTGCATGGCCTTATCTTTGAATGATCTCCACAGGACCTCAGACTTTAACTTTGGACTCTTTTATATTATATCCTCCCTGTCCTCTGTTTACAACCTAGACATGTCTCTCCTAATCTCTGTCATGCATGTGTATCCTGAAATATCTCTGCGTCCATTTGCATGTACATTTTGGTTCCCAATCTGGACCCGAGCTAATTACTTTTATCTCCCTTTATTTTTCTCTTGGTCCTTCATAGGCCCATCTCTGCTGTCTCCTCCCCTTCCTGTCACCCAGTCATTCTACCTTTCATTTCTCCTTTCTCAGGTACCTTGTCCCCCCAATCCCTGCCCAACCCATCACTACTCCTTTCCCTTCCTACCCTCTTGCTGCCATCCCAGTTTGAATCCCCCTGCAATAAGCCCACAGGTACCCTCTGTGCCTCTCTTGACATTCTCTGAAAAGCCCATCAAGGTATTCTTCGCTACCTCCTTATGAGCAGTATCCGCAACTGCCCCATCCGCCTCTCTTGCCAATTGCCCCACCAAGCGCAATTGCTGGGGCCTAATCTTAGCAACCTCAATTCCGTTCCACTCACCCACCCACCACTGTCCCCTTGAATCTGCCAGCTGATCAACAATCATTGCCCCTCATTTTCCTCCAGAATATTCATTCAATCATGAACAAGTCCCTTGCCATCCATGACCGTATTATGGATGATTGCATTGCCATCATGGCTTTGATGGAAACTTGGCTGATGGGTGGTGACATCTTGCCCCTTAGTGAACCTCCTCTGACTGGCTACAGTTTTCACCACCAGCGCCGCCCAAAACTCCATGGTGGCACTGTGGCTCTTATCACAAAATCACACCTCTTGGTCTTTCCCCCTCCACCTCTGGTACCTTCTCCTCCTTTAAGGACCTTGTAAGGGTTTCTGACCGTCTCTCAGCCTGTGAGATTCGTGTGGCTCTGTGCAGCCCGTATGCTAGTGCGGGTTTAGGCCTTATTGCCTGTTCTGGTCTCCAGCCAGTCTGGGAACACTAGACACACCTGTGAGTGGTTCGACCCACTCGCCCTTACGGTTCTAGACACTGGACTTAGATGCGAGAGCAGTAATGGAGATGAAACTCAGGTAGACTCGGTTGAATGGTACGAAATGGAAAATCTTTATTGCATAATACTTAAGATTACGAAATACATGTCATAAGCACAGATTAATGACAGTACAATCTTACACGCAGTTATGTAACTAATTTCAGGGAAACGAGGAACGAACGACACATCGTAAATGGGGGCACACATTACAATTATCCTTAATACTTGAAACCCTCCCCTATCAATATCTGTCCTAGCTAGATTCGTAGGATTCGAGACTCATGCTCACCACTCGTGATAACTCGGAGAAATTCCGAAACCTCTGATCGGATGTTTTTCACCGCAGCACCCACGTGTCGATCAGGGGGTCTCCTGGCCCCACTTGTTTACTCGTTTCTGCTCCGGCTAGCAGGCTGGAACGTCTGCTGTCATGAAGATCTGTGTTGGCTTTCAGAGTTCGGACAATACTCAAAAAAGAATCTTCCTGTGCCCTCGCACAGGTCCGATAAAATTCAAAGAAGAGTCTTCCTGTGTCAGTTCTGTAAAGTTCGAAGAAGTCTTCCTGGCAAGGAAAATGTCAATTCGACCTACAGGCGCGGTCGGGGCTTACTGACCGTGGCGATAAGTATGGTCTTCTTCTCTTCTCATCTCATCTCATCTCATCTCATCTCATCTCGGGCCTTTGGTTCCGATACCGTTTACCGACTTATCGGAATGGTGCGCCCGCTTCAAGGCTTCAGAGCCCAGCTCTACACAGGTCTTCGCGACACGACACGAGGTAGATCCGAGCGGATCACAAAGTTCAACAGTCTTTTTAAAAGAGACACGAGGCAAGCAGGAACAAGACGGCGAGTCAAGAGCACAGGAGCAGCCACGAGGAATAAGAGTCAACCGAATAAGAGAAAGATGGACAGTTTGGGGCTTGCAATTATAGTGCAAAATCTTCCGTTTCCCGCCCAACCTTAATGTCTTTTCTTTTGTTAGGGTTTGGCGCTCAAATGTCTTGTATAGGGTGATCTCCGTTTTTGATGGGTTTCGGGGCTACTCGTAAATGTCTGAGTACCTGTTAATATTTCTCCCATTGTTTAATCGGTCGGTGTTCTCCCTGGAGGGGTTTTGGGGCTTCCAAGTGTTTTCTGTAACTACCCGCTAACGGCTCTCTCATCGTAGAGTCGTTGGGATTTTACATATTAATGTCTTTGGATGGGCTCTTGATTACTTGGTACAATAGCTTTTATTCGTACCTGGGAGACCGATTTCAGTATTTATGTGTATACTGTAAACCCATGATGTCTCGTGTATTATCTTCAATGTGCTGAGTCTTAATCGATCTTGCACAAATGTTTATTGGAACGCCATCTTGTCTGCCTGTCGAAAAGTCTAGAATGTTCCGCCACGAGGTGCGGCGGCCATTTTACAAGCTGCTTGTGTCCACTTTGAAACCTGACAGCATTCTGCTGAAATAAAAGCTGTTTGAACGAAACTATGTGTTTTTCTCCTTATTAATAAAATCGCGATATATTGCGAATTCTACAGTCCCTCCTGTTGATGCGAATAACTCCGCTTATCGTATCAAAAATATTGTGGTGAGCAATATTATCTCGATTTTCTCCGAATCCAGAAAATTAATCCCATAACTTAAACTATCTAGGGTCTTTGCGTCGTCCTTATTTCCCAAGAAAATTACATTTTATAGCACCGTAGGCATTATTTGCCTTTAAACTTACACCACTTGTTTTCCTTCCAGGCGTAACCGGGCCGATGCCTCTCGTATCACCTGTATATTCATATTTTTATTTAGGGAAAGGAAAACAAAACCCAAAACCAGACAATCATATTCAACAACAACACCATCACCAAAAATAATCAACACCAACTCTTAAAACATATCGAGTTCCAAACGTATTTACAGTCTTTGAAAATCATGATCGAGTACAAACTTTCGCGGCGCACGTGGCGAGCGGGAGTGACGCCATTTTCCGATTACACGGTGCTTTCATCGTGCACGCGCACGTAACGTTCTCGCCACTCTCCCGTGTTTTCATGCTTGGTGAGGCGTTTGTCTCTTTTACAATGTACGACCAATAGGTACACTACAATAAAAACTTGGCATACGACTAAAATGTGGGAGGCTATTCTGATCCATGAAGGCACTTCAATATTGGTGAACAGATTCCACCACGGTGGAATTACTATATCCAGAATGTCTGTCCCTATCTCGACAGTTTTCTGTTCTAATGTGTAAAAATGTTTCTGTGACACCGCGACGGCTTTTAAAAGCTTGGTGAGGTGTTCAGGGAGAGGGGGAATGAGGTATCCGAAATGCGCGACGAATCGCTGCAAGTCGGTGAAATTCTCTTTTACTGTTAGATGAACCGTGGATGGTTCAGGGATTGGGACAATTCGCTGTTGTGCTACTTGAACCTCCGCCCTGGGTTTGAAACAGAAACTGCTGTCACTCACCGGACACCGGCTACGGTTTCCATGCTGGTAGTGTTGCGCTGCAGTGGTAACACAATATGTTCCACCCCCGATGTATGCTACCTGCGGAGGCACATGATCTTGTGCCATTGCCTCCATGGTGCAATTCATGGACTTGGCGCCAGCCGTTCTGAACCCGCACTGTGGTGTTAAAAAGGCATTCAAGTGCTGGGGACACAGTATTATGTGTGCTCCCCTGCCACGACAACCAGAGAGATCTGTACCTGTCATCGTTTGCTCCCAGCGGATGACGTAGGGTGGAACCGCTGCATAGCGAATGTGGGCTCCCCCCTGAATGACACCAATGTTCTCTACCCGATACTTTGCGGGCTTTGCTGTGTCGCCCAAAACCGGCATACGTAAAACTATACCCATAATGGTATGGTTTGATCGTCCGCAGTCCACGGGGACTGGGTAAGCTTCTGAAGCTAGCCTGAGCTGGCACGGACTTAATGCGTTCTGAAAAGGGTGGAGCGCCCGCAGGTGTTTGTTACTTATCCAGGACGGGACCAAACCTTGTTTTAAATCTTCCAAATTACTGCGGCCCTCGCCCAGTAACCACGCCCCGTAAAGCACGCACACCTCATTCTGCGCAGCTTGATCGGATGCATTCCGATCTTCCCTAATCAGGGCATTTACCGTACTCGCGTGTTTCTCCAACTCTGCTATAATTTCCTTTAAATGGAGAGTCATGGCTTGGTCCTCGTGTAAACCCGACCCTACCACTTTATTCTCATCTGTTAGAATGTCTTTTAATTGCGTCTTTAAACCATTAATCTGTGTCTGCAGCTCCACACTGTCTAGAGCGTTGACCACAGATGTACCCGTGTTAAAAGCAGTGAACGCGTCGTTCACTACACCCCTTCTTTGCCTCCCTACTTGATCCAAAACTTCATGTGGTGCGGTGTACAAACTTGTTTTATCAATTTCCGCGAAATCGAATTCGTAAAATTGTCTGAACATCTTGGTCAACAGGACCTGATACAACTGTTCCGTCTTTTTGGGGCACCACTCTGGTAACCGCACCTCGGTGAGATTTAAAATCACCGAGGCCACCGCGTAATGTACCCCCTGGAATAGTATCTGATCTGTGGGGACCAGTACTAAACCATTCCCGGGTCCCTTACTCGTTTTAGGGCACCCTTCCTCTTCAGCTAGAACCACCGGAATCGTGGGCGGGGCTTTGCGTGGGCGCGTAATGAGTTCAGTGGCATTTACTGGGATCGGGGAGAATGGGGCTCCGCACCCCCTGGTGCTCGCATCCCACCTCATCCCCTGTCCGTTATCCTGCCATTGATTAATGAAAAATATGGAGATGCCTTTGGGGCAAACGTACTTTGACCCCCACATGCATACATAAATTCCCTCATCCGGTTCCCACCATTTGTCCCAACAGACTCTCACTTGTCCGTTTGTCCCCGTAATTGTCCGATGGGTATTATTACCCAGTCGTTCCCACTCGACCGAAGAGTTCCTCATGTTTTTGCTCAGTTTTCGCAGCCACCACCATCGGCTCAATGGGACATTCCCACTACAAGTCAAACAAATCCATTTGCCGACGGTGACGCTGATCCTAGGTGCGATGATCCTTACTTTGGGGCACATTAAAGAAGTCTCTTGGTAGGCAAACCCCGATGTGCTGGAATACTCCGTTGAGTTCATTCCCAGCCATCCTGGCCACCTTCCCTTGTGGAAATAGGTGGTGGTCTCCTCAGCCTCTCGTCTTCCGGTCCCATCCACTGCGATGGGGGCCGTGTCCCCGGAGCATCCAAACACCACGACATCCTTGGTGCGGCCTCGATAGACCAATCCACATCCGATTGCCGCGAGCAATACTAGAATTCGTTCCATCCTTCCTTGGTTCCTGTGATCAGATAGAATGAGGTAGCCAGCCTCGCAAGAGTCTCTGGCTTTTGTGAAGGGTGAGCGGGTCCCCTGACCTCGCCTCACGTAAACTTCAATGTTCGCTGAATAAACTTTAACTAAACCTATCTAAAGCTCCCATCATTTTACCATTTTCTGTTAAAATTAAACTACACACTTAAACCGATTTAAAACTATAAAACTTATTCTTAACCTTAAACTATAAACTTATTCTTAACCTTAAACTATAAACTTAGAAACTTATCCTAAACTTATTACTGTACAGCGCCGCCCGTTCTCAGGGCGGCCCCCTTTAAATTCTGAGAAGGCTGCTGCGAGCTCTTCCCGACGGTGGGAGGGCACTGACCCCTTCCTTTGATCTGCCGCAGCCTGTTGCTGCTGCGATGGGACTGGGCCCTACCTGGGCTGCCCTAACCTTAAGCCTGCGCCTTGGGGCAGTCTGGGGACATGACCACATTTTCCTGGGCTGGGGTGCTCGACCTGACCTACGAGGAGTTGTCGGGGGCAGGAATCCCAGGACCGACGGACCGGGTTCCGAGACTTCCACCGGGACGACCTGCGGCCCCCCCACAGTCGCTGGCTCCGCCTCCCTGACCTCGGGACTTGCAGCTTGTGGCACCGCCCTGCTCGGCCCAGCAGGCGGCCCTTCACTCGCAATCCCTACCTCCCCCGAGGGCAGGACGTTCAAGGTGGGCGGCTCGGGCTCTGAGGTTTTCACCGTCACGCCCTGTGGTCCCACAGTGGCTGGCTCCGCCTCCCCAAGCTCCTCCCTCCTGTGTTCGGGACCTGCAGCCTCTGTGTCCACCCTGTGTGGATCTCTATCTGTAGCCCCTGTCCTCCCTATACCTGAATTGGGGCCGACCCTTGCGTTCCCCGATCCCCACTCGTCCTCATCACTATCCTCATCTGACTCGAGTTCCGAGAATTCTCCCTCGTCTGACTCCCAACCCCACAAAAATGTTTCACAATTTTCCAGGATATCTCCTCCCCTGATGCAAGCTGCTTTGCCTGTCTGTGTGCCTTGTGGTCCTACCTGGGGCTGCGCGTCCCCACTTGCGGGGTTTACCCCTGTGGTTTTCCCTTGCGCACCTGGCTTGTACAGTTTGCATGGTTTACATGGAACCACTTAGTGCGCCGAGGTACCTTTACGGCGTATACCATGGGACTCGCCTTATCTACAATGTTGTAGGGTCCCATATACAGTGGTTCCAGACTCCCTACTCTGGCGTAGTTTCTGACCATAACCTGGTCTCCTACTTCCCACTCCCGCGTTTTGCGGGGTTCCAGCAACAGGCGATTGCCCTGATGCTGCCTTCCCATGTTCCCAGCCGCCTGCTCATACACCTGCTTCAGGCGCTCCAAGAGGGTCTGGGCGAACTTGTCCCTGCTTATCTCTTGGAGCTGGCCCTCAGTGAGCACCGGCGCTAGCACATGGGTGGGGGTTCGCATGATCCTCCCAGTCATCACCTCGTGCGGGGAATACCCCGTACTTTTTGACTGACTGGCCCGGACCCCCATGAGGACTAAAGGCAGAACTTCCGCCCATTTTTGGGGCGAGTTCCTAGTCTCTTTCCTCAATTTCTCCTTCAGGGTCCGGTTCATGCGTTCAACAATCCCGGATGACTGGGGATTGTGTGCTACGTGCCACTTCCCTTCAATGCCCAAAAGCATGAGGGTGTTCTGCATCACCTGGCCGGTGAAATGACTCCCTTGGTCTGACTCCACAAAACGGGGGAGTCCCCACCGCGAGAACACTTCCCGGACCAAGATTTTTGCAGTACCCAGTGCCGTAGCTGTTCGACAGGGGAAGGCTTCCACCCATTTGGAAAACACATCCACCAAGACGAGGCAGTATTTATAGCCTCCCTGGGTGGTGGGCAGGGGCCCTATATAGTCGATCTGTATCGACTGCCATGGTCCCTCTACCCTTCTTACGTGCCCCATGGGCACTTTCCTTTTCTGGGGGTCTGGGTTGTTTGCAGCGCACACAAGACAGTATGCACAGAACTCGCGGACCTGTTCCCTGAGCCCTGGCCACCATCCCGCTTGCTCTACCCGTTGCCAGGTAACCTCGGGCCCGGGGTGCCCTGCCCCTGGTCCCTCGTGAGCCAACTGGAGGAATTCCCTCCTGTGCTGCTGCGGCACAACCCACTGCTCCTCGCGGAACAGCATGCCTTCCTTAACTGAGAGGGTTGCCGTACTGTACGGACCCTCTACCTGCTTCCCCTCTGCAATGGTTTTTAGGACTGCTTTTAGGGCGGGATCCTGGTTCTGGACGGTCTTAAGGTCCAGGGGCAATGCTACCCTGGAGTTCCCGGGATTCCCGTCCCTGCCTTGGATCGCTGCCATGGGTCTGGTCCCATAGGGGTCCCAGAAAATGCCGTTGCGGGCACCTTCCCTGGCTAGCGCATCCGCCTGCTGGTTGCCCTCCCCACGGGGCTCTGTGGAGGAGTGAGCCTTCACCTTATGGATGAAAATCTCCCCTTCCTCCCCTACTGCTGCTAGGATCTTTTCCAGCAAGGGCTTCACCGTTAAAGGTCGCCCGTCCGCGGAGGTGTATCCACGGCGGGACCAAATGGCCAGGTATTCCGTACACGAATTGCACGTGAACATACTGTCCGAGCAAATCGTGTATGGGGTTGGGAAAATGTCTGGGTGGGTAACAACGTAACAGCCTGCTGCGCGCTCATGGTGCTAGGGAGCTTGATCGCCAGGGCAAGGTTTGCCGCAGGGTCATAAACTCCACACCCTGTGAGTCGTTCGCCAGCAGATACTGTGCTAGAACCATCAACATAAATCTCGCGCCCAGTGGGATGTATCCCGGCCCGCAAACCTATGTTGACGTCCCACACCCCTTCCACCGAACATCGGTGGGCTGTACCGGGGTATACCAAATTGGCCGCAAGCCTGGGCTCGCAAAGACCTTTTACTCTAAGATCCATCTGGGAAAGAAGAAGGGTCCAGCGCGCAATACGCACGCTGCTTACGGTCCCATCTTTAATTCTCCCATCTAAAAGCATCTTAGTTGGTGTGTGATGGGTGAGGAGAGTGATGGGAGAGAGCCCTGTGAAGATCGCTGATCTTTTCACAGCCCAATGCGTGGCTAAAAGGTGCCTTTCGCAATTGGAGAAACTTCTCTCCACATCCGTTAACACCCTGGATGAATAGACAACCGGCCTCAGCTTGCCGTGACGCTCTTGGAGCAGCACAGCGCTCAAGCTGTCCCCGCTGGCAGCTACCTCCAGGAAAAACTCCTTCCCCCCATCTATGGCCCCTAAGGCTGGCGCGGTCTGCAGATCCCTTTTTAACTTCTCGAAGGCTGCTTGGCAGCCCTCGTCCCAAGACCACTCTACTCCCTTATGGAGGAGTCGGAGGAGCGGCGCCGCTGTGGCCGCATAGTCTTCGATAAAATCCCTGCAGTAACCGGTCAGTCCCAAGAAGGACCTCACACCCCTTATGTTGTTAGGAATCGGTAACTCTTGCACCGACTCCCTCCTAGCCTTATCTATGGCTCTTTCCCCAGCGCGAATGGTCAGCCCCAGGAATTTTACTTCCTGCTGACCGATACGTGCTTTCTTAGGATTTACTTTAAAACCCTTTCTCGCTAGCAGCTCCAATAACTCGTCCAGCAGTGGTCCATGCTCCTCCCTTGAATCCGTAAATAGGAGCAAATCATCCACGTACTGCACTATCTGATTGGGCTGACTAAACTCCTTTAGACTTCCTGCCATACACTGATGGAAAATACTGGGGCTATTGTGGAAACCCTGTGGCAGACAGTTCCATGTGTACTGTTGTCCTTTGAAAGTAAAGGCAAACTTGTACTGGTCCTCTCGCCGCAGCGGGATGGACCAAAAACCGTTCGAGATATCCAGCACCGTGAACGTGGTCGCGGACGCTGGGATACTCCCTATTAGGTCAGCAACTGCTGCTACCGTGGGTGCGCAGGCGGGAATGTTACTGTTAAGGACTCTGTAGTCCACCGTGGCCCTCCACGAATTATCCGGCTTCCTAACCGGCCATAATGGGGAGTTCACGTGTGTGGCTATCGGCCTCAACACGCCCTGCTGCACCAAGGAGGACATTGCTGTCTCCATATCGGGTTCTGCTTCTTTGGGGAAGTTATACTGTTTTTGGGGCCGGGTCATGGGGTCCCCATCTACGCTGACCTCAAACCCGGTAACCCTCCCACAATCGTGCTTGTGGGTTGCAAACGCGTGCATATTATCTGACACGTACGTTTGCATGTCCGTTGGGACATCTGCGACCATGAGCCCGAGGTCGTAGCCTCCGGATGGCTGCATGGTACACAGGACCCCTGTTTCTTCCTCCCCCGGAATTACCACTACCTCGCCTTTTTCACTCTTAGCCCCCCAGAGACAATGATTTCTGAGGTCCACGAGGATCCCGTGACCTGATAGGAGATCGGACCCGAGGATACCTCTTCCACCCCCCTCCTGCCATTCCATCAATATGCACTTCCACTTGATGTGAAGTGCCCCCAAACGAATGGATAGCGGAAATGAGAACGCGCCAGCCTGTTCTTTTCCCGTGAACCCCGCTAATGTGAATGAGACCTTGGTAGATAGCGGTGAGTCAAAAGGGCTATCTGTATGAATCACGGTGCAAGAAGCTCCCGTGTCCAACAAATAACTACCCTTCTGTTTCTCTACCTCCATCTCCACCAAGGGTCGCTTCCACGCATCATAGCTGAGCGGACACAGGTAGACGGGCTGCGCGGGCTCTAGTCATTGGGTATGGTTAGACGGTCCTGCGGCACCTACGGGGCCGGTAGCAACCGCCACCTTTCCATGTGCACTCATGAATTTGCGCATGGCTCCCAACACTGATTCGAGGTCGTCGGGAGGGGTGGGTGCACTAGCTTCCCTAACAGAGACAGGCATCTGGGCTCGGGCTGCGGGATTTTTATCCCTGGAATCCTTCCAAGGGTTCCTGCAGTTCTTGCGCCAGTGCCCTGTCCTCCCACACCCGTAACAAGCATTACTTGCCTGCGGGGCGCGGTTACCCTCCTGATGCCACTCCCTTTGAGCCGGGGCTGCGGGTCGTACCTCATGTACTTTTCCCTTAAGGGGACGTGTTCCCATACCCCTTATATTGCGATATCCTATCGTGAGTCGATTCAAGACCGACTCTTCCGTAATGTTGGGGTCATTGGGATCAAACCACGCTTTTGCCTGCTCTCTGATGGCTGGTAAACTGTTGGCTACTATGCACCTAAGCCAATGATTTAAACCGGGGCCGTCCACATCGTCGCGCTCTGGCGCACCTGGACAGCTGCGCTGATATACTGGCCACAGCCTGTCGGCAAAAACCTTCGGGGGTTCTCCCTCCATCTGCACTGTCTGTCCCACTCTAGCAAACGGACCTTCATCGTCCGCCCCCAACACTTCTAGGACCTCATTTTTTAATGCCTCATAAGTCTTGGTTCCCCTCTTGCTCTCGTCCGAGAGACACTGAAGGATTGAACTGCCTAACGAAAATAACAGCATTTTTGCTGTTTCCCCATCATCGCAGCCGTTGATGGCTGCGGTTTGCTCAATTTCTCTGAAATGTACGGAAGGGTCGTCTGACTCGGTCAGCTTCCGTACGTGATTTATCATAACTCTCAGCTGGTGTGAGCTGTGAGGCAACACAAGCTGGTTGAGGAGAACCCCTTCTTCCTCCCCGTTTCTGTTTGGGCCCCTTTTTATACCCGTAACCGGATACAACGGTCCCTTTTCCACTTCTTTCTCAGTGGGCTCTTTCGTTTCTTCCACTACTTCCTCCCTTACCCAGGTTTCCGAATAGCTGGGTGGCGCGGAGGGCGCAGTGGCTAATACTTCCTTTGCTTCACTTGGTGGGGATTTCTGAAACTCCTCATTTACTAGCGGCTGGTGTGCTGACGGAGTGATAAGGCACACCATGCCGTGCGCTTTGTTCACGGCCTTTTTGAGGTGCTCTATCTCCTGTTGGCAGGCGCTATGATCGGCCCCCTGAAACTTATCCTCAAGGGCCAACTTATATGCCGCCCTAACCCCCGTTAAGCTCTCTTCCTGGGTTCTTATCTGGGCAGCTTGGCGGGCACATCGTTCCTTTAGTCTGCCCTCACTTAACTTTGCCTCAGTGACCTGGCACTCGAGGTAATCTATCCTTGTTTTATGGTGACTGGTGATTTCCTGGCGTTCTTGGTGCAGCACACTTAAATTCCTAATGAGCAACTCCCCTCCAGAGACCTTCTCATCCATTTCCTCTTCTAAATGCCTGATCCGAGCTGTTTGCGCTGTAATGACCTGGTTTGAAATCTGGACCTGCCTTTTGTAACACATTAACCAGACTGCTTTTTCGACTGTCTTTTTATGTTCCTTACTATCTGTCCACCTCTCGGCTGCCTCTAGTGGACTCTTATCCGCTAACAAGTCACTTATCTATTTCTTAGTTAAATTTACCTTTCTGAACACATAATCTGCTATCTTTTCCTGCATAACATTTCGTACATTCACACCAAAGTCTAACACACTACCCTCTCGCTGCCAGTGTCCTGCCGCGGTCGCCATTTTCTGTAAGGGTTTCTGACCGTCTCTCAGCCTGTGAGATTCGTGTGGCTCTGTGCAGCCCGTATGCTAGTGCGGGTTTAGGCCTTATTGCCTGTTCTGGTCTCCAGCCAGTCTGGGAACACTAGACACACCTGTGAGTGGTTCGACCCACTCGCCCTTACGGTTCTAGACACTGGACTTAGATGCGAGAGCAGTAATGGAGATGAAACTCAGGTAGACTCGGTTGAATGGTACGAAATGGAAAATCTTTATTGCATAATACTTAAGATTACGAAATACATGTCATAAGCACAGATTAATGACAGTACAATCTTACACGCAGTTATGTAACTAATTTCAGGGAAACGAGGAACGAACGACACATCGTAAATGGGGGCACACATTACAATTATCCTTAATACTTGAAACCCTCCCCTATCAATATCTGTCCTAGCTAGATTCGTAGGATTCGAGACTCATGCTCACCACTCGTGATAACTCGGAGAAATTCCGAAACCTCTGATCGGATGTTTTTCACCGCAGCACCCACGTGTCGATCAGGGGGTCTCCTGGCCCCACTTGTTTACTCGTTTCTGCTCCGGCTAGCAGGCTGGAACGTCTGCTGTCATGAAGATCTGTGTTGGCTTTCAGAGTTCGGACAATACTCAAAAAAGAATCTTCCTGTGCCCTCGCACAGGTCCGATAAAATTCAAAGAAGAGTCTTCCTGTGTCAGTTCTGTAAAGTTCGAAGAAGTCTTCCTGGCAAGGAAAATGTCAATTCGACCTACAGGCGCAGTCGGGGCTTACTGACCGTGGCGATAAGTATGGTCTTCTTCTCTTCTCATCTCATCTCATCTCATCTCATCTCATCTCGGGCCTTTGGTTCCGATACCGTTTACCGACTTATCGGAATGGTGCGCCCGCTTCAAGGCTTCAGAGCCCAGCTCTACACAGGTCTTCGCGACACGACACGAGGTAGATCCGAGCGGATCACAAAGTTCAACAGTCTTTTAAAAGAGACACGAGGCAAGCAGGAACAAGACGGCGAGTCAAGAGCACAGGAGCAGCCACGAGGAATAAGAGTCAACCGAATAAGAGAAAGATGGACGGTTTGGGGCTTGCAATTATAGTGCAAAATCTTCCGTTTCCCGCCCAACCTTAATGTCTTTTCTTTTGTTAGGGTTTGGCGCTCAAATGTCTTGTATAGGGTGATCTCCGTTTTTGATGGGTTTCGGGGCTACTCGTAAATGTCTGAGTACCTGTTAATATTTCTCCCATTGTTTAATCGGTCGGTGTTCTCCCTGGAGGGGTTTTGGGGCTTCCAAGTGTTTTCTGTAACTACCCGCTAACGGCTCTCTCATCGTAGAGTCGTTGGGATTTTACATATTAATGTCTTTGGATGGGCTCTTGATTACTTGGTACAATAGCTTTTATTCGTACCTGGGAGACCGATTTCAGTATTTATGTGTATACTGTAAACCCATGATGTCTCGTGTATTATCTTCAATGTGCTGAGTCTTAATCGATCTTGCACAAATGTTTATTGGAACGCCATCTTGTCTGCCTGTCGAAAAGTCTAGAATGTTCCGCCACGAGGTGCGGCGGCCATTTTACAAGCTGCTTGTGTCCACTTTGAAACCTGACAGCATTCTGCTGAAATAAAAGCTGTTTGAATGAAACTATGTGTTTTTCTCCTTATTAATAAAATCGCGATATATTGCGAATTCTACAACCTCACCTTGTTTTTCCCCTCACCTCTACTTTAAAATCCTTGCGGTGTTCCGCCCTCCAAGCGTTTCAGTAAGATATCCTCCCATTTTTCTTCCCTCGGCTTCTGCACTGTATGACACACATCTTCTGAGTTTAATCTCCATCTCAGCTCCCCTTGCCCTCCCTGTTCTGAGTTTACTGCCCTCTTGTCTGCCACAAACCTCTCCCTTCATATAAACTCTCCTACCGACATTCACAGCCACCCCACTGGGAGCTCAAACCAGATCTTCTGACAAGTTCCATGACAGGATGCTCTATCAGTGCCACCTCTGCACAACCTAGAACCTTTCAAGCAATAGCTGGGAATATATGCCAAGTTTTGCAAGTGGCAGTGCACTAATGCATGGTGACAGATGCCTTACTTGACAGGGTTAACTGTATCTTCACTTTTCCAATGGATAGGACACATCAGCACCACAAAGCACTGGAGTTTTTCCATGTGTTAAGTTTCCCCAAAGTGAAGGACATTATTTCCTACATTACAACAGTGACTACACTTCAAAAGCACTTCATTGGCTGTAAAGTGCTTCGGAATGTCCTGAGGTCTTGAAAGGCACGATATATACACGCACGTCTTTCTATTCCTTTTATGGCATCCATGTGGTCCTACAGGCTTCTACCCCCAATTCCACAGCCCTCATGAAGAGAAAGGGGTTCCATTATAATAAAATATAATTGATTAGTGACTATAGGCGCAAAATTACACATATGAATGACAGCTATCCTTGTAGAGCTCATGATTCTTTCATTTTATGGCAATCTAGTCAGACTCCTCTGCAGGCTATTATGATCTATTCCTTCTGCCATGGATTATATCCCCCTCCTGAGAAAACCACGAACAAACCACGATCAGAACCGTGATAGAATGACGCAAACCCAATCAGTAGGACTTTGGTAAAATAGACCATCAATATTTTAAAAGTTCAGAAGTTTGGACAGATGGAGAGTTGTCACAATTTAGCCCTGCTGTGGGCTCAAATGTCATAGTAGCCTATTGCCTATTGCATAACTTTGCCACACAAAGAAGTTTACCATGGAGCAGGTGGAAGAGTGGATCCAGGCACAACCATTGGGAAAGGAGGATTCGGAGATACAGCCAGAAAACATGCCTGCGAACCCCAGTTGCAAACTGGAAGAGACACAAGCAAACTCTAATTAACGAGGCCTTCACTTAACTGATTGCTCTCCCAATGCACAAACTGTCCTGTTCATGTGTCCAATAAAGTGAATCAAGACGCTATCTCGCCCATTATTCCCTGTTGTATATAATCTACCATAAGAACATAAAAAATAGGAGCTTATCTTCTACCTCAACACCACCTTCCCGCACTATTCCCATATCCCTTAATTCCCCAAAATGATCATAGATACATAGATACATAGATACATAGAAGATAGGAGCAGGAGTAGGCCATCCGGCCCTTCGAGCCTGCTCCGCCATTTAATGAGATCATGGCTGATCCTCCAATTCAGTATCCCGTCCCCGCCTTCTCTCCGTAACCCTTAACCCCTTTCGTCTGTAGAAATATATCTAATTCCCTCTTAAATATATTTAATGACCTGGCGTACACTGCCCTCTGTGGCAATGAATTCCACAGGTTCACCACCCTCTGAGTGAAGAAATTCCCCCTCATTTCTGTCCTAAATGGTTTAGCCCTTATCCTTAAATTATGTCCTCTAGTTCTGTTCTCACCCGCCAAGGGAAACATTCCTTCTGCATCTAGTCTGTCTAGACCTGTCAGAATTTTATACACTTCTATGAGGTCCCCTCTCAATCTTCTAAACTCCAGTGTGTACATCCCTAAACTACATAGTCTCTCCTCATAGGTCAATCCCGCCATTCCTGGTATCAGCCTGGTGAATCGCCGCTGCACCCCCTCCATGGCAAGAACATCTTTCCTCAGATGAGGCGACCAAAACTGTACACAGTACTCGAGGTGTGGTCTCACCAGTGCCCTGGACAGCTGCAGCAAGGTATCCCTGTTCCTGTATTCCAACCCTTTTGCTATGAAGGCCAGCATACCGTTTGCCTTCTTGACCGCCTGATGCACCTGCATGCTCGCCTTCAGTGACTGGTGTACAAGAACACCCAGGTCTCTCTGTACTTCCCCCTCTCCCAATTTATTGCCATTTAAATAATAATTTGCCCTCCCGTTCCTGCACCCAAGGTGGATAACTTCGCACTTGTCCACATTATAGTGCATCTGCCATTTATCCGCCCAATCACCCAGTCTGTCCAAATCGCTCTGGAGCTTCCTGGTCTCCTCCTCTGAGCCCACCCCCCCTCCTAGTTTAGTGTCGTCTGCAAATTTGGAAATGCTGCATCCGACTCCCTGATCCAGGTCATTAATGTAAATTGTGAACAGCTGGGGACCCAGGACAGATCCCTGTGGTACCCCACTTGTTACTGCCTGCCATTCAGAAAATGAGCCGTTTATTCCAACTCTCTGTTTTCTATCTGACAGCCAGTTCTCTATCCACGTCAATACTTTCCCCTTTATCCCATGAGCTTCAATTTTCCATGCTAATCTTTTATGTGGGACCTTGTCGAAGGCCTTTTGGAAGTCCAGGTACACCACATCTACTGGCTCTCCCCCATCTATTTTACCAGTTACTCCCTCAAAAAATTCCAATAGATTAGTCAAGCACGATTTACCCTTTGTAAATCCATGTTGACTCTGTCCTATCCTGTCCCCATTTGCTAAGTGCTCCGCTATTTCATCCTTAATGATGGACTCCAGCATTTTGCCCACAACTGATGTAAGGCTTACAGGTCTGTAATTACCTGCTTTTTCCCTACCCCCCTTTTTGAATAGTGGGGTAACGTTAGCTACCCTCCAATCCATGGGCACTGTTCCCGAGTCTAATGAATTCTGAAAAATCATACTTAGTGCATCCGCTATCTCTAGGGCCACCTCCTTCAGTACCCTAGGATGCATGTTATCAGGCCCTGGGGATTTGTCCGCCTTCAATCCCTTTAGCTTCCTTAACACCATATCCTTAGAGATATTGATTTGCATCAGTTCCTCCTTTGCCAATGTCCCTATTTTTCCCGATATCCCAGGGAGGTTTTTTGTGTCTTCCTTCGTAAAGACTGACCCAAAGTATGCATTTAGTTGGTCTGCCATTACCTTATTTCCCGTTATATATTCCCCCGTATCTGACTGCAATGGACCAACTTTGGTTTTCACCAGTCTTTTCCTCTTGATATACTTATAAAAGCTTTTGGAGTTAGTTTTTATATTTTCTGCCAGCTTGCTTTCGTAAGCTATTTTGCCCCTCTTGATTAAGCCCTTTGTCCTCCTTTGCTCTATCTTAAACTGTTCCCAATCTTCCGGTCTGGCGCTTTTTTTGGCTATTTTATACGCCCTATCTTTGGATTTTATGCTGTCTCTAATTTCCCCTGTTATCCACGGTTGAGTCACCTTTTTAGATTTCCTTTTATGCCAGATTGGTATAAACAATTTTTGCAATTTTGTCATTCTATCTTTAAATGCTTGCCATTGTTTATCTACCTCCAGTCCTCCCAGGAACGTTGTCCAATCAGACCTACTCAGTTCCCATCTAATGGCATCATAATTCCCCTTGTTTAAATTCAGGACCTTAGTCTCTGAGTCAATTTCTTCGCTCTCCATTTCGAGTGAGAAATCGATCATGTTATGATCGCTCTGACCCAAGGGTCCCCGTACAACAAGATTACTAATTAGTCCCTTCTCATTGCACAGTACCCAGTCCAATATAGCCTGTTCCCGAGTTGGTTCCTCGACATATTGATCCAGATAACCATCCCTTAAACACTCAAGGAATTCCTCCTCCTCATTATTTTTACTGATTAGGCTAGTCCAATCTATATGTAAGTTAAAGTCACCTATGATGACAGCTGTGCTCTTATTGCACGCTTCTCTAATTTCCCTCGTGATGCCCTCCCCAACCTCTATTTTACTATTTGGAGGCCTATATACCACTCCTATTAATGTTTTTCGCCCCTCGCTATTTCTTAGCTCCACCCATATAGATTCTGTATTAACTGAGTTAATATCCTTCCTTTCAATTGCATTTATCCCCTCTTTTACCAGCAATGCTACCCCTCCTCCCTTTCTTTTTTGTCGATCCTTCCTAAATACTGAATACCCCTGTATGTTAAGCTCCCAGCCCTGCTCACCCTGCAACCATGTTTCCGTAATCCCAATTAGATCATAATTATTAACCTCTATTTCCACAGCTAATTCATCTACCTTGTTCCTGATGCTTCTCGCATTAAGGTATAAAACCCTCAGGCTTTTTTTATGCTCACATTTTTTATGAATTAGTTTGGCCCTTTGTTTTTTGTTCCTCACCCTTTTACCATTTATTTCTGTCTGCCTTTCACTTTCCTCTATTTCACTACATAGGTTTCTAGCCCCCTGCCATACTAGTTTAAATGCTCCCGAACTGCTTTATCAAAAATTACCCCGAGAACATCAGTTCCATCTTTGCACAGGTGTAGACCGTCCCTTTTGTATAGGTCACACCTACCACAAAACTGGTTCCAATGCCTCAAAAATTTAAAACCCTCCCTCTTACACCACTGCTCAAGCCACGTATTTAGCCTAACTATCCTGTTCTCTGTACTCATACTAGCACGTGGCACTGGTAGTAATCCAGAGATTACTACCTTCGAGGTCCTACTTTTTAGCTTGGCTCCTAACTCCCTAAATTCTACTTGTAGGACCTCTTCCCTTTTTTTAGCTACGTCTTTGGTACCAACATGTATCACGACAACTGGCTGTTCCCCCTCCCCCTCCAGAATGTTCTGCACCCGCGCCGAGACATCCTTGACACTTGCACCAGGGAGGCAACATACCATCCTGGAGTCTCGGTCGCGACCACAGAAACCCCTATCTATTCCCCTTACAATCAAATCCCCTATTACTATAGCCCTGCCACTCTTTTTCCCTCCCTTCTTTGCAACAGAGCCAGTCATGGTGCCATGAGCCTGGCTGCTGGTGCCTTCCCCGATGAGTCATCCCCCCGACAACAGCACCTAAGGCGGTGAACCTGTTGCTAAGGGAGACAACCCCAGGGGATTTCTGCACTACCTTCCTGCCCTTGCTCTGCCTTTTGGTCACCCATGTACTATCTACGCTGGCCTTAACCTGCGGTGTGACCAACTCACTAAATGTGCTATCCACAACCCTCTCAGAATCGTGGATGCTCCAAAGTGAGTCCATCCGCAGCTCAAGGGCCGTCATGCGGTCCCACATGAGCTGCAGCTGGACACACTTCCCGCACACATGGTTGTCAGGGACACCTCTGTCTTGAATATACTCAACGACTGAGCATCCACAGTTCGCTGGGGTAGAGAATTCCAAAGATTCACAACCCTTTGAGTGAAGAAATTTCTCCTCATCTCAGTCCTAAATGGCCAACCCCTTATTCTGTGATTGTGATCCTGTGTTCTAGACTCCCCAGCCAGGGAAAACATTTTCTCAGCATTAACCCTGTCAAGCCCCTTAAGAATTTTATATGTTTCAATTAGATCACCTCTCATTCTTCTAAATTCTGGGGAATATAGGCCTAGTCTACTCAATCTCTCCTCACAGGGCAATCCCCTCATCCCAGGAACCAGTCAAGGGAACCTTTGCTGCACTCCCTCTCAGGCAAGTATGTCTTTCCTTAGGTAAGGAGACCTGAACTGTACACAGTACTCCAGGTGTGGCCTCACCAATGGCCTGTATAATTGTAGTAAGGCTTCTTGGCCTAAAAATTCGGTTGCATTGCGCCTCCCGTTAGCGCCCTAAGAGGGTGCTGATGGGGCGCAAAGCAACTAGCGCCTGGGCGTGGCGCCGCCAACGCCTCCGGCGAAATTCAGCGGGAGGTTAGCGGCGGCAGTAACTGTTAGTGTCCTGCGGTGCTGCGCCGCAGGCGATAACGTTATCGCCATGCACAGCGCCCCGGCCGCGATCTTCGGCAGCACCCCCGACTTACCGTCGGATGCTATGTCCGACGGGGTCAGGGGTCCTACCTGCGGCTGGGCGGCGCAAATTAAAGGGGAGGTGCCAGGCGGCCATTTTTGTTGCTGGCTGCCTGCCAGCACCTGTCTGCGCTCCCGTCCCCGGCATCCTCTGCAGTCCTCCCGCGGAGTGCCGGCTGCGCTCCGTGTGCCCAGCACTTCTCTTGAGTGCCGGGCTCTTTTGCCAGCACTCCGATCCCTGGTGGCCCAGCTGGGCCCCAGGTCGTGCTGCGCTAGGCCCCTCCCCTTTAATAAAGGGAGGAAGACCTGCAGTACCACGGCGTGATGTACCACAGAGTGTGGCGCTGCGGCACGTAACGCCATGATATTCACTCGCAGTGCCCCAAGAGGGAGGCGGGGCGCTTCCAGTAGCACCCCGCCTCCCTCTTGGGGCGCTACCGGTGTATTTCGGCCGCTGGGGCACTAATTTTTTCAGGGCGCTAAAAGTTAGCGCCCCAAAGGGGGCGCGACCCAATTTTTTCCCCCTTTACTCTTATACTCTAATCCCTTTGTAACAAAAGCTAACATACCATTTGCTTTCCTAATTGCTCGCTGTACCTGCATGTTAACTTTCTGTGATTAATGTACAAGGACACCCAGATCCCTCTGAATACAAACAGTCTCTGATCCCAGTCTCTCACCATTCAAAAAATATTCTGCTTTTTTGTTTTTCCTACTAAAGTGGATAATTTCACACTTCCCCACATTGTATTTCAATAGATACCAATCCCTTCCATTGCTACTATCTTACTCCACCCCATCCCAAGTTGACTTTCAGGACACAATTAAAATAAAATTCCTCGATTTTATTCTTGCTAATAGTCTGAAGTTGCTGTGTGTTCAGTGTTTCTTACCTTGGTGATTCTCCTTTGTGAAATTGAGGCGTGTCTTTCTTCTGCTACCTAATATAGTGCTCAATCAGCGTAGTAATGCTTAGATGGGAGTCTAACCAAAGTGATCTGTCTCTGGCACCCACAAGAACTGAAGGAACAAAAAGTGAAAGGCAACCATCCACTGTTCTTCTGTAAACCCACATAAAAAATGTACATTTAATAATAATGGACGTGAAAAAAATCACAGGCTACAGCTGATTTCCTGACTTGCAATTTGTGTGAGTGCCTCTCCTTGCTGGCAAACTCTGGTTATAGAATCAGCCTTATAGATTCATTTCAGGCTCCCAGCTATTGTCAGATATGTCTGTGTTACAATTTGACAGCACACCAGCACTTACGTTGATTTATTAGTTGTAATTTTCTGAGTTTGTGCTGCCCCCATTGTTTCACAATCAAAATAGAGATGAAGACAAAAGCAACAAGCCTTAAGTAAGACTAGAGATGACAAGATTTTTTCCCCTTCCCACAGAGCCATGGATACATGGAAGAGACTCTCAGCAAAAGCAATAAATATCACGTCAATTAACTCCTTAAAAAAAATTGGAACCTGTGGAAAATGATGTTCCTTTGTTCCTGAGACAAAATAAATCTCAACAATGGAAATCAACTGGCCAGAGTGTTCAAGAATAGATAGATATCATAGAGTTTTACTCAAATACCTTTGGGTCCCAGGGAGAACATTTGTAGAACTTTCCCAGCAGAGGTTAATTAAATTAGGTAGAGCCCATAATAGAATGGACTGTACATGGTCTGTGCAAGTGATGTGCTGGGTGGCCTTTTCTTGGTGCATGCTTTCTTTGGCATGATCTTATGGGGATTATTACATTTTATTTACATTAATTAACAATCATGTCACATACAACTATGCTCTGATGCACCAATGCTGTTGTTTCATAACAGAATTTCACTTTTCATTTTAAAACAAACTGTTAGATGATAATAGTTTCATCAAAATACCACTGAAAATAATACAATTTAGCTCTGAATACTGCAAAAGAATATAGAGTCAGTGGTATTGCGCATTTCACTCATTTTACTTTATAATATGCAGAATTGCATAATTTACAATGGAAACATTTTTGGAGATATATAAGAGAAAATCAGCAGATCTGCAAAACTGAAAAGGAGATTCAGTACTTAAATAATTCATAATGTCAATAGGCTGCCACTAAATAATTTAACACTTGCAAAAAATGCATTTTATTCTATTAGTTAAGATTCCTCCTTAATGCTTAATGTTTATATAAGTAACAGTAACAATGAGCCACAGCTGACCTGATTATTGGTTACTGACACTTGCTGGAATTTATTCTCTGAAATAGCAAGAATGTGTCCACTATCGGAGTTTTCCCATTTAGACTTGTTGGGCTGGGGTTCAATTCTAATCAGTGCTTAGCTGGCTTAAATTGGCATATTCCATTGAGGCTGGACAGAATGCACCAGCCCAAGACAGCTAGAAATGCTGATTAAAATTAAACCCATGAGCGCAATGTACTCGAGTGCAACATATTTGTCTAGCATTTTGTATTTCCCCAGGCACCTGCCTCTTTCTCACTCTACTGCTGTTGTACACTATAGTTAGAATGCTTTAAACTGCTGTTTGATGAGGTGCTTGTCACTCTTGCAAGAGCTCCAGACACTGTCGCAATCAAGCAACTGGTATGAAGCAAGCCCCCACGGCAATGAAGTTCTTCAAAAGCTCTCTTTATAAGATATTCAATTTTTTGAAGAAATATATAAACACTATTGCGTGCATTAGTAGTTCACTCCTAAATCCCTTGTGGGAGCAGTTTCCTGTTCCCTGCCTTCCTTCAGCCTTCTGGGGGGGAAAAGGAAGAGGGAGAATAAAGTGGGAATGTTGTTTGTACAAGAGACATTTCCGTGATCTTTATCAGTAGTTATGTAATAGGAAGTATAGTTGCACAGTGAGCTGAGGTTATCATTTTTTTCTCTGCCACCAAATCACCTCCCTGAAGAAAAACATCTCCATGGTGCCTGCCTTATAGCTCTCATTTACAGCTTTTACAAGTCGCCTGTGACAGAAATCTACCAACAACTGGGTGAGAAGCAGGCGGTATTCAAAGCTTGTGCTTACAGATTACCCTGCCATATAGAATAATTCCAAAAAGTTTCAGAATGAAACCTACAAACCATTATCTTTTATGTATTTCAGACCTCTAAAAATACTCAATGCAATTGATTAAAAGAAAAGCCTGCAATGTTTTAGAAGCTGTCTATTCATCATAGATTTAAACAGATACAACATTGTTTCTCATATAGGAAGGAGAAATACAATATTCAAATACATAAATGCGCAAACATATATTGGAAAGGTTATTTTTAGAATGTATGAGAACCATAGTGTAGAAATTGCTATTGGTAATAATAGCAGACAAACACGTGACATGTCTCTCCACTATTTTAACAGCGACAATAACCCATTTAAAATAATGAGTTAACCCATTTTACGCAGGCTGGAAATATCACTAACATAAAGGTAGAAATTACTGTTGGCAATAAGAGAAGGTGAATGCTTAACATGCTTATATGTTAACATAGCAGATAGAGGAATGTGAAATGAGCAAATTAAGTATTCATCTATTTTTGCCAAATATGTTAAAATATAAGCATATTAAGCATTTACCTTCTATTATTGCAAATAGTAATTTCTACCTTTATATTAAATTTTAATGATATTTCAGGACGACATAAAATAATCAATGAATGAAACCGGACGGACCACCTGGCATCGACCTCGGCACCGGCTACGGACACGGCAACGGCACACCCAGCCCAGTCAACCCTACAAAGTCCTCCTCACCAACATCTGGGGACATGTGCCAAAATTGGGAGAGCTGTCCCACAGACTAGTCAAGCAACAGCCTGGCATAGTCATACTCACAGAATCATACCTTTCGGCCAATGTCCCAGACTCCTCCATCACCATCCCTGGGTATGTCCTGTCCCACCGTCAGGACAGACCCACCAGAGGTGGCGGGACAGTGGTATACAGTTGGGAAGGAGTGGCCCTGGCAGTCCTCAACATTGACTCTGGACCCCATGAAGTCTCATGACTTCAGGTCAAGCATGGGCAAGGAAACCTCCTGCTGATTACCACCTACCACCATCCCTCAGCTGATGAATCAGTACTCCTCCATGTTGAACACCACTTGGAAGAAGCACTGAGAGTAGCAAGGACACAGAATGTACTCTGGGTGAGGGACTTCAGTGTCCATCACCAAGAGTGGCTCGGTAGTACCACTTCTGACCGAGCTGGCCGAGTCCTGAAGGACATAACTGCCAGTCTGGGCCTGCGACAGGTGGTGAGAGAACCAATACGAGGGAAAAACCTACTTGACCTTGTCCTCACCAATCTACCTGTCGCAGATGCATCTGTCCATGACAGTATTGGTAGCAGTGACCACCGCATAGTTATTGTGGAGACGAAGTCCCGTCTTCACACTGAGGACACCCTCCATCGCGTTGTGTGGCACTACCACCGTGCTAAATGGGATAGATTCAGAACAGATCTAGCAGCTCAAAACTGGGCATCCTTGAGGCGTTGTGGGCCATCAGCAGCAGCAGAATTGTATTCCACCACAAGCTGTAACCTCATGGCCCGGCATAGCCCTCACTCTACCATTACCATCAAGCCAGGGGACCAACCCTGGTTCAATGAGGAGTGTAGAAGAGCATGCCGGGAGCAACACAAGGCATACCTAAAAATGAGGTGTCAACCTGGGGAAGCTGCAACACAGGACTACATGCATGCTAAAAAGCGGAAGCAGCATGCTATAGACAGGGCTAAGCGATTCCACAATCAACGGATCAGATCAAAGCTCTGCAGTCCTGCCACATCCAATCGTGAATGGTGGGGACTATTAAACAACTAACGGGAGGCGGAGGCTCCATGAACATCTCCATCCTCAGTGATGGTGGAGCCCAGCACGTGAGTGCAAAAGACAAGGCTAAAGCGTTTCCAACCATCTTCAGCCAGAAGTGCCGAGTGGATGATTCATATCGGCCTATTCCTGAGGTCCCCACGATCACAGAAGCCAGTCTTCAGCCAATCTGATTCACTCCACATGATATCAAGAAACGGCTGAGCGCACTGGATACAGCAAAGGCTATGGACCCCGACAACATCCCAGCTATCGTGCTGAAGACTTGTGCTCCAGAACTAGCCGCGCCTCTAGCCAAGCTGTTCCAGTACAGCTACAACACTGGCATCTATCCGACAATGTGGAAAACTGCCCAGGTATGTCCTGTCCACAAAAAGCAGGACAAATCCAACCCGGCCAATTACTGCCCCATCAGTCTACTCTCAATCATCAGCAAAGTGTGGGAATGTGTCATCGAAAGTGGTATCAAGCGGCACTTGCTCACCAATAACCTGCTCACTGATGCCCAGTTTGGGTTCCGCCAAGACCACTCGACTCCGGACCTCATTACAGCCTTGGTCCAACCGTGGACAAAGGAGCTGAATTCCAGAGGGGAGGTGAGAGTGACTGCCCTTGACATCAAGGCAGCATTTGACCAAGTGTGGCATCAAGGAGCTCTATTAAACTGAAGTCAATGGGAATCGGGGGGGGAAAATGCTCCACTGGCTGGAGTCAAACCTAGCACAAAGGAAGATGGTTGTGGTGGTTGAAGGTCAATCATCACAGCCGCAGGACATCGCTGCAGGAGTTCCTCAGGGCAGTGTCCTAGGCCCAAACATCTTCAGCTGCTTCATCAATGACCTTCCCTCCAACATAAGGTCAGAAATGGGGATGTTCGCTGATGACTGCATAGTGTTCAGCGCCATTTATAACTCCTCAGATAATGAAACTGTCCATGCCCGCATGCAACATGACCTGAACGACGTTCAGTCTTGGGCTGATAAGTGGCAGGTAACATTCGCGCCACAGAAGTTCCAGGCAATAACTATCTCCAACAAGCGAGAGTCTAAACCACCTCCCCTTGACATTCAATGGTATTACCATTGCCGAAACCCCCATCATCAACATCCTGGGGGTCACCATTGACCAGAAACTTAACTGGACCAGCTACATAAATACTGTGGCAACAAGAGCAGGTCAGAGGCTTGGTATTCTGCGGCGAGTGTCTCACCTCCTGACTCCCCAAAGCCTTTCCACCATCTACAAGGCACAAGTAAGGAGTGTGATGGAATACTCTCCACTTGCCTGGATGAGTGCAGCTCCAACAACACTCAAGAAGCTCGACTCCATCCAGGACAAAGCAGCCCGCTTGATTGGCACCCCATCCACCACCTTAAACATTCACTCCCTCCACCACCGGCGTACCGTGGCTGCAGTGTGTACCATCTACAAGATGCACTGCAGCAACTCGCCAAGGCTTCTTCAGCAGCACCTCCCAAACCCGCGACCTCTTCCACCTAGAAGGACAAGGGCAGCAGGCACATGGGAACACCACCACCTCCAAGTTCCCCTCCAAGTCACACACTATCCTGACTTGGAAATATATCGCCGTTCCTTCATCGTCACTGGGTCAACATCCTGGAACTCCCTACCTAACAGCACTGTGGGAGTACCTTCATCACACAGACTGCAGCGGTTCAAGAAGGCAGCTCACCACCACCTTCTCCAGGGCAATTAGGGATGGGCAATAAATGCTGGCCTTGCCAGCGGCGCCCACATCCCAGAAAAACAAATTTTAAAAAATCATACAGTTGCAATATATGTGAATATTACATTTTTAATACATCTCCAACCGATATTTGTTGAATACATTATATGAACAGAAGAACATGAGCGGCGCATGGTCACATTTCAGATCAGCACTCCTGCCAAACGAGGGCCCACATGGGAAATGCAGTTTTGTAAAATCACCCCTTTTATGTTGCAATACAATTAAAATTCTCATCAATACAACAAATCTATAACTAAAGATATTGAGGCACGTTGAATTTGATTCGGACTTGACAGGAGATTCAGTAATCACAATTTTTCATCCATTAATAAATGGTGCATCTCCTTTTTGAAGTGAATTTTTTTGTATATTTCAAAACTTTTATATTATTGAACCAGATTAAAATATTTTTTCCTTTTGCCAGCTGAAAAAAATAAAGGTTTTGCCTCTCGGAGGAATTTGTGAGAAATTTGTTATGCACTCAGGATAACATTTCAGCTGAGAAACACATTCTGGGTAACACATTTAGAAAACAAGCTTTACCATGTGGAAACTGTGGTAAAATCCACAGTCCAGATGTTCAACAGGACCAACCACTGTGTTGCAAGTAGCAGACCTCTGAACGCATGTTAACAGAGAAATAACCCTTTTGATTCGGAGTCACATTCACAGAATGTATTTGATTTATGCAGTTTCCAAGAAATAATTTTATATTATATACTTAAGGCCTGCATTCTACATGTTTGAACTATTTATAAGTGCTATCACACTGCCTCCACCGGTTTTTGAGAACTCATTCACACACGCAGCTGTGACCTCTACTACAGTGAGAGTATTTAAATAACAGGTCTTTGCATTTCCAAACTGTGACTTATTAATTGCATTATGAAAAATAAGACAAGCCTAGTGGGAACGAAGGGGCTGAAAATTTAATTGTGTCGTGGACTATGTAAGGATTACAGGGATTTTGTTGAGAAGATAATAAAAGCATTCAAAATGCACCGAAGAAACATACAGAGGTTTGTGAATTCTAAATGTCAGTTGGAAACAGTTACTGAGGCAGATGATGTGCTCTTTGGCACCTATGGAACAACTGTGCATTAGGTGCTAGTGCCCCACATTAAGGGGTGCTGAGGCCTTCAAGTACCCAATGTGTAGTGCGTGTCACAATGCAATCGGAGGCCCCTGTAGTGCTTGGAGCCTGAACAACTACTATGTGCTCATTATGGGCCTGATTCTCTCACAAATTAGGAATTATCCCATACGTAATGGGGGCAAAATTCAGTTATGTCCCGTCTGGGGGCGGTAACTGAATTATCGCTGGAGATTTAGTGCCCGGTGCGGAAGTACCGCCCCGGCCGCTAAATTCGGCTTAATGCCCCGGCGAGGAAGTGTAGCGCTATCTCAGGCGCTCCACTTCCTCTCGGGGCAGTGTCGAGGGCACAAAGCGCAGTAGCGCTGGAGAGCTACGCAGCCGCCCCGCGTAGCGCTGACGTGTTTCAGCGCCCCTCCCCTTCTGTTAAAGGGCAGGGACACTGCGAGCTCTGCAGGGCCTCCGATGGCCCACACTAGCCCACCAGGGCGGGGTGGTGCCGTGGTTGCAGCCCGGCACCGAGATGCAGTGCCAGGCTGCACGATGGCGGCCACGGACCATGCCAAGGGCTGACATGGGGGGCCAACTTGGAGGTGAACCAAAAAAAATAAAATGCGGCATGGTCGCGGCCGCACCTCCCTTTAATTAGTGCCCTGTGAGCGGAGGTCGGCCCGGCTCGTGACCTGCAAGGCTGGCGCTGACACCGCCTGTGGCAGCCTCGCGGGCACAGCCATATTTCTGCCGTGGGGAGCTAAGGGGTCGCGGCGGGACGCTAAGGGGTCGCAGCGCATGGCAATGACATCATCGCCGGCGGCACAGCGGCCCGGGGTGCTACTGGTGGGGGCGCGGCGCTATTGGCTCGCGCCTCAGTAGCGCCCCGCCGAATTTTGCGTGGGGCGCTATCCCAACCGGGCGATAAGCCCTTTGCGGCCCGTTAGCGTCCCACGGAGGTGCTAACGGCAGGCGCAAAGGAGCCGAATTTCGCGACCATTATGTTTGGAGGGCCTTCAGAGGCATTCAGCACCCTTATGAAATGGGCACTGTGGTATGTTGGGTCCTTTCTCTTAAAGGGGATCGAATTACTGGCAGTATCTGCTGAAATTGTTTGTACCTTTTTCAGTGCTTCTTTGATGTTTAGCATTTTTTTACCTGAGAATCAGTTTAGCTGCTTTGCTGTTTTGCAAGAAAGGAACTTACTGAAAGCTTCTTAAAGTTGGGCTCCATCTGCTATATGTACCAGTTTTCCAGGAGATATTTCATTGTTTGCTTTCCATATACTAGCTATGAATATTCCGTTAGCAGCCCTCTGTATTTGGAAGCATGATGAAGGAAGAGGACCAGAGGTGGTGAGGCAGACAGGCACTTTGGCCCCTTGAAGGATCACTTAGGACTGACCTTTGCATCATCACCTGTGTTTGTGGACAGCCAGTTATACCTGGATATGTCCCAAACAATTTGTATGAGGAGGATATGATTACTCAAGGAGGCCCTCATAGAACTGTGCACACTTCTGCACCCAACCCTGGAAACCAATTCCACAGCAAGGATAACTCTGTCAGTGGGTGTCCCACTGCTACTGTGAAACTTTTGAGTTGCGGACTCCTCCATAGAAGGTCCCTAATTGTCGATGCTGCTTGGCACACTTCCAAATTTCTCCATCATAAACTGTCGATAATGATCCACAAAACTGCATTTTTAGGCTGGCCCTATGAGCTCTGAATCCTTGGATTTAGCTGCCAGCAAGCATCGACTCTTCCAATTACACCTGACTTGTTCCTCCTAATCCCTTTCTGCGTTTCATCAAGTGCTTCTTCCTGCAACTCATTAACTGACACCTCTTCTCCCCCCACCTTCAGAGTGGAAGTACCTGTCATGGTGTTTACCACTATGGTGATGCAGGATGCTATGAGATGCTTGGCCGAGACTGCCCATTGCACTTTTCCAATTCCTTTTAAGAACCTATAGAAGCCAAAAAAAAACACTTTTAGAATGGCAGCAGGATGCCCTTGAAAAGGAGTTTACATGGCAACAGTGTAGTGTGTCATGTCGCAGTGGCTACAGTGAATGCCTGTGTGAGGAAATGAATGACTGAGTGAGTAAGGGGATAAATAATGTAAGTAAAGGATTACACTTGTGAGTTTGACCAGCCCTTTGGCCTATCCTTCTCCCTCCTCCACTGTATTGCCTGCATGCCCAGAATCTCCAGACACTCTCCTCAGAAGAATTCAAGGGTCGTATGATTAACAAATTCCACCATCACTCGACTAGCACTGCCACTGATTATATGTGGCTTTCTCCTGCAAGCAGATTAAAAAGGACATACGTTGAAATAAGGAATCTGAGAGAAGATGTGCATCACTTAATTGCCGAAAGCAGCAGTTACCTTAAGTGAATCTGTGAACATGCAGCTTGCAGGTTCCTTGGGGATAATTTAAACTCCCAGGGTGGGTGGGAGAGGAGGTGGGTGGCGGTTTAAAAATAAAATAATGGGAAACGCAATTCCAACCCGCATCCAACTCATCCACTCCCGTTTTAGCGGAGGCAGGTCGGGGGGCAGGCGACCAATCCGCTCTCCGGAGGTCGATCGGTCACTAAAATCTTTTAAGAAGGCTGCGTGTCTCCATTTCAACTCAAGTTTTATATTTTGTAACACCTGCAGGCCAAGTTTCCCAGGCCTTGGGAATCCTGCCATAGAAACATAGAAGATAGGAGCAGGAGTAGGCCATTCGGCCCTTCAAGCCTGTTCCGCCATTTAATGCGATCATGGCTGATCATCCAAATTCAGTACCCTGTCCCTGCTTTCTCCCCATATTCCTTGATCCCTTTAGCCTTAAGAACTATATCTAACTCCTTCTTGAATATATTTAATGATTTGGCCTCAACTGCCTTCTGTGGTAAAGAATTCCACAGGTTCATCACTCTCTGGGTAAAGAAATTCCTCCTCATCTCAGTCCTAAATGGCTTACCCCTTATCCTTAGACTGTGACCCCTGGTTCTGGACTCCCCCGCCATCGGGAACATCCTTCCTGCATCTAGTCTGACCAGTCCTGTTAGAATTTTATAAGTTTCAATGAGATCCCCTTTCATTCTTCTAAACTCTAGCGAATATAAGCCTAATCGACCCAATCTCTCTTCATACGTCATTCCTGCCATCCTAGGTATCAGTCTGGTGAATCTTCGCTGCACTCCCTCCATGGCAAGAACATCCTTCCTCAGATAAGGCGACCAAAACTGCACACAATACTCAAGGTGTGGTCTCACCAAGGCCTTGTACAACAGCAGCAAGACATCCTTGCTCCTGTACTCGAATCCTCTCGCTATGAAGGCCAACATACCATTTGCCTTCTTAACTGCCTGCTGCACCTGCATGCTTACCTTCAATGACTGGTGCACAAGGACACCCAGGTCTTGTTGCACCTCCCCTTTTCCCAATCTATTGCCGTTCAGATAATAATCTGCCTTCCTGTTTTTGCCACCAAAGTGGATAACCTTACATTTATCCACATTATACTGCATCTGCCATGCATTTGCCCACTCACCCAACCTGTCCAAATCATACTGGAGTTTCTCTGCATCCTCCTCACAGCACACTCGCCCACCCAGCTTTGTGTCGTCTGCAAACTTGGAGATATTACATCTAGTTCCCTCGTCTAAATCATTAATATATATTGTGAATAGCTGGGGTCCTAGCACCAATCCCTGCGTTACCCCACTAGTCACTGCCTGCCACTCGGAAAAAGACCCGTTTATTCCAACTCTTTGCTTCCTGTCTGCCAGCCAGGTCTCTATCCAAGTCGGTACCTTACCCCCAATCCCATGTGCTTTAACTTAGCACGCAAATCTCTTATGCGGGACCTTGTCGAAAGCCTTCTGAAAGTCCAAATACACCACATCCACTGGCAGATGAAAAGGTTGTGAGAAAGGCCGGATTCACGAGGTAAGTGCCTTTATTGCACTGCTTGTGGGCCAGGAGGAGCAGGAGTGTTACTCCCGGCCCACCAAGCATGCCTTTTAAACACCCCGTGATGGGACCCCTGCGATCGGCCAACCCGCCTCTTGAGGTTCGACTCCCCCCCACCCCTGCGATGTCTTTTCCCAGCTCCAAGTTATTATCGGGCCCCTTGTGTCAATAGTGTATACAATGTTTGTTGCTTGTCATATTTAATTGCTTTATCATGCCTGCAAAGCACAATGCCCTTTTATAACCTGGGCATGACTGTGCATTTGGAAAGCACATGCCTATTTGCCTGAGTACTGGGCATTGTCCCTCTGTGATGTTGCATCAAGCTTTCAGTGATGTGCGGTTCTGATGCATTAGAAGGCCACATTGTGCACTTAAGCAAAATGTGGGCAGTACTTAACTTGCAACCTTCTTGAGACCAGTTAATTTCTTCTTCACCTGTTCCTAGGTGAGTACACAGAGAAGATAGCATTGGCGCTTTCTGTCACTTCCATCCACGCTTCTCTGACCCTGCTCTTGCATTCACCATGGCTCTCACCTCCCAAAAAGGACCACCCATCTTCAAAGGACCTCTTGTAGCAGCATTTTAAGAAAGAGATAGATAGATTTCTAGACACAAAAGGCATCAAGGGGTATGGGGAGAGAGCGGGAATATGGTATTGAGATAGAGGATCAGCCATGATCATATTGAATGTGGAGCAGGTTCGAAGGGCCGAATGGCCTACTCCTGCTCCTATTTTTCTATGTTTCTATGTTTCCAAAGCAGCTGCACTGAAAGGAACAATTTGGGTTGAGTGACATGCTCCAGCTATTTCTCATCCTAGGACGGTTTTGAGACCGAGCCATGAGCTCTGCTGAGGTCACTGCAATATTATGTAAATGAGCTGGTCTCACTTTATGGCAGATGATGAGCTCCTTGCAGTGCACAGCTCTGCCAGGACTGTAATACCAGCCCTGCTGAGGTCTGTCATTAATGGACAATAATGTAGGAGTGCTGTAAAACCTAAAGCATACGCATGCATTTCATTTCAAATCCTTGATTCAAATGAGAACTGTTCACTCTCTGTGCCTTTTCCTGCAATGGTTAGTTCTTTCGTCTTCAATATTTTTCTGTAATAAGTAATAATGGAGGATATATTTGAGCTACTGTTAATTTTACTGTTCAGTTAATGGAAATTTGTATTCTAAGTGGGAAGAACACTTTTAGCAGCGTTACCACCGTACTACAGATTCCAATATGGGTTCATCACAAGAGTAAAAGCTTACTGCTAATGAACTAGACACATCAATTTAAGCCATTATTAGAGCAGAATCTAATACACTTCAATAAGTCAGCTAGACTATGAATTTTAAATATCTTATGGCACCAGTCGCATTTGAGCCAGAGTTTATTACTTGCTGCTAGTCTAAGCTTAATACATTGAAATTTTTATTCCCTCCTTTTCCGAACGCAGTACATTTTTCACCAGTTACACCGTCCATGCTTATCACAGGCAGCCGCTTTTATCGGGCAAATGGCGCTCACCATTTCCCATTACCATAGGAGTCAATTACAAAAGTGCGCCAACTACTTCGGGCAGTTCAGTAAATACTTACCCTGTACATACCCGTTTAAAAGGCTGCGCTGATTTCGGCCAACGTTGGGTCTTCAAGCACTTTCAATTAGCAGTTCGCACCTTGTTAAAGTGTGATTACCTTAGTGAAGGGATTCTGGATGTAACTGCTAACAATTAGGAGAAGCAGTTGCTAAGTGAGATTCCCCGTTTAAAAAAAATAGGTTGGTTACTTACTTTTTTTGTTTTACCGTCCACCACATCTAGCAGGTGTATCACATTAACACCAACGCGCCTGCTATAAACGCTGGGGACTGTATCTTCTGGTGGGATATGAGGGATAATTTTAGGAAATTGCATGCCCGGGGTTGAATGCTGCCCATCAGGAGTGCTTATCAGGAATTCGCAAACGTGACCCCCCTGATACTTTGTGCATTAAAACTGTGGGGATTTTGCATCCAACTTCCTGATAGTCACTGCCAGTGGGCGAGGCTCGCTGCCAGGAGAGCAATGATCACGAATGTTTCAGGGATGCAGGCTCTCCTCCATTAACAAACCCAAGTTGATATTCTTCATGTGTGAGCTTGGATAGTGAATGTCAGAAGACTATTTGACCAAGGAGGAGATTGCAGCTAAGCCCAATCCTGTCCTCATCTGATGCTCATCCATGCACATTGAACAGGAGCCATTGGATAGTCAAGAGTTGCAACTTTGACTGGCTTTTCCCACTCTCCAGCCCAGGGGCACTGAGAGCAATTAGTGCATTCCTGCCTTTGTTTCTGCTGAGAACAGCTAACTCAGACAGACCAGGGATTGAACCTAGGGTTTTTCTGCTCTGTATTCAATACCACACCAGGAAATGCATTGGGAATGCATTGATTTTGTGTTATCATTAAATACATGGTAGAAGTTCCCATTAAAATGAGTGTTTAACCCTTACTGTCACAGTATGGAATACTACAAAGCAATGCTAGGGGGTTTTCAGTACGGAGGTAAGAATTCCTTTGGTCACAGGGTAATGATGCCGTAGGTCCATTTGTAGGGATTTCCTCTGTTTGTTATTTCTAGTGAAATTGTAAAAGCTTTCTTTTAGAATGTGTTTACAATTTTTGCTAGAAATACCAAAGAAAGGAAATCTCTACAAAGGCATTTACAATGTTGCTACAAAGAGCTACCAGAGGAATTCTTACCCCATTACTGTTTAGTCCAATATATGCAACACACCTGTCTGCAATACATTCTGTTACTGTAGCGTCCTGAGTGGACGCTTAGAGAAAATCAGCAATTGCAAAATTTTGGGGTTATCACTGTCAAATTTCAAATATATTCTACAGGAACCCAATAATGACAGCAAGATCCAAAAGATCAAACAGCAAAGTATGTAACAGAAAATTCTAGACATTATAAGAGCTGCACCAAAGAGTGTAACCTAGCAACACGAATTAGATTTATTTTTTAGAATGTAGAATGGGAACGGAGAACTAGTGTGGAACAGAGCACTGGATGAGGGAATGGTTAAAACAGAAACCATTATATTTTTGGAATTATTGAATTATTTAGTTCAATAATTCAAAAAGAATAATGATGCCAAAAATACATGACCCTTCCAGTATATTGCCGTTATGTCTCTGGTGGGAGTGTAGTGAAAGAGCCACAAATTAAGTCCAGGCCCGGATACACCAGGACTCAGCCTTTCCCTATAACTTAGCTCAGAGATAAATACTGCTTCCACATGTAGAGAGGCTTCAGCCCATCTGCTGCTAAAACCCTCATCCATGCTTTTACCTGCAAACTCGAATCTTCTAATGTTCTCCTGCCTGGCCTCCCATCTTCCACCCTCCATAAACTTGAGCTCATCCACCTCTGGAACATTGCTGGACTCCACCCCTGCCTCAGCTCATCTGCTGCTGAAACCCTCATCCATGCCTTTGTTAGCTCTAGACTTGACTATTCCAACGCACTCCTGGCCGGCCTCCCACATTCTACCCTCAGTAAACTTGAGGTCATTGAAAATTCTGCTGCCCGTGTCCTAACTTGCACCAATTCCCGTTCACCCATCACCCCTGTGCTTCCTGACTTACATTGACTCTTAGTCCAGCAACAACTCAATTTTAAAATTCTCATCCTTGTGTTCAAATATGTCTATGGCCTCACCCTCTCCCTATCTCTGTAACCTCCTCCTACAACCCTGCAAGAACTCTGCATTCCTCCAACTCTGGCCTCTTGTGTATTCCCCACTTCCTTTATCCCAACATTGACTTTCAGCCGTCTTGGCTCTCAGCTCTGGAATTTCCTCCCTAAACTTCTCCATCTCACTGCCTCTCTCTCCTCCTTTAAGAAGCTCCTTAAAACCTATCTCGTTGTCATCCTTCCTAATAGCTCCTTTATTAGCTTGGTGTCAATATTTGTCTGATTACGCTCCTGTGAAGCGCCTTGGGACATTTTACTATGTTAAAGTTGCTATATAAATACAAGTGGTTGTTGTTGTTGTAGAGAGGCTTTTCCAACACTTCCTTCACACTCCTGGACAAGACACAAGAAAGTAATTGTCGTGTGGTAGGCGATTCCTCCAATGTCTCGCTGTCTCCTTTCTCACTCTCTCGATTTTATCGATCGGACAATGGTTATTGCTCTTCTAAACTTTCTATTTTCCTCTCGTGTTCCTTCTAAGCTCCAAATTTTCTATCCTATGCTCGTCCTCCTTCCTGCATCCCCAATGTGTTGAAATGGAGACTTGCTGTACAGTCTCCTAGACTGACTCATTCTTCCTGGTAACTGAAGACAATGGCATTCCTTATCTCCCTCAGTGTTTTGTTCTTCCTATAACAACAACAACAACTTGTATTTAAATAGTGCCTTTAATGTAGTGAAACATCCCAAGGCACATCACAGGAGTGTTATAAAACAAAAAATAGACACCGAGCCATATAAGGAGATATTTGGGCTGATGACCAAATGTTTGGTCAAAGAGGTAGGTTTTAAGGAATGTCTTAAAGGAGGAAAGAGAGGTAGAGAGGCAGAGAAGTTTGGGGAGGGAATTCCAGAGCTTAGGGCCTTGGCAGCTGAAGGCACGGCCACCAATGGGTGAGCGATTATAATCAGGGATGCTGAAGAGGCCAGAATTAGAGGAGTGCTGATATCTCGGGGGGTTGTGGGGCTGGAGGAGATTACAGAGATAGGGAGAGGCAAGGCCATGGAGGGATTTGAAAACAATGATGAGAATTTAAAATCAAGGCGTTGCTCAACCATGAGCCAATGTAAGTCAGCGAGCACAGGGGTGATAGGTAAATGGTACTTGGTGCGAGTTAGAACACGGACAGCAGAGTTTTGAAGGACCTCAAGTTTACGAAGAGTAGAATGTGGGAGGCCAGCCAGGAGTGCGTTGGAATAGTCAAGACTAGAGGTAACAAAGGCATGGATGAGACTTTCAGCAGCAGATGAGCTGAGGCAGGGGCAGAGACAGGAGATGTTCTGGAGATGGAAATAGGCGGTCTTAGTGATGGCGCAGATATGTGGTCGGTAGCTCATTTCGGGGTCAAATATGGCACCAAGGTTGTGAACAGTCTGGTTTAGCCTCAGACAGATGTCAGAGAACAGAGTTTGTGGTCAGGACCAAAGACAATGGATTCAGTCTTCCCAATATTTAGTTGGAGGAAATTTCTGCTCATCCAGTACTGGATGTCTGACAAGCAAACTGACAATTTAGAGACACTGGAGGGGTCAAAAGAAGTGGTGGTGAGGTAGAGCTGGGTGTCGTCAGCGTACATGTGGATGTCGCCGAGGGGCAGCATGTAGATGAGAAATAGGAGGAGGCCAAGGATAGATCCTTGGGGGACACCATAGGTAACGAAGCGGTAGCTTTTAAAACCAAAACTACATCTTGATTTTCCCCCTGTTCCTTTCAACATCCATGATGTCCTTCATGATAGGCCTTGGCCTTTCAACCATGTTTCTCAATAAAAACAAATTGGATTCATTACAAATTCACATTCCCAGCATACAGCTTTGCGCATATCTGGAATTTGAACAGGGTGGTTAGAGAGTCCCTGGGGCTTTCCATCTCTGGAAATTCCTAAGGAGTCTGCTGACTTCTCTACCTAAATTTGCAATATTTGCAAAGATCTGCACTGACAGTATGAATTTGTAAAATCTGCTCAATAGAATTTAGCATTTAGACAATGACCCCAAAAATCTACGGCACTTTTAGCAGTCTCTTGTCTATATTCAGCAGGAGTACGCCAGAACAGCTTTAAACTTGGTATAGTCGCATCTGGATCTTGTGGCACTGTTCCCGGGATGGCCTCTAGGGTGGGGCCTCTGCCCAGCTCTACAAGACCATCACTATAAGTGGACAGAGCTAGGGCAAAAACTCCTAAGATTGGAGTTCCTGCTCCTAGGATCCCAGTCAAGACCAAGTATAAAAATCAGTGCTGGTACACCTGATTTCACCAGGCATACCTGGCTGAAAGAGGTGGCAATCGGGCCCACCTGAAGAGGAGGGGCCTAGAACTTTTTCAGAGGGGGTTTCAAGCAGCTCCTCTATGGGTACAAAATTGTTCTTCAATAGTGGGGGACCTGGCACCTCCCCTGCCACACCCCCACCCCTCCCCCCGGGCCGGCCATTTCTGGAGTCATCGCTGGAGGGCCACACATTCCCCCCATACTGTGTAAGATCCTTTTTTCCTGTCCCGGCTGCTGATTCCATGGAGTTCAGTGGGTTCAGTCGTGGTGGCTGCAATCAGGTGCATCTGGGTACCAACAACAACAACACCTTCATTTACATAGTGCCTTTAAAGTAGAATAACGTCCCAAGTTGCTTCACGGGGATGTGAAAATGGATGAAAATGGACAAAGATGGATGCCGAGATAAAGAAGGAGATAATAGGAAAGAAGTGGGTTTTAAGGAGGATCTTAAAGGAGGAGAGAGAGGTGGAGGGATTTAGGGAGGGAATTCCAGAACCTGGGGACGAAATGGCTGAAGGCACAACCACCTTGATTTTCAGTCACATGAGGCTTTTGACATAAATCACTTCTGTTAGTCTATAGTTTTCTAAGTAATTTTAGAAAATATCATTTTTATACATAATGTTAATGCTTTATTTTGAATTGGTAAATAAACTGCTTGTAGTATTCTAAAAGGATGTGAGATCCACGTGCTCATTTTATTAAATTCAACATCCTTTGGGGTATTGAACGACCTAAATTGACAATCGTACCTCAAATCCAGATTGACAGAGGCCAGCCTCACACCTCTATAATGTTTTATTTTAGAACTCATTTTTTGCTCTGCTGATTCCCTTCCAGTGGTCGAGGCAATAAGGGGAAAACCAGGAGCACAGGGGTGGAGGGTAGTACCAGTTAGGTGAGATGATTGTCATATTTTCTCCCACTTGTTAACTCTACATGAAGGTTCTATGTGCGAATCGTTAACCTGTATATTCCATTTTCAGACAGTGATGTATCAGCTGTGCATGTTTTTGTCTATTCTGATTACATTTCAGATTTTTTTTACCATTTTATGTCAACTCTGCAAACGCCTGCAGACTAAACGACGCAGTTGTCAAAACCATCAGTTACAAGGCCGCTGGGTTTAAGTAAATGTCGCCAAATGTAATATTCTTTTCCAATACTAAATGCTAATGTAACCACAAGGAAAACATGTTAGCCTAGGGACAAAGAATGCAATAAAAAGTGGTTTTCTTCCACGGGCTGACTTAGGTCTAATACCTCTAGCAGGGAATCTTAGCTGTTTGGTTGAAAGGCTGCCAGAGGACCTTGGAGCAAGGCATTCATTTTATATCTACTGCTTCTCCTACATCTTTTGAACATTCTGTTTAACTTACAAGGATATAGGGTTGGATTTTTTTTTTGTTTATTTAAATGTTTTTCTTTAAAACCAGTATTGATTTGCTCTTCTTGATTTTTTTATTTATATTCATGTGAGTTGTTTCTAAGTTGTTTTTTTCATTCATCATCGCTGTGTTTTCCGACATGAAGTACTTCTTACCAGCACTGCACGTATCTAGAACTATTATAATGAAATATGAGTGCAACGGCACTCATCTCACTCACTGGGGGTGAATTTAACTATTTGCAGGTTTCTGGCAGGAAATCGCTGGTTTCAGTTAGCTTCCTGCCCCACACAGCAGTGTGAGGCCACAACGATTTTAGCCGATGGGCCTCGTTAACGTGCGACCCGTCCACTTCCCGACCGCTGGCACTCAGGTTAGTGTGGGGAAGGGGATTTTTTTTATTCTTTCACGAGATGTGGGCGTCACTGGCAAGTCCAGCATTTTTTGCTCTTCCATAATTGCTCTTGAGAAGGTGGTGGTGAGCTGCCTTCTTGAACCGCTGCAGTCCATGTGGTGAAAGTACTTCCACAGTGCTGTTAGGGAGGGAGTTCCAGGATTTTGGCCCAGCGACTATGAAGGAACGGCGATATATTTCCAAGTCAGGATGATGTGTGACTTGGAGGGGAACTTGCAGGTGGTGGTGTTCCCATGCGCCTGCTGCCCTTGTCCTTCTAGGTGGTAGAGGTCGTGGGTTTAGGAGGTGCTGCCGAAGAAGCCTTGGCGAGTTGCTGCAGTGCATCTTGGAGATGGTACACACTGCAGCCATGGTGAGCCGGTGGTGGAGGGAGTGAATGTTTAATGTGGTGGATGGGATGCCAATCAAGCGGACTGCTTTGTCCTGGATGGTGTCGAGCTTCTTGAGTGTTGTTGGAGCTGCACTCATCCAGGCAAGTAGAAAGTATTCCATCACACTCCTGACTTGTGCCTTGTAGATGGTGGAAAGGCTTTGCGGAGTCAGGAGGTGAGACACTCGCTGCAGAATACCCAGCCCCTGAACTGCTCTTGTAGCCACAGTATTTATGTGGCTGGTCCAGTTAGGTTTCTGGTAAATGGTGACCCCCAGGATGTTAATGGTGGGGGATTTGTTGATGGTAATACCGTTGAATGTCAAGAGATGGTGGTTAGACTCACTGTTGTTGGAGATAGTCATTGCTTGGCACTTGTCTGGCGCGAATGTTACTTGCCACTTATCAGCCCAAGCCTGAATGTCATCCAGTTCTTGTAGCATGCAGGCATGGACTGCTTCATTATCTGAGGAGTTGCTAATGGAACTGAACACTGTGCAGTCATCAGCGAACATCCGCACTTCTGACCCTATGATGGGGGTAAGGTCATTGATGAAACAGCTGAAGATGGTTGACCTAGGATACTGCCATGAGGAACTCCTGCAGCAATGTCGTGCGGTGGGGAGCACTCCTGCTCCTCCTGGCCCTAAAAAAGGAATGTAAAACTTGTCTGGAGGGCCTCTTCAGCTTCCCGATCGTCATCAGGCTGTCCTTCCCCTGCCAGGAAAATTGCAGCAGCTTCCCCGCGCAGTCCTGGCTGATTTTTTCCTTCCCTAACCCAGAGTTACCACAGTCAATTGTAGAGACTCCTCTACCACCCTGACTAAAATCAGCTAACTCAGTACAAACTGGGTTTGAGTCTCGCTCAGCTACTCACAAACTTAACAAAGTGAGTCTTCAGGGAACGCTAAACTGCTTAGACAATGAAAAATTGTATCACACACTATTCACTTCCTTCTACCTTTCCCTCTGTCTTTTATTTGCCTGATTTAGCTAACTCTTCACCTCTTGGCCATATTCACCTTTTGGCCTCATTATTATCTGCCTGTTTTCCTTTTCCTTCTATAATACTTGCTTTTTTGCATTTATTTTCTTGCCTTCATTGCCTCCTGCACTTTATTGAGCTAACTAATGTGTCAGTCATAGCTCAGTGGTAGCACCCTTGTCTCTGTATTAGGTAGTCATGAGTTCAAACCCCACTTGAGCACTTAAGGACTTAATTTTGGCTGGTACTCCAGTGCAGCTCTGAGAGAGTCCTGCACTGTCAAAAGTGCCATCTTTTGGATGAAACTATAAACCAAACTTCCATCTGCCCCCTCAGGAAGACGTAAAGGATCCCATGGCACTATTTGAAGAAGAGCTGGGAAGGTCTCCTGGTATTTTGGCCAATATCTATCCCTCAACCAACACCACTAAAAACAGCTTAATTGGTCATTTATTTCATTGCTGTTTGTGGGACCTTGCTGTGCACAATTTGGCTGCTGCATTTCCCTATTTTATAATAGCGACTGCACTTCGAAAGTACTTCATTGGTTGTGAAGTATTTTGGGTTGACCTGAGGTCATGAAAGGCCTGTATATATGCAAGTTCTTTCTTTTTCTTCCTTTCCTGTTCTTATTGGCTTTTACTCTCTTTTGTTTGTTCTCTTCTTCTTTGACTCTTGCTTTTCCCTTTGCCTGTTGATTCTCCCTCCTGTTTTCTTGCTCTTGTTGTCTCCTGGTCTGTTCTAATTTGTCTACTCCCACTTGATCTTGGTCTGTTTTTGGCTTTTACCTCTTGAACTATTTCTTCATTTCCCTGGGTCTTATTTCCAAATCTCAACCCCTACCTCGACATATTAGTGTCATATTAGTTATTACAGAGACGTGGTTGCAAGGTGACCAAGGCTGGGAACTGAATATTCAGGGGTATTTGACATTTTGGAAGGATAGGCAGAAAGGAAAAGGAGGTGGGGTAGCTCTGTTAATAAAGGATGAGATCACTGCAGTGGTGAGGAATGATATTGGCTCAGAAGCTCAAGATGTAGAATCAGTTTGAGTGGAGATAAGAAACAGTAAGGGTAAGAAGTCACTGGTGGGAGTAGTATATAGGCCCCCTAACAGTAGCTACACTGTAGGACAGAGTATAAATCAAGAAATAATGGGGGCTTGTAAGAAAGGTACTGCAATAATCATGGGTGATTTTAATCATCATAAAGATTGGACAAATCAAATTGGCAAGGGTAGCCCTGAGGACGAGTTCATAGAGTGTATTTGGGATGGTTTCTTAGAGCAATACGTTGAGGAACCAACCAGGGAGCAAGCTATTTTAGATCTGGCAATGTGTAACAGGATTAATTAATGATCTCATAGTAAAGGATCCCCTAGGAAAGAGTGATCATAGCATGGTAGAATTTCAAATTCAGTTTGAGGGTGAGAAACTTGGATCTGAAACTAGTGTCCTAAACTTAAATAAAGGCAATTACAAGGGTATGAGGACAGAGTTGGCTAAAGTGGACTGGGAAAATAGATTAAAGGGTAAGACGGTAGATCAGCAGTGGCAGACATTTAAGGAGATATTTCATAAATCTCAGCAAAGGTGTATTCCAGTGAGAAAGAAGGCTCTACGAGAAGGATGCACCATACATGGCTAACTAAGGAAGTTAAGGATGGTATCAAATTGAAAGAAAAGGCATACAATGTTGTGAAGATTAATGGTAGGCCAGAGGATTGGGAAATTTTTAGAAACCAGCAAAGGATGAGTAAAAAAATTATAAAGAGGGAGAAGATAGAGTATGAGAGTAAACTAGCAAATAATATAAAAACAGACAGTAAGAGCTTCTTCAGGTATAGAAAAAGGAAGAGAGTAACTAAAGTAAACGTTGGTCCCTTAGAGGATGAGACTGGGGAATTAATAATGGGAAATAGAAAAATGGCAGAGACTCTAAACAATTATTTTGGATCGGTCTTCACGGTAGAAGACACTAAAAGCATCCCAATAATAATAGATAATCAACGGGCTATAGGTAGGGAGGAAATTAAAACAATCTTTATCACTAGGGAAAATGTACTAGGCAAACTAATGGGGCTAAAGGCCGACAAGTCTGCTGGACCTGATGGCCTGCATCCTAGGGTCTTAAAAGAAGTGGCTGCAGAGATAGTGGATGCATTGGTTGTAATCTACCAAAATTCCCTGGATTCTGGAGAGGTCCCAGCGGATTGGAAAACCGCAAATGTAACGCCACTATTCAAGAAAGGAGGGAGACAGAAAGCAGGAAACTATAGGCCAGTTAGCCTAACATCTGTCATTGGAAAAATGCTGGAATCCATTATTAAGCAGGTAATAGCAGGACATTTAGAAAATCATAAGACAATCAAGCAGAGTCAACATGGTTTTATGAAAGGGAAATCGTGTTTAACAAATTTGCTAGGGTTCTTTGAGGGTGTAACAAACAGGGTGGATAAAAGGGAACCAGTGGATGTGGTGTACTTTGATTTCCAGAAGGCATTCGATAAGGTGCCACATAAAAGGTTACTGCACAAGATAAGAGCGCACGGGGTTGGGGTAATATTTTGGCATGGATAGAGGATTGGCTAACTAACAGAAAACAGAGAGTTGGGATAAATGGGTCATTTTCCGGTTGGCAACCAGTAACTAGTGGGGTGCCACAGGGATCAGTGCTAGGGCCTCAACTATATACAATCTATATTAATGACTTGGATGAAGGGACCGAGTGTACTGTAGCCAAATTTGCTGATGATACAAAGATAGGTGGGTTAGCAAGTTGTGAGGAGGACACAAAGAGTCTGCAAAGGGATATAGATAGGTTAAGTGAGTGGGCAAAAATTTGGCAGATGGAGTATAATGTGGGAAAATGTGAGATTATCCACTTTGGAAGGAAGAATGAAAAAGCAAATTATTATTTAAATGGAGTGAGACTGCAAAATGCTGCGGTACAAAGGGATCTGGGGGTCCTAGTACATGAAACACGAAAAATTAGCATGCAGGTACAGCAAGTAATTAGGAAGGCTAATGGAATGTTGGCCTTTATTGCAAGGGGTATGGAATATAAAAGTAGGGAAGTTTTGATGCAACTTTACAGGGCGCTGGTGAGATCGCACCTGGAGTACTGCGTGCAGTTGTGGTCTCCATATTTAAGGAAGGATATACTTGCATTGGAGGCAGTACAGAGAAGGTTCACTAGGTTGATTCCTGGGATGAAGGGGTTGACATATAACAAAAGGTTGAGCAGGTTGGGCCTATACTCATTGGAGTTTAGAAGAATGAGAGGTGATCGTATTGAAACATATAAGATTCTGAGGGGGATGCTGAGAAGATGTTTCCCCTAGTGGGGGTAACTAGGACTAGGGGGCATAGTTTCAGAATAAGGGGTCGCCCATTTAAGACGGAGATGAGAAGGAATTTCTTCTCTCAGAGGGTAGTGAATCTCTGGAATTCTCTACCCCGGAGAGCTGTGGAGGTGGAGTCATTGAATATATTCAAGGCGGAGATTGACAGACATTTGAACTACAAGGGAGTCAAGGGGTATGGGGAGAGAGCGGGAAAGTGGTGTTGAGGACAAGATTGGATCAGCCATGATCTTATTGAATGGCGGAGCAGGCTCGAGGAGCCGATTGGCCTACTCCTGCTCCTGTTTCTTATGTTCTTATGTTCTTCCAACCTCTCTTTTTCCTTCAGATCTGATGTCAGTCTCTCCCTGGTTTGATTCTCTGGAGAGTTTTCTACCACAGGTTTACCATTCATGCAATCAAAATAATATTACCTTGTCCAGTGCCTTCTGCACAATTTGGCAACATCATCATTCCCCTCATAATCATGTAAGCTGCACAGACCCAGACTGAGCCCAAACATTCTAAACACCAAGGAAAGGCTGCATCAGAGAACCGTAAACCTATTAAACCACCAACCTAAGATAAAGTATGTTGCGCCTAGACCATAATTCTTGGTGAGTTTTTAAACTACTGGGGCATCAGAGCCTAATCCAATCCTGCTATCTATTTTGCACTCAACACCTTAAGATGTTTTCTGTGTATTCAATCAGCTGCTTTTGCCTATGTGGTCATGTTGCGGAGATGCCGGTGTTGGACTGGGGTGGACAAAAATGAGAAGTCGCACAACACCAGGTTATAGTCCAACAGATTTATTTAAAATTACAAGCTTTCGGAGCTGTCGCCCCTTCGTCAGGTAACACACAAATTTAATTATTTCTTACAGCCTTAATCCAGGTTTGTAGGCATAGAAATTTGATCGCACCTGAAAACAGACATGCAGGGGGCGAAGCTCAGCAACCTTCCACCTCCCAAGCTGTAGCCACTGGGGAAACACTTCGTAGGAGCACTAGGATGGGTAAACGAGCACACAAGACAGGCACTAAGGGATTGCACAAGGGTGATTCTTAATTATTCCTGTTAAATATTATGCACAGATGGATTTGAGTTGTTGGATTTTTTTCTGGATTTGACCTGGTATAGGGACCCATAGGCTGGACTGAAGAAAGACAATCGAATGGTGGTAGTAAGGTGGTGATAAGTGCGATTGGGGATTGGGTGATATAGATCCCGTGAAGCACTCTTGGTTGAATAGCTCTCTAAGAGCTCTGTCAGTGAGGGACACTGGTGGCCTTTGCTGCTCCTGTTCCTCATCCTTTTTGTGCTGCTCCACCTCCTCCTGCACCTCCTGCTGCCCAGGTGGTGGTCAGGGCTGGCCCCTCATTATCGCAAATTTATGCAGCATGCAGCAGACGACCACTAATCTGGATACCTGCTGTAAAGCTTCTCCCAAATGGTCTAGGCAGCAGAAGCGTTGCTTGAGGATGCTGACTGTCTGCTCAATGACATTTCTGGAGGTGGCATGGCTCTCGTTGTAGACCACTTCTGTGGCTGTGCCAAGGTTCCTGACAGGTGTCCTGAGCTATGTCTCAAAGCCATTGAATCAGGGATAAGGACTCACCAAAATTAATGTAAACAAAATAACAGTAATGAAGAAAATAATGGCACTAAGGAGTAACAGATCCCCAGGATCAGATGGTTTTCTTCCCAGGGTTTAAAGGAAGTAGGTGAGAACATTGCAGATGCCCTAACTATAATCTTCCAGAGATCTCTCGATTCGGGATCCGTGCCTTTAGATTGGAAAATTGCACATGTCACTCCGCTATTTAAGAAGGGTGAGAGAGGGAAACCAAGAAATTATAGACCAGTTAGCCTAACATCTGTTGTCGAGAAATTACTAGAGTCTATAATTAAGGATAGAGTGACTGAACACCTTGAAAATTTTCAGCTGATTAGAGAGAGCCAGCATGGATTTGTAAAAGGGTAGATCATGCCTGACAAACCTGATTGAATTTTTTGAAGAGGTGACTAAAGTAATGGACAGGGTAATGTCTATGGATGTTATTTATATGGACTTCTAGGAGGCATTTGATAAAGTCCCTCATAAGAGACTGTTAACTAAAGTTGAAGCCCATGGAATTGAAGGCAAATTATTGACCTGGTTAGGAAATTGGCTGAGCGGCAGGAGACAGAGAGTAGGGATAATGGGCAGGTACTCTAATTGGCAGGATGGGGACCTCAACTATTCACTGTATTTATTAACGACTTAGATGATGGGATAGAAAGTCATATATCCAAGTTTGCTGATGACACAAAGATCGGCGGCATTGCAGGCAGTGCAGATGGAAGCATAAAATTACAAAGAGATATTGATAGATTAAGTGAATGTGCAAATCTGTGGCAAATGGATTTCAATGTAGGCAAATGTGAAGTCATCCACTTTGGACTTAAAAAGGATAGAACACGGTACTTTCTAAATGCTGAAAAGCTAGAAACAGTGGATGTCCAAAGAGACTTTGGGGGTCCAGGTACATAGATCATTAAAATGTCATGAACAGACACAGAAAATAATTTAAAAAGCTAATGGAATGATGGCCTTTATATCCAGAGGACTAGAATACAAGGATGCAGAAGTTATGCCACAACTGTACAAAGCCCTGGTTAGACCACACCTGGAGTACTGTGAGCAATTCTGGGCACCACACCTTAGGAAGGATATATTGACCTTGGAGGGAGTTCAGCGTAGGTTTAACAGAATGATAGCTGGACTCCAAGGGTTAAATTACAAGGAGAGATTACACAATCTAAGGTTGTATTCCCTGGAATTTAGAAATTTAAGGGGTGACTTGATCGAAGTTATCAAGATATCAAGGGGAACAGATAGGGTAGATAGACAGAAACTATTTCTGCCGCTGGTTGGGGATTCTAGGACTAGGGGCATAGTCTAAAAATGAGAGCCAAACCTTTCAGGAGTGAAATTAGGAAACACTTCTACACACAAAGGGTGGTAGAAGTTTGGAACTCTCTTCCTAAAATGGCAATTGATGCTAGATCAATTGTTAATTTTAAATCTGAGATTGATAGATTTTTATTAATCAAAGGTATTAAGGGATATGGGCCAAAGGATATGGAGTTAGGTCGCAGATCAGCCATGATCTCATTGAATGGCGGAACAGGCTCGAGGGGCTAAATGGCCTATTCCTGTTCTATGTTTCTATGTTCCAGTAGCCAGCCTTTGACCTGACAGTCTGGTTGGCCTAATCCAATATGGCAGGTGGTGTACTTCTGGTACGAAATTAGCTTGTGCATGCTGCCCACCATAATGGATCCCTAGGCTCGATCGAATTTCTAGGCCACAGTGGCATAGTGGTTAGCACTGTTACCTCACAGCGCCAGGGACCCGGGTTTGAATCCGGCCTCGGGTGACTGTCTGTGTGGAGTTTGCACATTCTCCCCGTGTCTGCGTGGGTTTCCTCCGGGTGCTCCGGTTTCCTCCCACAGTCCAAAGATGTGCGGGTTAGGTTGATTTGGCTATGATAAATTGACCCTTAGTGTTAGGGGGATTAAATACGTGGGGGTAACGGGGATAGGGTGGGATATGTGTCGGTGCAGGCTCGATGGGCCGAAATGGCCTCTATCTGCACTGTGGGGATTCTGTATTAGCTTACAGTGTGAAACTGCTCTAATTTTGATAGTTATTTAGCAGAAGCTCATAAAGATGAATGCTGAAAGTGTTAGAAATAAAAATGTCACACTGGTACATGAGTGTGAATTTGCTATGTGTTCATAAGAGTGTTATGAGAGCTTGGACTTTGCTGACAGCCCACACATCTAATCAAGGAGCACGTAATAATGTTACCATAGTGAAAGCTACTATGTGTGATCACTGGATAATGCAATCATATTCCAAAGTAGATTTTGTTTTCTCACGTAGACCTCATGCTTTTAGTAATCATCACTTCACATTAATTTGCCTCTGTGATCAGCTCAGGCCCACATTGTTAGCTTAAAATATCATATTCATGAAGCAGTCACTTTTATTTCCTCCAGAACATTCTAAGTAAATTAAAAGAGAAAAGCTGATTCTAATCAGACCAGATCCTAGTATCTTTATTTGCATTTGTTTGTTCCCATATTATCAACTGGCTTATGTCCCATCCATTGCTGAGTCCCAGCAATCTGGCATAATGAGCTATGAGAATGCATCCTTCTCACTGTTCTTTATTAGGATCAAAGGGGTAGATCTTGACTTTAGGCGATAGTGTAATATGGGTGATAGCGATTTGGCAGCCCGTTTTACATCTCGAATATAGGGACATAGGAACAGGAGTAGGCCATTCAGCCACTCGAGCCTGTTCCGCCATTCAATGAGTTCATGGGTGATCTGTATCCAAACTCCATCCACCCACCTTGGCTCAATATCCCTTAATATCCTTGGCTAGCAAAAATGTATTGATCTCAGATTTAAAATTATTAATTGAGGTAGTATCTACTGCTTCTTGTGGGAGAGAGTTCCATATTTCTGCCACCCTTTGCATAAAGAAGTGTTTCCTAGCTTCTCTCCTGAAAGGCTTGGCTCTGATTTTAAGGTTATGTCCCCTTGTCCTAGACTCCCCCACCAGCGGAAAATGTTTCTCTCTATTTACCTCAATTCCTTACAAAATCCTAAAAACTTCAATCTAATCACCCCATAACCTTCTATATGCCAGGGAATACAAACCTAGTTTATGTAATCTCTCCTCATAATCTAGCCCTTGGAGCCCTGGTAACATTCTGGTGAATCTGCGCTACACTCCTTCCAAGGCCAATATATCCTTTCTGAGGTGCGGTGCCCAAAATTGTACACAGTACTCCAGATGTGGTCTAACCAAGGCTTTGTATAGCTGGAGAAAAACTTCCTTCCCTTTATATTCTAGCCATCCATTAGCCTTTTTGATTATTTTTTATACCTGACTGCTACATTTTAGTGATCTGTGTACATGGATCCCTAAATCTCTTTGGACCTCCACTGTTCCAAGCTTTTCACTATTTAAATAATTCTTGGATCGATCCTTTTTTGGTCCAAAATGCATGACCTCACACTTACCTGTATTGAAATCCATCTGCCACAGTTTCGCCCATTCACTTAATCTATTAATGTCTCTTTGTAATTTTTTGCTCCCGTCTACATTACTTGCTATGCCACCAATCTTTGTGTCATCGGCAAACTTGGATATATGGCTCTCCATTGTGTTATCTAAGTCTTTAATAAATATAGTGAATAGTTGAGGCCCCAGCACAATTCCTTGTGGTCACTTCCTTCCAATTCAAGTACATACCCATTAACCTACTCACTGGCTGGAATCTTTACCTGAGCGTTGGGGCGGGAAGGTGCGGGCTGCGTAGTAGGTCGCCATCCCAAAGTTTTTAAAAGCGTTTTCTGCACTGCGCGTTTAACTCAATCACATGAATTGAAACAATCTTGCAGGTTTCTCAGCCCAATTAAATGGAGCGGGTCTTGGTGTCCATACTTAAGAAAAGACATACTTGCTCTCAAGTCAGTACAAAGAAGGTTCACTCGGTTAATCCCGGGGATGAGGGGATGGACATATGAGGAGAGGTTGGGTAGATTGGGACTCTACTCATTGGAGTTCAGAAGAATGAGAGGCGGTCTTATTGAAACATATAAGATTGTGAAGGGGTTTGATCGGGTGGCTGCGGGGAGGATGTTCCCGATGATGGGTGAAACTAGAACTAGGGGGCATAGTCTTAGAATAAGGGGCTGCTCTTTCAAAACTGAGATGAGAAGGAACTACTTCACTCAGAGGGTGGTAGGTCCATGGAATATGCTGCCCCAAAAAGCTGTAGAAGCTACATCATTACATAAATTTAAAACAGAAATAGACAGTTTCCTAGAAGTAAAGGGAATTAAAGGTTACGGGGAGCGGGCAGGAATTTGGACATGAGTCTAGGTTCGGATCGGTCAAGGCCCTGTGGGTAGCGTAGCGGGCCCAGGGGCCGTGTAGCCTGATCCTGCTCCTATTTCGTGTGTCCAATTCTGTTAGGTTCAGGAGATGGTTCTGTGATAGTAGATTGGCGGTTAGGATCAGATCAGCCATGATCTTATTGAATGGCGGAGCAGGCTCGAGGGGCCAATTGGCCTGCTCCTGCTCCTATTTCTTATGTTCTTATGTTCTTATGTCTGCTAACGTCACCGATGACTCGTTTTCAGCGCTGATATTTAAAGCAGCCTTGCACACATCCCAGTTGTAGGTTGTTAGAGGAGACATAAAGGTATTTGGGAGAGGTGGAAATTGCTGCATATCACTGAGATTTCTGTGGGTCATGGAGTCACACAGACAGAAGGCTGCGCCAAGATTCCCTGATGCCTCCCTGGAAGTCCTGGTCTAGGGACTCAGAGCACGCAGGAAGGTCCTCTTCCCTGTGGATTGCTGCAAAGGACCATCCAGAGACACCAAGAGGAGATCGCGGAGGAAGTCAGCAGCAGGGATGTCGTGAGGTGGATATGGATCCAGTGTCACAAAGATTTAATGATCTAATGAGGTCAGGAAAGATGAGTGCAATGCCACATTCAACTACATACTGATGTGCGTGTCACCCCAACCCCATCACTCTGCCTTCCCAAGCCACTCCTGCACGTCAATCCTCACACCGACCTACCTTGCCAGGTGCACCCATCCCTCACTCTCTATGCACCTACACACATCCCCATCTGACTAACCACCACTGACACTCACCCTCATCCTAAAGCAATCATAGCAAGTAACACCAGAGAAGGAGGCCATTTGGCAATGTCACGCCACTCGCTCATAGTCACCCTCTACAGATGTAGCCCATCCATTCTTTATACTCATTCCATCACTCTCACTCAGAGTTCTCTTCTTTCTCTTCTTTCAGGAGAAAAGAGCTCAGAACAACAGTGGGAGATAGAGAACCGGAGGTGGGCCTCCAATATTCACAAATTTGAATCCAGCAGAGGAGGTGCTTGAAACCCCTGGAGTTGCAGAGTTGCTGGCAGTGGGAGATAGAGAGAGGGGGACCTGGTGACAGAATTAAATCTCATACAGCCACATGGCATACAACAGTCACTCATGGTGACTTAATGTCAGCAGCCAGTGAAATGTCATCATGTGCATAATGGTAACATTACCCATTTTTATGATAACACTTCTAAATCATCTCTTTACTCTCCCGCAAGTCCATCAAGTGCCCCCCCCCCCCCACCACCACTGTCCTGCTGGAGAAGGAAGACGACTCCTCAGAGGAAGTTCCATCCTCTGAGGGTGCACCGTCTCCAGACCCAAGCACACCCAGCACCAGCGCAGATATGCACACCTCGGTGGGTCCTGTGAGAGATAGAGTAGTGTTGTCACCTGGTGTCTCTCGCATCACAAGTGAGCAAGAGCAGGGACAGCAGAGGCCAGTGAGAAAGAAGGTGATCTTGGAAGGGCAGCGACAATTGCATGAGGCTCTGGCAGCTTTTGCAGTCGCGATGTCTGCAAATGTGCAGAGAATGGAAGAGTCCATCTCCAACATGAGCACCATCTCGCATCGATGGCGACGATGTGCTGTTCCATGGAAAGGATGGCCACCTGCAGGTCCATCAAGTGCCCCCCCCCCACCACTGTCCAGCTGGAGGAGGAAGACGACTCCTCAGGGGAAGCTCCAGCCTCTGAGGGTGCACCGTCAGCAGACCCAAGCGCAGCCAGCACCAGCGCAGATACGCACAGCTCGGTGGGTCCTGTGAGAGATAGAGTTGTGTTGACACCTGGGCCGGGATTTTCACAGGTAAGAACAGGTGGGTTGGAGTAATGGGGGGAAGTGAAAGTTGTAAAAATGCAAAACCCGCCCACCTTCACCTTTCACTCAGGTGGGACGGGGGTGGGGGGCGGGCCGCCAACCTGCTGCCAGGAGGCTGGTTGGCAATTTAATTACTATAATGAGGCCTGAAGCCTCTACTTTAACCTGCTTTGCCGGTTTTACTGCAGATGGCCGGGGATTCCGGGGCTCGGGATTCCCAGTGACTGCACCGAGATGGTCTCAGCCTCGAGGAGCAATCCTTGTGGGCCAGGAGGAGCAGGAGTGCTTCCTCATGGCCTCCCAAGTTCCCCCACCATCAGCCTTGCCCCTCCTCACGGTCAGGGTTTGGACACCCCCAGGGATTGGATCCCCACTTGGGCCTGGAACACCACCCTCCCCGAGGATCGCGGCTCAGCCCCAGGGTCAGGGATCGTACATCCGCCCCCCTCCCGGGATTGCATCCACCCCGGGGAGGACACCCCCCTGGGAAATCAGACCACCCCCGGGGATGGGAGCTCCCCCCTGCCTTGGAACCACCCTCCCGCCAGCATCCTAGGCCCAGCACCTACCTGGTCCTGCATTCTCCTGGTCCATGTTCCCCGCATGACTGGAAGCCAGCCTGTCAATCAGGCTGACTTCCGGGCGGGGAACCCACCCTTTCCGTCACACACACGCTGTGGATGTAAAACTCCACAGCGTGCTGGGAAACCTGAACTTTTGGGTTTCCCGCTGTCTCCCATGGGATTGGGACCCAGGAAAATCCAGCCCCTGGTGTCTCACAGATCACAAGTGAGCAAGAGCAGATGGTGGAGACAGGGTCAGCAGCGGAGAGTCCTCACTGGAGGGCGCTGGATGCTCCAAGCTCTGCTCAGCTGCATGCAGATGCTGAACCTCGGGGGCCAGCGAGAAAGAGGGTGATCTTGGAGGAGCAGCGACAATTGCATGAGGCTCTGGCAGCTTTTGCAGCTGCGATGTGTGCGACTGTACAGAGAATGGAGGAGTCCATCTCCAACATGAGCAGCAGCATATCGCAGGCGATGGCAACAATGTGCTTTTCCATGGAAAGGATGGCCACCTGCATGGAGCAACAAATGCACCAGTCACCCGAGAACATGCTTGCTGTGGGCAACAGATTGCAGACACTCATTGACCTCATCTCGAGGAGGGATACTAATGTAGATTTGGGCGTTCATCGCCCCATTGATGTGCAGCAAGGTGCTCTCTAGCTCCTTGCTAGCAGGGAAGTGCGAGTGGCCCATGAGAGGGATGGTGGTGAGAGGCGAGTCTGCCCCTGCACAGTTGCAGGAGGTGCAGTCTTTGGCGGGACCCTCACCTCTGTTGAAGCCACAGGGTTTGCACCTTGTACAAGCACGTGGAGATGAAAAAAGACACAATCCTAGATGCACAAGGGTATGCACATGGATGTTTGACAAAACGTTAATTTTAAGTTTCAGTTCTATTTCTGATGCACATAAATTTATTTCTTTACACAACTTTCCGGTCTTGTCCATTTTTGCCTGCTGTCTGGGAAGTGGCCTTGTCACTTGGAGTGAATGGTGAGACATTACTTAACCTCGAGCAATGGGGGCTTGGGTGACTGGAATGGCTTGGTCATTGTAGGACTGTTTTGTGGTGTTGTTGGTAGGGAGTGTGGGGAGTTGATACAGCATCTGGGAGCCATATGGGAGCACTGGTGCAAGTTAATTATTCGGGTCATTATGAGGCCATCCCGGGCCTCCCGGACAGCAATGTGCGCCGCTGCTGGTGCCATCTCCACTTCAGGTTCCTCCTCCTCCTCCTCCTCATGTTCCACCTTTTCCTCCCCCTCTGAAAAGGCTGTGCGCTATGCATCTTGCTCCTCCTGCAGCTCCAATCCTCGCTGTTGCGCTATAATGTGCAGTGTGCATCATGAGACGATGATTCTGGAGACCCTGGCTGGTGCATACTGAAGGGGTCCTCCAGATCTGTCAAGGCATCTGAAGCGCATCTTCATCATGCCAATTTCTTGCTCTATGACACATCTGGTGGACATGTGGCTGTCATTCAAGCGCTCCTCGACCTCATTGCTTGGCCTTCTCAACAGTGTTATCAACCACATCTTCAGTGGATAGCCCTTGTCTCCAATCAGCCAGTTGGTAAGTCTGTTTGGAGGTGCGAAGAGCTGAGGGAGGGTGGACTGGCGCAGCACGAAAGAGTCATGACAGCTGCCTGGGAATGTGGCGCACACATGCATGATGATCTTTTTATGGTTTCAGACGAGCTGCACATTGAGGGAGTGGAAGACCTTGTGGTACACAGACACTCCTGGGTGATGATGGGGTGCCTTGATGGCCACGTGTGTGCAGTCGATGACGCCCTGCACCTGTGGGAAGCCAGTCAGAGCTGAGCACCCATTCAGTAACACTGGCCTCGTCAATGGCAATGTTGGCTGACATGTGAAACACGGCATCGATCACCCGTGGGCATCTGTGGGCGGCCAACTGTGAGATCTTGCAAATGTCTGCTGCAGATCCCTGGAAGGAGCCTGAGGCGAAGAAGTTGAGGGCGGTGGTGTTTTTGACAGCCACTGGTAAGGAGTGTCCACCAGGTCCTCTGGCAGCAGGTCTTCCTCCAGCAAGCTACAAATGTCTGCGACTTGCTGCGATAGCCTGAGCCTCCTGAAGCACTGCTGCTCAGTCATGTCCAGGAGTTTGCACATTCTCCCCGTGTCTGCGTGGGTTTCCTCCGGGTGCTCCGGTTTCCTCCCACAGTCCAAAAATGTGCGGGTTAGGTTGATTTGGCTATGATAAATTGACCCTTAGTGTTAGGGGGGGATTAAATATGTGGGGTTATGGGGATAGGATGGGATATGTTAGGGGGAATTAAATACTTGGGGTTACGGGGGTAGAGTGGGATATGTGTACTGTGGGGATTAAAGCAGGGGACAGGGTACTGGATTTGGATGATCAGCCATGATCGTATTGAATGGTGGAGCAGGCTCGACGGGCCGAATGGCCTACTCCTGCTCCTAGATTCTATGTTTCTATGTTTCTATGTTTCTAAGCTCATCCTCTGCCTGTATACCCTGTGTTGGGGGTATCGCCTCCGGCACGGTGCAGCCCTGTGCTGACCCCCTCTCCTGTGGAGCATCAGGTCATTGAGGAGAAGGCTGCTGTTGTGGTTGGAGTTATTGATGCTGAGGCTCAGCTTGGTCTGATACTGTGGTCCAAGGTGAGACAGCATAAGCGACATCCATGCTAATCTAATGGATGCCAGGTAAAGTGGAGATCAGAGGCCCAATCCGTCAATGTTGTGGTAGTGACTAGCAATGTGGTGAGAGTGGCTTCCGAGGTTGCAGAAATCACCTGCAAACTCGTGAAAGCTAAATCTCTGCACAAAATGGTGTCAGCAAGAGCCTTTCCCATAGGCAAGGAAGCAGATGTACGGTTTGAGTATTTATGTGCTTTTTCCAGTCGTCACTTAATGAACTCGTACAATGGCCACTGAGCTTCCACCTCCCCTTCACAGGCAAGGTTCACAAGGTGCGTGAATCCCGTGCTGAACCAGTTAAAGCCCAAACCTGACATTAAAAATGCATTTAAGACTCTATAAACACGCAGTTAACAACCTCAATGAGGTCGCCCACCTCTCCCGAGCAGGTCCATGGTGCGCCTCGAAACACGCCCAGAGTTTAATGCAGAGGTCGGCGGGATGACGGCAGGTTCCCGACGTGCTGTCAATATCTGCGCTTTTGAACGCTGACCTGACCCAAACCCACCCACTGTGCAATGGGAAAATTACGGCCTCTCGGTCTCTGTCTTCTGCCGCCTAACCAATTTCCTAACCAGGTCAATAATTTGCCTTCAATTCCACGAGCCTTAATTTTAGCTAACGATCTCTTATGTGGAACCTTATCGAATGCCTTCTGGAAGTCCATATAAACAACATCCATAGGCATTCCCCTGTCTACTACTTTAGTTACTTCTTCAAAAAATTCAGTTAGGTTCGTTAGACACGACCAACCCTTTACAAATCCATGTTGGCTCTCTCCAATCAGCTCAAATTTCTCTTAAGTGCTCAGTCACTCTGTACTTAATTATAGATTTCAATAACTTCCCCATAACAAATGTTAGACTGACAGGTGTATAATTTCCTGGTTTCTCTTTCTCACGTTTCTTAAATAATGGAGTTACATTTGCAATTATCCAATTGAAATGGACAACTCCTGAATCGAGAGAGCGTTGGAAGATTATGGCTAAAGCATCTGCAATTTCCTCACCTACTTCCTTTAAAATCCTGGGGTGGAAACCATCAGGTCCTGAGGATTTGTCAGTCTTTAGTACCATTATTTTTTCCAATACTGTTTTCTTGCTTATGTTAACTTTAGTGAGTTCCAGTCCTTGATTCATTATTAATATCCCTGGAATGTCAGGTATACTATCCTCTTCATCTACCGTGAAGACTGACACAAAGGCCGGAATTTTAATGTGGAGGCAGGTAGGGAGCAGGGAGGGGGCTGGAAAGTGGTCGGGAAACCCGGGAGATTGGGTTTCCCACAGGCTCTGCCGAATTAAACGGCAAGGCCTAATTAGCATTTAGAATAACTGTTTGCCACCTGAAGCCAGCCAGATGGAAAGGCTCTCGGGAGGGTAGGTCTGCGGCACCAGGCTGCAGAGAGGAGGGAGGCCGGAGGGGGACCGGGGGCCGATGGCCGGGGGCCGAAGATCGAAGGCCGGAGGGGAAACATAGAAAAATAGGAGCAGGAGTAGGCCATTCGGCCCTTCGAGCCTGCTCCGCCATTCAATATGATCATGGCTGATCCTCTATCTCAATACCATATTTCTGCTCTCTCCCCATACCCCTTGATGCCTTTTGTGTCTAGAAATCTATCTATCTCTTTCTTAAATATATTCAGTGACTTGGCCTCCACAGCCTTCTGTGGTAGAGAATTCCACAGGTTCATCACCCTCTGAGTGAAGAAATTTCTCCTCATCTCAGTCCTAAATGTCCTACCCCATATCCTGAGACTGTGACCCCTCGTTCTAGACCCCCCAGCCAGGGGAAACATCCTCCCTGTATCCAGTCTGTCTAGCCCTGTCGGAGGTCTTGTGGTGATGGGGAGGTCGGAGGCCTCGGGGGGGGGGGGGGCGTGGTGGGGAAGGTCAGGGGGAGATCGGAAAGGTCGGGGCCTCGGGGGGTGTCCAATCACTGAGTTTAGTGAGGCAGGAATGCTGGATCCAGCAGGTAAGTGGAAAGGCACGTACCTCTTGGATCCAGCAGTCCTCGCCTCCCTTTGGCTGGTGGGTTCCCCGAGGCTTGGGAAGCCTGCCCGCCCAGAGTTAAATTTAAAATGGTGGATAACCATGAGGCACGGAGCCTCATTATAATATTTAAAGTGCCAACCCACCTCCTGCAAGCGGGTTGGCTGCCCGTCCCCCGACCCGCCTCCGTTAAAACCGGATATGGGCGGGTTGGAGGCGGGATTCAGATTTCTAACAGTTCAACCTCCCACCTGCCCCCAAACCACTTGTTTTATGGGGTTAAAATCCCCCCATAGTAATTATTCAACAACTCTGCCATTTCTTTATTTTTATTTGCAATATTACCCGCATCTGTTTTTAAAGGGCCCACATCACCCTTGACTATCCTTTTTCTTCTAATATAATTGCAAAAACTTCTTGTGTTAATCTTGATATCCCTCACAAATTTCTTTTCGTATTTTTTTTTGCAGCTCTTCTATCTTGTTTGTCTTCCTTTGCTGTTCTTTATATCTCTCCTCGTCCACAGAATTTACATTATTCTTTGCACTTTTATATGCTCTTTCCTTTAGTTTTATGTTATCTTTCATCTCTTTTCTTCGGCTGTTTTATTTGGTAAGTAGAGCTCTTTCCTCTTAAGGTATATATTGGTCCTGTATTAAGTTAATTTTTTTTTGAACACCTCTCACTGTTGATCTGCAGTTTTACCTAATAACAGTTTTAACCAGTTTGCTGTCGTCAGTCTCTGTCTCATCCCGTTAAAGTTAACCTTACCAAAATCTAGAATCTTAGTAACTGTGTTAATTTTCTTCTTTTCAAACCTAACATTGAATTCAATCACATTATGATCACTGTTAGATAAATGTTCGCTTAGTTAGATTATTACCTAAGTCTGGCTCATCACTCATTATCAAATCTAGTACGGCCTGCCTTCTTGTTTATTCTAGAACATTTTGCATCAAAAAATTATCTTGAATGCTCTCAAAAAATTCACTACCTTTCTGACTTGAGCTACTCTGCCTTTCCCAATCTATATGAAAATTAAAGTCTCCATTAAAACAACTTTGCTTTCGCTAAAAGTCTCTGATCTCTGAATTAATACATTCTGCCACTTCATTGCTGCTCTCAGGAAGCCTGTAGACAACTTCCATTACAGTTTTAAATCTTCTCTTGTTCCCCAATTAGAACCATGGGGCTCGATTTTTAATCCCGAGGCAGGTAGGAGTCGGGTTGTGTGGTGGGCGGGTTCTGGAGCCGCTTCTGGCAGGATCTGCTTGTTGATTTCAATGGGGCGCGCTGGCCGGTCCAATGAGTGCGATCGGGTCGGCTGGCCGCCTCTGATGACGTCATCATAGCAGCTGGTTTTAAAACTCCCATTCAGCCTAAGCATTTCTCTTCTGCATTCTGATACTCAGTGATATTGCTCCAGCCACAATGAATTCTTCCAGAGGCAAGGCAGCTCCTCAATTTAATGATGAGTCCCTCCAAGCTCTTGTCGATGCTGTAAGAGGGCGCAGGGAGAGTCTCTTCCCTCCTGATGGCTGGAGGAAGCCTCCTCAGCAGACCAAGGCAGCCTGGCTTGAGGAGGAGGTCAGCGCAAGGTCCATATGTTCACGCTCATGGATCCAGTGCTGGAAATGGTTTAATGATTTTGTGCAAACATCAAAACTGAGTATCCCGTCACACTTACCTTCAATCTGATTCCCTTCTCTTCTCATCACCAGCACTCTGCATTGTAAGCCTGTTTCTCCACATACCACCTTACCCTTACTTCCCTTGTACCCTTACCTATCCATCTCTGTCTCTGGACTGAATCACTTCAGCATCCTGCCTATGCACCCCTTAGACTCGGTCTCACTGTCGTGCAGTGACAACAACTAACAACGCACAGGGAGCTACCTTCCTCTTGGCACCTTACCCCATCTTCGTCTCACTCAAAGCTTCTATGGTAGGGATTCTTCACACTCACTCCATCACTGTGGCTGAAACACCGCTTGTGTCCCACCTTGCAGGAAAAGATAGCCCACAATAAAAGGGAGAGAGCACTGACTGGAGGAGGTACACCAACCCTATCAACCTTGACAAGTGCTGAGGAGGCTGCACACGAAATTGTTGGAGGTGGCGAGGATCTGGAAGTGGGCGATGGAGAGACTGGTGCACTAGTCGAAGCTGGTGACATAATAGAGTTTCATCCCTCTCATTGACATTTAGTGATTGACTGCAATGGCATATGATGGTCATAGAGAATCACGTTGTATCATCTGCACAAAAGGATGTGTCTGCTACATCAATATCAGATGTCTAAATCATACTTTTACTCTCCCACAGGACCATCGAGCACCCCCCACCCCACAATCCAGGTCGAAGGGCCAGACGACTCCTCAGAGGAACCTGAAGCCTCTGAGGGAGCAGCGTCACCAGGACTCAGCGCACCCTTCACCAGCGCAGCAACGCACACCTCGGTGGGGCCCTAGCGAGTTAGAGTAGTGTTGCCACCTGGTCTATCACAGCGCACAAGTGAGCATCAGCAGATGGTGGAGACAGTGACAGCAGTGGAGAGTCCTCCTCAGAAGTTGCAGGACTCTCCTAGCTCTGCTGAGCTGCATGCAGACACTGTGCCTCAGGGGCCATCCAGAAAAAGAGCGGTTCGGGAAATACAGGAACAAGTGCAGGAGTCTCTGGAAGGGTTTGCCTCCAGGGTTAGTGCGAGTGTGGATAGAATGGAGGAGTCCATCTGTAACATCAGCACTGCTGTGGTGGAGGCAAAGGCGCATGAACGCAACATCATGGATAGGATGGCAACCTCCGTGGAAAGGCTGGCTACCGCCATGGAGGAAATATGTCACCAGAGTCAGGAAAACATGGTGACTGTTCAAAATAGATTGTCATCTCTGGAGGAGAGATGGGCAGAGAGACCAGAGCTTCATGGACGTCCTTGTGGTGAGGACTGCCAGTGCATTTACGGGTCCTCATGGTCCCCCTAAAGTGCAGCAAGGTGCTCTCCAGACACTTGCCAGCACTGAGGTGCAGCTGACCCATGAGAGGGATATTGTTGGCAGGACACAAGGAAGTGTGGGCTCCTCTCCAAGCGCTCACATGACCATGCCACTGTGGAGCCCTCCGTCAGAGACCCACTTTGCAGAGCCAACTGAGATGGCCGTTTCAGCCCCTGCACAGCCGCAGGAAGAGCAGACCGTTGAATAGCCCTCCCAGGCTCCCAAACCCAGAGGACGCCCGCCAAAGGCATGTAAGCAGGCGCAGCATCCTAGTCAGCAAGGTGCCTCTACATCTGCTGAAGCCACAGAGGTAGCATCACGTAGAAGCACGCGTAAGAGAAAGATTAAGCATATATAGTCACAAGGGGACTCACGTGGGTGTTTTGTCTTTTTTTTTCTGACTGTTCTTGGTTTGTGATCCTTTTGTCATGTGGTTAAGAAAAATTATGGCAAGCAGTTGATTGTGTGGCCTATGTGTTCTGGGAAATGGCAAATGCGCATTGAGGGCTCAGGGCGACTTGCTTTTGTAATGCTGATGGTGAAAGTGATAGGAAATAACCGGGTATAGCAGAGATGATGTATGACGTTGGACAAGTGTCACCTACAATTACAGAGCCATTTGGTAGCCAACTATGGTTGAAGAGTAAGCTTATGTGAATGTGGCATGGCAGTGTGCATACCCTGGTTGACGGGCAGCAGTGAACTGGAGGGATGCTGCATTGGTCGCAACAGGGCATGCAAGGCGCCCCTCGTCCTCCTCCTCCTCCTCTTCCCAGGAAGATCTGCACTGAAGCATGCGGCTGCTGCTCCTCCGATTATGAGGACCAGGATGAGAGGACATAAATTTTTCCCATCCCCTTGCTATAGATTTCATTTGAGGCAACAAGCTTGCAAGCGCACAGTCGAAGTGGCCTGAAATTATTCCATTCAGGTCACACTGCAGATGGGTCAGCTTGAAAAGTCACAAGGTCAGTAGATGTGCAAAATATTATTCCATACCTACAACAGCAAAGTTGTTGCATTTGACTGTCAGCCATGTTTCAGGGGCGTTTTTAAAGTGCTCCACCAATGCATAGAAATCATGTCCTCCAGCAACTCGTCTCCTTGAAGTTGGACTGTTTCTGACAAGATGGGAAACAGGAGCCAGAAGCACAAAAATGGGAAACCACTATCAAAATAGGATTAGCAAGGCAGTTAACAGGCTCTTAACTGCCTTAACTACCTGTCCCATCGGTTCCAGTCGGGTCAGTTTGAGAGCAGCTGAACAGACACTCACGAAAATCGGGTGGGGGCAGGATGGAGGCAGGTTGGGTGTCTGAAGCCATTTTATCTGATTTTCGCTACAGACCCGCCTCCAAACCCGCCTCCTCAGGGCTATTAAAATCGAGCCCAGGAAGTCTCTGCTGATTGGTTTCCCTTACCTATATCCTCTCTTACTAAAGTTGTAATAGTCTCTTTAATCAATAAGGCTACCTTCCTCCTCCTCCAGTTTCCCTATCCTTTATAAAGATCTTATAACCTGGAATCTTTAACTCTCAATCATGACCACCTTGCAGTCATGTTTCAGTAATGGCCACCATGTCATACCCTCTGAGCTGCATTTGAGCCTCTAATTCACTCAATTTATTTCTTATACTCCGTGCGTTAGAATATAAAATTCTTCTTTGGGCAAGAGACCCGAACCTCTCCTTCTGTCCTGATGCTGCCTTTCTCACACTGTTAAACTTTAGGGGGGGGAAATTCGGTTGCTTTGCGCCTCCCATTAGTGCCCTAAGAGGGCGCTAATGGGGCGCAAAGCAACTAGCGCCTGGGCGCGGCGATGTTTGCGCTGCTCGCAAAATTGACTAGACATTTTGCAGCGGCGCTAAACACTATCGCCACGATCTCCTGCGCCCGCAGATCGTGACGTCTGTCGAGTGTGCAACCTCCCGGTAGCGCCCTGGACCGGATATTGAGTGGCGCCCCCTGCCTTACCGCCTGCCGCTAGCAACGACAGGTTGAGGGGAGCGTTTTGCAGTCGGGAAGGGACTGGGGGAGCGCTATTTAAAGGCGACCACTTCCTGCCTTTTTTTGCCGGCGACATTTTTGCACCACGCATTCTGAGAGAGAGAGAGAGAGACTTCTGGAGAGATTCAACGCTGTGTGAAGGATTTTTGGGTACTGAACAGCACTTTGCAGGTTCATTTTGATTTGACCTTCCTTGCATTCATTTAGAAGAGACTATGGGGGCTGCACTCTGAGCTCTTTCCCTGGGCCTCTCCATTGTTCTTTCCAGCAGATTTGATGTACAGGTCTCTCCAGGCCGAGATTCAAGGCTGCAATGAGCAAGGTGTGGATGGAAAGCAAGATCAACCTTCCCCTTTAAGAACTGGCCGGCACCAGTGTGTCTGTGTTCCATTGCTGACTGACATCACATGAGCTTTGCCAGCGCTCTGAGGTAGCGCCTCGCTCCTCGGCGTTAGCGCCTTAAGAGAGGTGTGTAGCGCCTGATTTAGCACTCCAATCACCTCCAGGGGCGATAGAAGCCAAGTTTGCAGTCGGAGGCAATAATTAGCGCCAGGCGCTAAACTTTGCTCCCGGCCGATAATTGCGCCCCAAATGGGGCGATACCGAATTTCTCCCCCAACATGTTTCTTATTTGTCACGCCTGCTGTAACTATTTTAGTTATTTTAGTCTTCCTTTCACCAAGAGTATCGGTGTCACTGTTTGTGACCTGAACTCTACTCTTAACTCTTTTTTTATCTTTAAGCTATCATTTTTCAATTGTTTATGGCTGAGCCTCCACCCAAACCAACCCCACCCCCCCCACCCGATGCCTCATTTATTAGTTTAAAGGCATTTTTACCGCCCTATTTATCCTTTCCACTAAAACCTTGGTCCCAGCCCGTTTCAGGTGCAGCCCATCCCAATGGTACAGATCCCTCCTGTTCCTGTAATGGTGCCAGTGTCCCATGAAATTGAAACCTGCTTTCTCACTGCATTCCTCCAGCCATGTGCTCACCTTCCTGATCTGCTTGACTTCAATGGAAATAAAAATCAGGAGCGATGTAAGCCGGGCTGCCGATTCACTATCACCTGTTTTACACTATCACACAAGATCCACCCCAAGGTCACTTTGACAATACGTAACTGTGGAATAAACTCACAAAAGCAAAATTTACCCCCACCCCCCACCCCGTGAGACACACACTTTTTATTGTGTTTCGATTTTCAGTTTTCCATCCATTCCCTGTTTGTATGTAATAAAAACAGAAAATGCTGGAAATACTCAACAGAAAGTGGGCAACACGGTGGCATAGTGGTTAGCACTGTTGCCTCACAGCGCCAGGGACCCGGGTTCAAATCCGGCCCCGGGTGACTGTCTGTGTGGAGTTTGCACATTCTCCCCGTGTCTGCATGGGTGTGCTCTGGTTTCCTCCCACAGTCCAAAGATGTGCGGGTGAGGTTGATTTGGCTATGATAAATTGACCCTTAGTGTTAGGGGGGATTAAATAAGTGGGGTTACGGGGATAGGGTGGGATATGTGTCGGTGCAGGCTCGATGGGCCGAAATGGCCTCTATCTGCACTGTGGCGATTCTGTGAACTGTTCTGATGAAAGGTCATCAACTGGAAACGTTAACTCTGGCCGCAATCTCCCCGACCTCGGCAGGTCTGGGGCGAGCGACGTCGGTGGTGGGTCCTGACCCCGCTGCTGGCTCCAGCCGCTGTGTAGAATGATTTTACGTTGATTGGGTTTGTTAAGCCCTCCCAGCGCGTTTCCCGGCGAATTAAAAGGAAGCAGGTCTGATGATGTCATTTGATGGCGCGTCATCAGCCGGTTTCCTTAAAGGGACCATGCACAAATTTACTTTGACAGTTGTGCTGTCAGTGTTCTACAGCATTGAGGTGCTGCAAGCACTGCACAGAGGTGTACAGCTGCACCCAGGCTCTCCCATGACTCCTTCCATATGCTTATGGAGGGAGTCACAGCATGCAGGGAGGTTCTCTTCCCTTTCAATGGGCGGAAGAGACCTTCCCAGCAGACCAACGCAGCCTGGTTGCACAATGCACAGGAGGACACAAGCAGGGATGTTGTCAGGAGGACCAGGCTGCAGTGGCACAAACCTTTCAATGATCTCAGTAGATCACAAAACGTTACTGCAAAGTCACATTCAACCTCATCCTGCTGTGCCGCTCATCACATCCCCATAACTCTGCCTTCCCAACCCTACTCCTGCACATCCTTACTCACAACCAACTTACCTTGCACCTCCACCCATCCCTCTCTATCTACATTATCACTAACCACCCCTCACACTTACCCTTATCCTAGTCCAATCATACCAACTAACAACACACAAGGGTAGGCACTTGTGTGTTTTAGTCAAGTTTCTGTTAATGTGGTGTCAAACACTTTGCGTTCTTGGACAGATCTGTGTGCACCTTTGGAAGTGGCTTAGTAAGTTGCAGTGAATGGTGAGTCATAATGGTGATGAGTGTGAAAGGAATGTCTTGGATATTGCAGGAATGCTTTATGGTGTTGGTGTGGGGTGGTGCCATCATGTGGCAGTCAGGGTGTACAGCGTCAAGTGAAGTAAATCTGGCCATGGTGAGGCCATCCATGGCGTCCCGAGCAGCAATGTGGTCGGGTGCTGATGCTATCTGTCCTGTGAAGCATCAGCTGATTGCGGAGAAGGTTGGTGTTGTTGTTGGTGCTGCTAGTGTGCCTGGTGTTGCTGGTATTGGGGCTGATCGTTGTGGGATTCTGAGGACCAAGGTGAGATAGTTTCAAGGGCACCAATGCTGATGTAATAGATGGCAGGTTCAGAAGGGATCTGTCAATGGCGAGAGAGGTTGTTCCAATGAGGTGACACTGGATAGAGAGTTTGTTCAAAACACTTGCAACCTGCATAAAGCTCAATCTGTCTTCCAAATGCAGTAAGCAACAGCTTCTGAGCTTGGAAAGTGAACAGCTGTGAGATGGGAGCTTTTATAACACATTTGCAGCTGTCAAGTAAAGAGATGCTTCCGTGCTCATACAACTCCCGACCTCCTTACCTGATGTGATCACCGAGCAGTGTGGACCCCTTGGGCGACATTGTAAAATGGTGAGGTGAGCTCAAAATACGTTTTAATGGGCTGTTAACAAGGTCATAATAACTTGAATTGCCTCCCCCACCGCTGCGTGTCGGGTCTGTTCAGCCCTGACAGACGCAAAATCTGGGAAAGTCGCGTGGCGGCAGGTTGACAGCGGGGTTCCGAGGATTCAGGAAAGAGTAAATTTAAAAGCAGTGAGAGAAATGTCAAGGCTCTAGAGCTGAGTAGAGTTTTGGGTAAAAATAAGCAGAGTGGGTCAGGAAGGGACAGAGAGAGTAACAAAGGTAATAAGGCATCAGTGAATAAGGTGGCATCAGGGAAAAGTAGAAATAAATCAAAGCTAAAGGCACTATATCTGAATGCGCGAAGCATTTGCAACAAAATAGATGAATTAATAGCGCAGATAGAAATTAATAGGCTTGATCTAATAGCTATTATGGAGACATGGTTGCAGTGTGGCCAAGGTTGGGAACTAAATATTCCAGGATACTTAACTTTTAGAAGAGATAGGCAAAATGGAATAAGAGGAAGGGTAGCCTTGATAATAAAGGATAGGATAAAGACAGGAGAGAGAAAGGATCTTAGCTCCCAAAATCAAGAAGTAGAATCAGTTTGGGTGGAGCTAAGAAACAGCAAGGGGCAGAAAATATTGGTGGGAGTTGTTTATAGGCCCCCAAATAATAGTTGTAATGTAGAGCAGAGTATAAATCAGGAAATTAGAGGCGCATGTAACAAGGGTAATACAGTAATCATGGGGGACTTTAATCTACATATAGACTGGGCAAACCAAATTTGCAGTAATATTGTGTAAGATGAACTCATGGAATGTATGCAAGATAGTTTACTAGATCAGTATGTTGAGGACCTAACTAGGGAACAGGCTTTTTTAGATCTAGTATTGTGCAACGAGAAAGGGTTAATTAATAACTTGGTAGTAAAGGGGCCTTTAGGGAAGAGTAACTATAATACGATAGAATTTTATATTGAGTTTGAAAGTGATTTAGTTAAATCCGAAACTAGGGTCTTAAATCTAAACAAAGCAAACTACATAGGTAAGAGGCACGATTTGGCTAAGGTAGATTGGGAAACTGCATTAAAAGGTATGACGGTAGAGAAGCAATGGATGGCATTTAAAGAATTAATACATAATTTATAGCAAATATACATTCCTTTAAGGCACAAAAACCCCACAGCAAAAGTGGTCCAACCGTGGCTAACAAGAGAAGTTAAAGATAGTATTAGAGCAAAGGAAGAGGCTTATAACATTGCCAAAAAGAGGAGTAAGCTTAAAGATTGGGAGGATTTTAGAATTCAGCAAAGGAAGACCAAGAAATTGATAAAGAAAGGGAAAATAGAATATGAGAGTATACTAGCGAGAGACATAAAAACAGACTATAAAACTTCTATGGGTATGTAAAAAGGAAAAGATTAGCGAAAGTAAATGTGGGTCCCTTACAGGCTGAGACAGGAGAAATTATAATGGGGAATAAGGAAATGGGTGAGAAATTAAACAAATACTTTGGGCTCGAATTTCCAAGCCCCGTGGAGGTGGGTTTGGAGGTGGGAGTGGTGGGAAAATTGCAGATTCGGGGGGCACG